>BSBM01001492.1:3047500-3427500 GCA_027924585.1 Larix kaempferi | reverse complement strand
GCAACATTTCTAGAGAATCTTGGAGAAAGATTGAGCAAATCCAAAAGCCGTTTATAACTTATAACTTCAAAATTAAAAGCAACACACCTTATCCTATTCTCCTCTTAGAAGTGGGTCTTTCCCCCATCGAGAGCATGGCTATGACTAGGTACCTTATGTACAAGCACAATATAAATAACATGGAAAATGAGAGACTTCCTAAAATGCTTTAAATTCAAGTCAAAACCAATTACGCCTCAAGCAGAGTTGGTGTAAAGATATGATGCCTTGGTTAGACCATTAGGGCATTGATGAAAATGACACTTTGCAGAATATCGATAATGTCAAAAATATTATTTCTTCCAAGTTTAGAGAGAAATTGTGGTGCTAGGAAAATTTATCGATTAAGAGAAAACTAAGATACTATAAGGAGGTCATTAACAGTAATTTGGAAGATCAGAATTATCTCTCGATAGTAACTAATTCAAAGAAGAAAATGAATATTGCCAAGATTAGAACAAACTCTCATGAGCTCCAGATCGAAACAAGGCATTGGTCTATTCCCACAACTCCGTGGGAGGAAAGGGTTTTCCTTCTTTGTGAGTATATGAGCGTTGCGGATGAAAATCACTTTCTCTTAGAGTGTCCTGCTTACACCCACATTAGATATGAGTTTCATAGTATTTGCAACAATAGAAACCTTTCTAGCCTCCTGACTTGCCAAAACTATAGTGATATTGGAAAGCTTCTTTCTAAGCTTTTTGAGCATAGGAACAAAAGTTTAAAGCAAACCGAGTAATAACCTTCTTACGGTCCAATAGACCAAAGTTGGTCTCAGTGGACATTAATTATCAGCATCATCATCATCAATTTAAATAAAGTTATTGTTTTCTTCTCCATAATTTTACCAAAAGAACCATTGTACAACAATATGATTTAGATGCAATTGTCCTAAAGGTGCCTACACTAAGAAGCGTTGTAAATTCTAAAATAATAAGCAAAGTATAAATATGGATCTTATATTTTTTTTAATATTAGTAATACTAATGTAATAGGTGAACAATTAATATGGTATAGGTTTTCAATGTATTAAACCTAAATAGATTACAATGTAAGGAATGGATACATACAAAGTTGGTTCCTAAATGATGCGATGTCCAAAACAAAAAAAAAAATCCATTTAATCCGTCAGTCTTCTTGACTATGCGGTGTGCTTTTCCCTTGAGTTAAAGGGCGAGAGGTTAAAAGATGACATGACGATTATGCATCGTGCAATCTTACATCCTCTGCTTAATTTTAAAACAAGGATGTTTATTCCTCCACTCAATTTCAAGACAAAAATGCTTATCGTACACACGAATGAATGTTTAATCCTAGACAAAAATATTTATCATATCCAATTGCAAATTAAGAATATTTATGGCCCTCAATTTCAAAACAAGTAACCATTGAGAAAAAGATCCAAAGCAAGAATACCTATTATTATGCCGATAGGCATTAATATCTTATATTTTTTGGGACTGAACTTGATCGAGTGGATCATCAAGATCCATGAGAAGTTCACAAGTGTATGGCTGGGATGATTTCAATGGTTGTCGTCTTCGTTAGGAAGGTTAGTTAAGGATTTGTTAGCTGAGGATTCGTTAAATAGTGGTGGAGGTTATGGCGTCGTTTCAGTTAACCACGGGGGCTCTGTCTTTGGGAATGGTTATGGAGTTGAATACGGCACATGGAGTTGCCCTGGCCGCGTGTCGGGACAACTATTCAATAATGGCATCCAAGTTTTGAGTTAGTTACACCGATAGCGAGTTAGTTGGTGGTGGCTATTCCGGTATTTATATTGCATGCGGGATCGGAGCCTTCCAGTTACAGTTTCAATCCATAGAGGCATTGCAGTTAAGTTTTTTTTTTTTTTTTACGTTTTTGAATTGTAATTGTTGGTTCTATGCAACTCATCTGCCAATTGATCGGCCACACTTTCTTGATCATTTGACATATGAAATCGAGGTGTATATGTAGTTTGCAGGAGGTCTCTTCTCCTTTTGTTGGTCTCTGCATCACCGTTCCCTTGCCAAAGGAAGGATCTGCAAACTACCTGTTTCGTGCAGCACGCGGCTATGGTTTTACATAGTGAGACTCAGTCCCTCTGTTTTTTCATTCACAAGGTTGTGATAAGATTGTGATAAGCGGCTATTGTTTTATATACTGACATCCTTCTTTTTTCATCGACTGGGTTGTGATAAGATTGTGATAAGGCATAACTTGCTTTTTTGGAATGTTTGAAAATTCCAAATGTGCATCCTTAGCTCAGCATTGGGTTGCTACCATCGGGACGATACTGGAATATAACACCGTCTGCAAGACTCATTTCCTCGCTGTTTAGGTAAGCTCAACATCAAATATATTCTACAATTGCTTCCATGGCATTGACGTTGAACTCAGTTGCCTCCCGGTGCCTGGGATAGAGGTTGAGCGTCGAGACCGACAACCTCAAAGATTGGGATGTCGTCCCAGCTGAATGTATCTAATAAATTGTTGTGCTTCTTTGCTACCGATTATTAACTGTACTTCTTCGCTACCAATTATATGTTGATATTTTGTTTCTTCCTGTAGGTGACTTTGAGTATACTAAGAATTGAGATGTTTCTGGAACCTCTCGATATTGAATTTGGGAAAATAAAGAAAAGTTTGTAATTTGAATTTGTTGAAGGAAATGGGGTTCATCCTTTCAAGCGGAACCGAACAAGCTACGCTTCTTGTAATAGAAACATACACTTTCCTAAAATTTAGGAGTACATACATATACGGACATATATACATTCCGGTTTAAATAACTTAGGTCCTTGTGGAAGTTATAGGAAAGTAATTACCTCATGTATAGTTGGTTCCACATCACTTTTATATATGTAAGAAATATACAAGTGTTGAAAAAATGTGTTTGTTTCTCTATATAGAATTTCTTTTTAATAACACTTATTACTTGATTGTTTCCTCAACCTCAATGTTTTTCTATTTGTTTTATAAACCATGACAATGTTTCAATATCGACTTAGCCCAAACTTAACGAGGACAAGCAGGAGGAGGCTAGATTTATTGTCACTTACATTTTCGATAGATGACATCTCATTTATAGGTAGGTTTGTTCCAAATCTCATTTTTTTATTTGTTAAATTACATAGGGTTACATAATTTGTTCCACCTTTATGGAACAAAACATTGATTTGAACCCAAACCCTTGACGAGCCTTGGATTTAGCATATTTTTACCGCCATTCCACCTTATTTATAATTCCTTTTGCCTATCCATATTCATGCATTATTCCTCTCTTACGCTCATATCCGGGTTTTTATGCTCAAGTAATTTTTCCATTACATATCTTAGTATTTCATTTGATTTTTGACTAACATCGAGGGAATTAGTGTACTATGTATTTGCTTTGAATATTGAATCAATTGTTGGAAGCAGCTACAACATATTTGAGGGAGTTTTGTAGCAGTGCAGAACATTTGTTGCAGCATTACATAAACTCCATCTGCAACATTATGGAAACTCCATCTGCAGCATTACGGAAACTCCATCTGCAGCATTACGGAACCTCCATCTGCAACATTACGGAAACTCTATCTGCACTATTACAGAAACTCTATCTGCAACATTACGGAAACTTTACAGGTATCTGCAGCATTACAGAAACTCTATCTGCAACATTACAGAAAGTCAATAATTCAAATTTTACCTTCAACCACCAACTTTGGAGAAAGATATTCATTAGGAGTAATGGATTTTTATAAATCCATTATTTATATTATTCTTATATGTCTCAAATCATGATGTTAAATTAAAGTTGGTAAATGGAGGTGGATATGAGCGCATATTTGGCTTATTCACAAATATTTGAAGATCTCTATCAAATATATGATGGACCTAAGAAGTCAAAAGTTGTTAAGAGACATTTGAGATGAGTTTTGACTATTTTATTGTAGCCTCTATCCCTAAATTCGAATTTGACTTCAAATGTATTCTAAATAGCATGTAGTTAGTAAGGATCTTTGATTAGTTTTGAGATCCAAACTTTTAGGAATTTGTTGAGGATATTTTGGATCCTCATTTATTAGTTGTTATGGAGAAATCATGTATAAATAAGAGTTCTTTCTCCGTTCTAGGGGAGTACTCTTAGAGCAATAGTCCAATTGATGATGGAATAAAGCTATACTCTCATTTTGATTCAATTAGATCTTAATTTTATAATTTCTTTTGCAATATGATTTTATTTATTTTATGTTGATGTAGTTGTACTTCATTGCTTAGTTGTAATTTCTTATGAAGTGTGAATTTTATTTCTGCAATTTGATTTCAATGCATAGATAGAGAGTTAATTGTTTATCTTACAATCATTGAGCTTAATGCAATAATGTTATTTACTCCATTGGATCATAAAAAGTAACTTGTATTTGGCAAGGATAGCTTTTAGATTTTATTTCTGCAATTTACCTTTCTGTCAAGTGTGTTGTGAACTTAGATTTAGAATTTACTTTCTTGCACAGTGTGAACGTAGCATTAGAATTTACTTTTCCTGCAAAGTATGACATAGTTCTAGGATTTACTTTTCTACAAAGTGTGAATGTAGTTTTAGAATTTACTTCAAGTGTGAATTTAATTTTAGCATTTATTTTCATGTTGTGTGTTTTACTTTCATGTCGTGTGATTTACTTTCATTGCAATTTAGCTTCAATGGTTGTTTAGATGGCTAGTTCCTTGCCAAGACAATGTAACTGCTTATACCATTGTTTATAAGTAAGGTTATTGAACTACAACTTGAAGTAGATAAACCAATTTAAGAGGAGATTGTGGTTTGCACACACAATGCACGGTAACTCGCAAGTTCTCAACGAACCCTGGGTTGACAATTAATGTACACTTCTTAGTTGTTTTCTAAGTAATTGGAAGGCAATTAAAAAGCCCGTCATTTTGACACCGTTGCCGGGGAGTTACCACAACCACTGTCCTTTTTTGCTTGAGTAAATTTTCTTTTGGTAGTGAGCTATTTGTTTTTTCATTATACATGCATATGTTTTTGTTTGAAGGTTGGAGGCACAGAGACAAGTAAGACGCAAAGACAACCTCACTGTAGCATTGCTATAGTGTAATAGCCAGCCGCAAGTCTCTGTAAATCTTAACCATGTTAATAATTTATGCAATAGGAATAGATTTATTTATGCCTTCTATTTTCACGAATAAAATCAAGATTCGAGATGATGATTATGTGGTGCAGTAAGAGCCACACATATTACTAATTTGTCTTTTGCAGAAAGCTTAGAAAGAGGAATGAGACTTTGTGAATGAATATTTTATTGAAGGATTCAAGAGGATTCGAGGGGAAGCCAATGAAGGAATACACAAGACTCAAGAATTTCAAATGGGTATGTAATATGTTATTCAATCCATAAAAATACATCATTTAGCACTAAAATACAATTTTTGAAATTTTTTCAATTTTTGAGGATCCGTAGCTCAACCGCGGAACCTTAAAAAAAATATGTATTGCTGATTTTATTTTTATTTGATGTATTACATTGAAATTATATCCATAAAAACATTCACTTCCATCTAAATCATCATTTTAGTGAAAAATTGGCTATTTGGGCATTTTGGCATGTTGGGCTTAGTGAAAACGCAGTTAGGACAGTCATGTTTTGAGAGACCATATGGACACATTTTTAAAACCTGTTTCTATCCAAATTATCCCTTGGAATCTAGTTTCTAACGTAATTAAAATTTTTCAATTTGGATATCAAACGAAAAAGTTATGGTCAAAATACTGACTGGGTGTAGGGTAGACAACTTAAGAACACGGTTGGGACAGTGAATTTTTGGGAGCCTAAATGGATGAATTTTTTAAACCTATTTCTAAGGCATATTATCCTATGAATCTAGTTTACAACTCAATTTGAATCACTCAAATCCGATATCATACGAGGAAGTTATGCCCAAAATACTAACCGCCTATCATAAATCAGCACTCCCGGAACGCTGCCTCATCGGCTGTTCTTTGGCATATTCGACCCATCAATTCTTATTGAATTAAAAAACTATTTCTATTGGAGGTACATATGGGAATATAATTTAACCTCCAAGTGGAATCGATTCAATCCTTCATCAAAAGAAAAAGTTATGCTCAAATCACTGACTGTTGGTCTAGGTTGGAAATTGCAACCAGTCTGTCTTACATGATGTTATTTAGCAGATTTGGAGTACCATATTAATACATTTTCAAAAACTATTTCTGCTGGAATTATCCCTCTTAATCCACTTTCATTTGGCTTTGGAATCACTCAAATCGGTTTTGAAACGAAGAAGTTATTCACAAATTACCGTGGGGTTGTCTAGTCTGGCCACCGCTCTCCAACAGGTAAAAAATGAACTTTTGTTTGTTTTATCTTTATTGGATTTGTTTTATAAGAATTTTTTGTATTTATTTTGCATATGTTTGGGATTAATAGGGACTGATCACCTCTCTTCTTCCATGAGCTCACATTTTATTGCAGTTAAGTGCCAATATTTTGCAGGTCCTTGGAAGATTAAAAGAAGGTTAATCTATGGATGAATGATTCGTGAAGACCAAATTTAATGCTGATGGGAATTCTCTCCAGAAATCCAACAATGAAGATTCATTAGCATGATACAATTTCTTGACCCTTCTTACACTAGTCCTCTCGAAACATGGTTATGGTAGTTAGCTAGGTTATGCATCCTCTGAAACAGTCCATCAGTATGTCTGGTAACTTATAGTTGTTGACTTTGGTAATGTCGAATTCATCCTTTAGCTCGTAGCCTTGTATATAGTTCTCAGGTTTCACTGTTACCTTGTTTTGCTTGGCTCATTAATCTGACCCCTTTGTGGTTAATCGTTTTTCCTATAACCTAAAAACAAGTTCATCATCTTTATTAAAAAATCATCGAAGAGGCTTGGCCCTCTCCATTCTTATCTACTATGCTTCGTTATAGTTCCATTGATATGTCAATGACAAGGTCTGGCCTTTCCCAAAACCCATTTTTGTCTCTCGTATTTGTCATACAATAGAGGCTTTTAGTATGCATAGCTAGATTGAGTTATTATTCCAGGAAGGTTAATGTAGATGGGTCCTGGTGTTATCGGATACGCACCTTGCAGTTAGCATGGCAGAAATATTCAATCCACTAGGTGTAAACTTAGGGGCAAGTTTCGATTCAAGTGTTGTCACCTGATACTTGAATCCTCCATCTATGCCAACTCCTACCGAAGCCAAGGGGGGTGGTCCCTAAGAAAAGAAGCTATGGATTTTATACTAAGTTACGAAAGTGAAATTAATCTAGGAGTTTGAAAAATAACATGCACAAGAAAGAAACAACACGAATTTAAAGATAGAAACATATGAGATAGTTCAATCCATGACACATAATTGGTTTAAGTAAAAAAAATTGTGAAGTGGACCAGTGCCAAAATAGTTAAGTGATTGCTATTGAAACGAATATGTTGTGCAAATGCTTGTTGACAGTTTTAATTATTGATGATGAGTGGATTATGAGGAGGGGAGTTCCGATATACGCTAAGGTATGTGGAGAAGTTTGGATTTGCCGAATGTGGCTCCACACAAGAAGAAGGGCTAGATCGGAGTCGGCTACACCAAATGAGGGTGTATCCTAATGGGTCCCCATGGTCACTAACTATTTTTTCCCTTTTATTCGTCAAATTTTCCCACAATAAGCAAGGGAGAGAGGTCGGATTTTCGTCCTTTAGGGGAAGTTTATTTTAATTAAAGGTGATTTATTCAATTAAGTGTGGAATATTATCAAATGCTATGATTTCGTTTCTGATTGCTCCAAAGTTCAAGCAAGCCTGAGATGGGAAAGAGCATACACAGAGAATTGAGTTGAATATTAGTTCCAATTATTTGCGAAGATAAGTATCAATTTGAAAAAGTAATAAAATGTTTTACTAATTACTGCATGATGAGAATCTCATTTCTAATCATTTACTAATTACTCGGGAAAGCCCTTTCAAAGATGGCAAGAGCATACTTCGAGAATACACATTCAGGTTCGTTATTTTGCAAATGATAAATAAAATAAAAGATTAAAAGATTAATTCATGTAATCTATCAAAATAAATCTACTACACTGGATAGCACATAAAATAAAAGCAAAAAGCAAAAAATAGTCGCTCCACGAAAATGATGCAAGACCCCTAGGGGGAGAGGTGTGGGCATTGAGTATCCCACTTGCCTTTATTATTTATTTTTTACAATTTAGGAGGTGGATGCCTTTGCTCCTTTTAAATGAAGAACCAAAGGCTTACCAATTTCACGAAAGAAATAAGATCGAGGAAAATTGCTCCGAGAAGCCTTGGATGGCCTAAATCTCCGAATTTTCGGAAACACTTCCTCTTACATGTTCGTTAAAAGTGAAAAAATAGACACTTGTTATGCACCAAATGTGCTAAATAAAGCATTAAATGCATAAAAAAATATCAAGTACTGAAGGTTGAAAAATAAGCACAAGTACTTGACAAAACTAAATCTACTCTGAACATATTACTTTTAGACTTCTAGATCTAGTTGCATGCTTAAACAAATGAGCCTTAGATATTCTTTTAAAGAAACCAAATTACTCAAGCATGTAAAGAATCGGGACCAAAAGAAATTTTAATAAAAGGTGAAGGAGAGAGGGATAGAAAGAGTGCTATAAGCTTGGGAACTTCTGGGGCATGGAGTGTGTTGGTGGAAAGCGGAGGGACTATGCTCCTTGGAAGTGGTTGAAAGTTGTAGGAGTCTATTGGGCCTAGCTTTTTGTAGGTACCATTTGTTAGGAAACAATTTTGGTGTGGACAAGGGCAAGGCGGAAGTGGTTTGGGAAAGTGGGCAACTCCGACGAAACGACCAAGAAATAGGGAAAACGATTATGTTGATCAAGTTAGATGGTCCGAGTTGAGTCAATTAGTTATAAAGGTCCACATTGTATTAATGAGCCGGTTAGTAAGTTAGTGGGAGCGGGGAAAGCTACGTGCACCCTATAAATATGTAATAATGAAGAAGTTTTGGGTTGGTTACTGTTTTTGGAGATGACTAGTTTTGTCATTGTTAGTTGATGCTATAAGAGCATATTTTGAGTCTATATTAATGAATTATTATACTATGCCTATCGTAGTTATTTTGGAGAAGCCGAGTCGCTGATCTGGAGGCTGTGTGCGCAGATCCTATTTATGTCATGAAGAAATATGTAGGTCATAACTGAAGTGCTTATTTTGGCTACGACTCATAATAAAAGATAAGCGCTTCCCTGGTTTTTCCCATGATGGGTTTCCACGTTAAACATGGTGTCTTTTATGTGTTGTGATATGTAATGTGATATGTGTTTATTTCCTCTGTCTGAATACTTAATTGAATGCATGATTAGGATAGTTATAAGTAATATGAATGCATGATTAGGATAGTTATAAGTAATATGAATGCATAATATAATTTTAAGTTATATCATTCTGGTGATGTTATGGGTTCTGATAAAGTGATGAAGGTGTCAAAGCTCTGCTTCTGTCGAAGTTATTGGATTATAGGATGAATGCATCACATGTCGAGTTATGTTTTGGAATAGTTAATGTTATGGGTTGTATGAAGAATGGGTTGTGTTATGTGGGACCAATACCAGTGCACCTGCAAAGGTCCCCAGGGAGAGGGGGTCATTTTTCTGACTAGGACGAGTGTTTAGCCAGCTTTTTCTGATCAGGGGTTATGGACAGACCCTCGGGTTTCTCCTTTGTAAGTACTATGGCTTAGTGGCATTGATGATTGCCTCATGAAAGGGCTTGAAGACCTAAGGTTGGTGTCCGGGGCTTCCAGGGGTGGATCACTGGGTCACATGACCCCAACCTTGATTTATCATTTTGGTGACAGTTTTTTCAGTACTAAGGCATATGCCTCTCCTCCAAGTCACCTCCCACACCCTTTTGGACCTCTAGCTCACCAGGGCCCTATCTCCTTGGGCTCCTCTTGATGATGACTTCATCCTCCAGGCTAGGCTGCAGTGCTTGATTAGGGGGGCGCGTTGAGGTATTTTCACTACTGTTGGGGTTAGATGGGGCATGAAGACCCCCCCCCCCCCTCCGGGGTCTAGCCTTCAGAACATATCAATATGCTCATTTTTATCTATTTTAGTCACGTGTGGGTAAATTCTAGGGAAAATGCCCCAAATTACCCATAGATCTGATTATTTTATATTATTATTGTTTTTATTTTAAGTTGAAATTTATAATTTCAAATTGAAATTTGAAAAAGGCATGTCGGCCTGGATATTTTTTATTTTGTAAAGTGAGTGTGAGAAAAGTATAAATACACTTCTCCTCACTTCATTTTAATACAAAAACTTATGGGATAAAACTTTTATTTCTGATTTTTACCCTACTTGGGTTCATGGAGTGATGCGCACCTCTTGAGGATGGATGCACTTGCTAGTTTGTGGACAAATATTTGAAGTATCTTTGCTCTTGCTCTTTGCTAAGGCGATGCTAGGATTTGTTTGATTAACACATGCACAAGGAGATATCTAAGTCTTTTCTCTTGATATTTCTTTGTTAAATGTTGGATGTGTGCTTGTCTTAGGTTGAATGGTAGGAATTAATGCAGCATTTTGTCCTCAGCTAAGTCATTTTCAGCCTTAGTTACTGTAGCATTGCCAAGCTTGAGATTTAGGTCTCCAAGGTTTGTCTTAAATAGGGATTCTTCAACCAACTTGTGTATTTGTTGGAGAAAACCCTAGTTTTCCAAACTTGGCAAGTACCATCTCAAGAGGAGGGCCATTCTCCTTGATGCCCTAGGGTTAGGGTAAAATCTTTTAAAACCCTAGGTTGCTCTTTTCTACCATTTTCAAACCCTAGTTTGTACTTTTGTAATTATTATTTAGGGTTAATTTTTGCAATTTCATGTACAAATCTCCATTTTCATGGGAGAATTATGGTTAGAATTAAGTCTGCAATTTTACCACAAAAACCCTAAAAATAAAAAATAAAAATTTAATTTTTTCGATTTTTTAGCGTTCCTAAAATTTCGGCCCTCTCACCTACAATTTCGCCCTACCTTCTTTAGCCCTAAAAACCCTAGGGCGAAATTTTAGGAAGCCCTAAAAATAAAAATAAAAAAAATTTCACTTTTTTGGCCTCCCTAAAATTTCGGCCCTCTCTCCTACAAATTCTGCCTACCTTTCTTGTCCCTAAAAACCCTAGGGCGGAATTTAGAAGCCCTAAAATTCCCAAAATTATCAAAAATTCTTAAAAACCCTAAGTTTACATGTGTAAATATTACTTTTGGGTTAAATTTGTGTTTATTGTTAATTAGGTCGGATTTGTCTTTTTATACATAATTCTCCATAAAATTAAAATTCAAAAGCCTAAAACCTAAAACCCTTCTGAGATGCAATAAATCTGATATTCTAATGCTGCAAACAAGTCTGAGGAAACTTATAGTGAATTAGTATATTCTAACCTTACTGGAGGTGTTTGAAATTATGAAGTTGCCCTAATATTTTGCATATAAATTAGTGGATGAACTTTGAAGGATAACTGGTGAATGATGTAAGAGCTAGGTTGTCATCTTTGTTACTGAATTGCACTAACATTTACATAGACACATTCTTGTTCCCATCTTGATTTATATGTGATTTTCTACTATATTTCAATGTCTATTGGACTTGTTTATTTTTTATTGGTGACACATGTTAATACGTTCATGGCATTGGTGATTTAGCTTTGACCATTGAATAGGCGTTCTTGCATGCTATTGAATGATTATTGGTATAAGTGAAATATGAGCGAACTATGGAATGTTAATTGTTACATGGATGGTTGATTGTCTAACACAGTTACGTAGTTTGTTTCTTTTTATTGACTCCACAAGGCACTAGTGAAAACTAACAATTGCATAAAGAATATAGTCTTTTGTTGCATCACTGTCTTGCAGGATAATTCAAGGTCCTTCCCCTAGGAGGTTACGACTCTCCGAAGAAGTTGGAACTGTGATCGAGGTGACATTGGGTCACATTTCTTATAATTGCTTACCGAGCACTAGCACTGCTAGTTTACCTAGTAACAGGTTATCTGTCGAGCTATTCCCCTTCTGTGCTGTGGAAATCTGGTTCCTGCAATTTCCATAGGTACTTCAGGTGAGATTTCATCTGCTTCGTGGGTGTTGTCGAAAGGGATTAAACCCCTTTCGAGCTGGTATCTGTGGTAGTGGTGTTTGTTGGTGTATTGTTGAATGTATGAACCCTGGTCGAAGTAAGAGTGCACCAACAAATGATTCCATTGCCGAGACCGCGATTTGAGTGAAGGGGAATGTTGTGGCATCTAACTAAACCAGAGATCCAAGATTGGGTAGATCAACAGTTGAAAGAATTTTCAAAGGAACAGAACAAGCATCCATGGTTGGAGGACGAAGGATGGTTAGACAAGTATATTTTTACTAATATTCATGAGGTCTTCTTTGGTGAGTTCCTCGTGATATTGCATGAATGGTTAGCAAGGTTGATTGAGCGAAGACAAATTTTCAAGTAGGCGAGCCTCGACATTGGATGTCAATGTTGATACAGTCGTGACTAAAAAGTGTGAATAACAAAATTTCACATGCAATACACTGCTAGATGGATAGTGTACTGGAGGGGTACATTACCGAATTCGTTTTTGACACTATCAAGTCCTATAGTGCAGCAGAACGAGATTTCTTTGAAGGTTCACACGATAAGTATCTCAAGTTGTTGAACCTATTGATCAAGAAGCTACTTTGTGAAAAGGGTGAGATGCAAATGGAATCTAACGAGAAGAGCAATTGTGCGTGATGGGCATGGGTATTGTATGGAGGAAGGTTTGGATGGATAAATGGGATGAGCTGAAATAATAAGGGGAGCGAAATTGAACCGGACAAAGAGTGTGACTATGGATTTCTACAAAGTGGAAGATGATTTTGGTCGAACAAGAGGAGGAGAACTGCGACAAGAAATAATGGTTGCAACGCGATTGAAAGGAGAAAATATGAACCAGTACCACAGCTCGACAAGGATTCTAGTGACGAGGAAGACGAGTACTAGCTCATTTCTGAAGACGAAGAAGGCTCTGCAGAACCATTCCAGACCTGAGGCTGCGACATACCCACGACGCCGTGTACATCCCTGGAGATTGAGGTAAGACCTAGTAATTCTTCACATTTCTGTCAATTTAGTCAGAGTAGTGGCAATAGTCAGAAGAGTACTTCGCCCAGTAGGAAGGCTCCAAGTAGTGGTCCATTAGTAGTGAATCAGCAAAGACCCCAGAGGCCCATAATGGTTGGGAATGACATGAAGTTGCCTATTCTTAATGGGAATGGACCTGAAGATGACAATGTCAAGTAATGCAGTATGGACTATAAAACAAGTAAAAGATGATAACGTCAAGTTGGAATAGTTAATCACAACATTTAGAGGTCACACATTAGACTGGTTTATGAAATTTTCTGAAGTCACTGGTAATCAACCTGTAAAGACCTTAGTAGGAGTCCGGGAGGGGTTGAAAACTAAATTCAAGAAGCCAAAGTATGAATCTCAGTGTATTATTGAATTGAAGGAGATCAAGCAAGTTCCGAATGAGTCGGTTTAGGACTTCGACCAATGGTTTAAAACTTTAATGGCTCGTGCAAGCTTTCCGATGAATGATATACATCATAAGGAATGGTTTATCGCTGCATCACTACCCCATATTAGAGTCCCACTCATGCAACAATTTTTTTTGACATAGACAGAAGGCTTAGAATTGGCCATGAAGTTAGAAGCATCACATGTTGAAGAGATTGGAGCTGGTATGGCGCAAATCCAGTCGCAGTTGGAAAATTTTTCTATTCAGGTTCAAGATATCAAGAAAGGTAAGGAAAAGCGAGAAGATGTTTGGTGCATTACATGAAAGGAATATGGGAATTATAAATATCAATGTACAATGTTTCATGATTATCTTAATGCTGGTAATCCGAGTCCATTAAATCTTGTTGTCTGGTGTCGAATTTGTCAGACTAAAGGACACCAACTAGAGGAATGCCACTTGTTATAGAAGATGGTAAGTAATCCTCATAATTTATGGTGTAAGTTATGTCATTCTGTCGGACATAACAAGAAAAATTGTCGAGCATACCCGTTGCTCATTAATCATAATGCAGATACATTTCTTATGAATGGAGAAGGTCAGGCTGAGAGAAATGACACACAATTCAATCAACTATGAGGTGGATTCAGAGGTCGTCGATGAGGAGGATTTGGTCGAGGTAGAGGACAAGTCATATGTTATAATTGAGGCACCCCTGGGCATTATGCTAGAGAGTGTCTACATCATGCCACAACTTGCACGTACTGTAAGGAACTAGATCGTACCATTGAAGACTGTTTGGAACTTATAGAAAAATGGTAGGTGGAGCAAAATCAGAATTAGAACCAGAATCAAAAATCAAAATGTGCAAAAAAATTCAGCAGAACCAGAACCGATCCAACATACTGTCGTTGTTGTAACAAGAGGTGGAGCTAGACAAGTGGAGATAAGAACGGGTATAATAATCTAAGAGATTAGAGAGTGAGGCCAGAAGCTCAGAAGCCACCACAGTTTGATGTGCAAAAGGAGAAAGGCATATTCTTTGAATCTCGTGACAAATTTATGAAGGATTCATCGATATCCTCCCCCCCACCCATTGTTGAAGAAGGTCCAATATATGACATGCCACCTCGCTTCGACAAGTCTGCAGCAAAGAGGAATCTAGGAAAGGTAAGTGCTCTTCACTCTTTCCTAAAAAGTTGTTTAGCTTTGGTTAAAGATGAGAACACATTAAGAGAATTGCACAAGTTAATTGGGGAATCTGAGCAATATTTGAGATCAGAACGAGCTGTCAATCATATTCAGAAAAGAATAAAGACTGGTCGAGAACTGAGACTTAATGCGTAGATTGGTGACTACGACATGGATTTTTTTATTTTAGATTTGTGTTTAGATATAAATATTCTGACCAAAAAGACATGGGAAAATATGGGAAAGCCAAAGTTAGTATGGTCGCCTATTCAATTACGCTTAGCCAATCAACATAAAGTTATACCATTTGGTAGGATGGTTGGGGTCCCTGTCGAAATGGAGGGACTGCGAACTTTTGTAGACTTTGAGGTAATAGAGATTGTAAATGACAGTAATCCGTACCCTGCACTATTGGGGATTGATTGGGAAATTCAAAATCGGACCATCATTAACTTTAATAAGAGACTCCTAACATTCGAGAATGAGCAAATGAGATTTGTTGCACCTCTGGATCCATTAGAAGGACAAAGGTATGCCGAACTAGTCAAGGGAGATTATGATGCTCAAGACTTAGATAGCATCTATAATAAATCCTTTGGGATAAATGACTATATCAATCCTACAACAAATGACACACTAAATTGGTGAAGTATTAGTTCATGTTCCTTTGATTCTGCCGAAGCTTTGGAAAATTGGTAGAACATGTTACATGAAGTATCACTGCGAAGATGTGCCTGTGTGACAAAATCGTTGCGTTGGGTTGGGATAGAGGTATGCAATCTTCCTACTTATGAAGGTTTACCCAATGTGGAAAATTTTATTCATGAATTTGAAGATAAGGTACCTAAACAACAACACTTATTAGCCCTGTATGTCACTCTGAAAGCCACTTCGGCGAGGTGATGGGTTGCACATAAGCAAACTATAACTGGTTGTTCGAAGTGTTGAAGATATTTAGAAATTCAGTTTGGAGAAGGGACTCCTTATATTTGAGAAAAATACATAGGGATTATTGACCATGCTGATCATTTAGCTACATGTAGTACAACTTGGTAGAATATACCCAAGCAAGAGTGGATACATATGTTTAGTCATACACTCGACACTATACCCAGAAATTGGTATATGTCGCTGGAACTACGATGCGGAACTGCAGACTAGGACACTGTGGCAATGAGCTTTAATCATACATTCAACTATGAGGATGAAAGTCCTACAATAGATGCGAGTTTGCAGATTATCAAGGCAAAAAAATTGAAGAACTTCCGGGACCAATATCTAATTTGCCGCAGTGAACTGTGTTGGCCGGATTTTCTGACCTAGGCCAACTAAGGAGAATCAGCCCACACAAGTCGCTTAATATAGCTTCCGGTGTGTTTGAAGTAGCTGACTCTCCCAGGTTAAGGTCCTGCTACCTTTGGGTTGTTTCTCTTGAAAGAGTCTCTAAACCTTTTAGGGTTTTTATGTATTTTAAATAAGCTAATTTGATCTTAATTATTTGCAGCTGCTAACTTACAAAAAAGAAAACTAAGCTATAAAATGAAAACTAGTTCCTATTCTTACAAACCCTATCTTGGCCAAGAGCAAATTGACAATTATACTAATGTTCTATGAAAGTACAGATAGCAAAAGTTATATGACATAACTATAAATCAACAAAGTTAATATCATAAATAACTTTCAATTCAAAAATTATATTTATATTTAAAGAATAATAAACATAAATTATTTATCATTCTAAAACATAAAAATATCATAAAACATATTAACTTTTAACATTTTGGTATTTGAGATGTAAGATGATTGATCATCCATCCGAATATCTATTAAAAACACATATGTTTCAGGAAGAAAAACAATATAATGAAATATTATATAAACATATTTATTT
Source organism: Larix kaempferi (assembly GCA_027924585.1). Classification (NCBI taxonomy): domain Eukaryota; kingdom Viridiplantae; phylum Streptophyta; class Pinopsida; order Pinales; family Pinaceae; genus Larix; species Larix kaempferi. The sequence goes on along the minus strand of BSBM01001492.1, from coordinate 3,410,812 downwards.
AACAAAATTAACTAAATAAGATTCATATAATATCATAAATCAAATCTCAAATGGACTTATGCTTCGAGCAATTCATATATAATTCACAGAGATTATAGCAAAGTATAATTGCAAATGATAATAATAGAAGAAAACTTTATAAAGTATAATAAGTATTTTCAAAAAATTAGTTCTAAATGATACCAATTTTTGGAATAGTGCTGAACAAAAATAGTATCACAGAGACAAAATCTCAAAAGTAAACTTCAGCACAATGAATATTCAGACTCCATATGTAAACAACGTTCCTCCATATACTCGAACCCTACACAGAAGAGATAATAAAACTAGAGAAAATAATTCTTCCAGCTTCATATAATGTTCTCATGGCAGTGACGTCTCCCTAAAATCGTTGAATAAGAGGCAATACCCTCGAACTCCTTCCCTCATAAGCAAAGTTCCAAAGAAGCAGTGGAGTTTTGAAAAAGAACCGGGTCATTTATGATATCCCAGAGAGCCCCCTGTTGTATGATGCTGCTATTGTTTAAATAGACAATGGAACACAAACAAAAACTGGACCGAATTTCCTTGTTGGTCGCAACTGGAAAAAACGTGTCCAAAGAACCTCACACATCTCCCATATGCTTCACTCTTTTTTGATGAAATTTCCCACAGCTCAGCTAAATGGATCCGTTCTGCAAAAAACCCACGTCTCAGATTTTGTTATTTCTACTTAATTTGCTCGTAGTTCATTGCAGAAAATCGCCTGCTGAATAATGACGGGAATCCGGTCGTCTTCCATTTCGTATCTCCTTCACGGAAGTCCACCACCCAGCCTGCAATTCAAAACAAAAACTATTTTATTTAAAAGATAAATGATTTAAAGATGAAATTAAATTCAAAAGTTTGAAATAGTAAAACTAAAGCTAGAACTAAACTACAGTCTAAAAAATAAGTAACTAAATTACTAATTATAAAGAAAGCAACTAAGTTAAGGGATCGATCCATGGAATGATTTTCCTGATGGTTGATATAACTGTCCTTTGATATACTGATTGCATCCCCGTTGATCTCCGCAATTTGGTGATAAAGTATTGTTGTGGTTCAATAATAATCATCATTATTCCATCCGTGATGAAAAACAAGATTTGAAAATGTATTTTCAGTTCTGAAATTGATGCGATCTCTTTGCCATAAAAAATGTAACTGCCTAATGTGTCTTTAATGGTTTCAAAGAATAAGTGGCAACAAACTCCATTATTAAGCTGATTTCTTTACTACACGATTTCAGACTTGTTTCTTTTCTTGTTGGCAAAGGTAGAGTTCAAATGTGGCTGCCAGATAACTACTTCCTTTATGAAAACGAGCTGCCATATGCTCAAACTTCATTAATATGACCTATCTTCCTTGGTGCGCTGGTGAATTGATTGTTTTTTATATTTTATATTTTTTTGGGTGCTAATTGCCATGTTATCTTGTTCCAACTCAGCATCTTCTCAACGAACTTGAATGTAATATGATAAGTGGTTGAGATCTGAACCGTGGCTAATTACAAGCTCGTCAATTTTATCTCCACGTGCAAGATTTGATCTCTTTTTAAAAAATATGTTATATTGATATAATAATGGGTTGATGGAAATTCAATACAAGCATATCATATAAAAGAAGATTAAAGTAGCCATTGTGAAGTATGCATTTATGAGAAATGAAATTAATATTTAGAATCAGAACTTTGTTTATGATAGGAGGGATATTAAAAATTCTAAATTAATTCATATTCTCTTTCTTTATTTGGCTAACACATCAGAGCAGCCATGCATTTTCAAAGTTTCTTTTAATTTAAAATATATATCGTATAATAAATATTTTAAAAGAAACTTAAGTAATCATTAATTGAATTGTTTATGCTTGGCCAAAGAACATACAAATTACGAACATAATATAAATTTTAAATGGAAAATTAATGCTTGTAGAGATTTGGTAGTTCATTAAAACATAAAACCAAGAGCATAGTCTCACTCTTAAGCATGCATATTTTCAAAATGTATATCAAAATTATCAAAATAAGCATGCACTCAAATAATTATAATCCACCAAGATAATCATTAATTCACAAATGAAACAAAATACCATAACTTGGAGAAATTGTGGAAGAAACATGTCGATCAGATGATAATCCACCAAGATAATCATTAATTCACAAATGAAACAAAATACCATAACTTGGAGAAATTGTGGAAGAAACATGTCGATCAGATGATAGAAATAATGAGCCTCAATTCATCAATAAATAAGTTTCAATTGAATTATTAAATTTGTGTAAATTATGAGATTGTATCAAAACGATTAAAGCTTTAAAACATTCGATAGATCATTCAAATTTGAAAACTAAAGGCTCAGATCTATTTTTTAAATATGCATTCTTTGAGGATGTGAACTAAAACCACAAAAAATAGGTCATTAATCATTTTTTCAAGATCCGCCAAAATACTTATTAATTCAATTAAGTATTAAAAATCTTAATTTGGAGAGATCGTCAAAAAGGTAAGATAATTCCATTCCTTCAAATCGAAGCATACAACCAAATCGGGTAAAGTCAAAGAAGAGTATGTAACCATGATTAAGCCACCAAGAAACCAAAAGACTAATGCAGTAAGGATGAAAAAAACCCTCAAATCTCAATTTCATGAAAGATAAGAATTTTAATCAAAAGTTAAAAGCTTTTAAAAGTCAATGAATCATTCAAATTCAAAAGTAAGAGCATGGTCTTGTGATTTGATATAAATTCTTTCAAGACGTAAATCATAATTATTACAATTGAACTTTTAGTTAATTAATTATGATCTACCAAATTGACAAATGCACCAACAAACAAAAAATTGTTGCAATTATCGAAGCATCATATAAAACCAACCAAGCCAAACCGAAGGGTATGATTAGTTCAAATAAGACTAAGTAAGACTAGGTAGATTTTGTTCATCAATATTCCAATGTCATTTATCGTGTCGAATTTTCATTTAATGAAACGTGTGTACTTAAAAATTTGAAGAGCAATTAACAAGTAGTTTGTGTTAGTGCAGGATAATTTAATGTTAAAGTAATAATTAAAAAAAATGAAATATGAAAACATGATCTAGATAGAATGCACGAGGGCTTACATATTTTTCTTTTAATTTTTCTCGAAAAAATATATTTATTATTATTTTTCGAAAATGATCAATGAATATTTCAGTCGCATTTTGCACACATGTGTGTTCGTGCACCAAATATTTTAATTTTTTACATAATTTGAAAAAATAAAAATTCTCTTTGAAGATGATGCGTTTATCTAGGGCTTGTGTATTTTTTCAAATTTTTTGGATCTGTATTTTGAATGTTGTGGATTTATCTTTGAGCTCAATCGAAATTGTTAGCATGGTTTTTTAGAGCAACTTTTAGTAGAAATTTAAAACCAAAAGACATATAAAAATAAAAATTCGTAAATTTTATCTATCTGGATAGAGGATTCGTTGACGAATCCTATGGTATCAAATCCGCTCATTAATGAGCATTTAATGACATGTTTTAACTCTGTGGAAGGAAGACAAAAAAACCATTATGCAGGGAAAAGGGCTATCGGTCTGTTTTTAAGCCCTCGATCGAGCCTTTTTAAATATCTCGATCGAGGGCTTAACAGACCCTCGATCGAGGGTTTAACAATACCTCAATCGAGGGTTTCAAATACCTCAATCGAGGTGTTGTTAAACCCTCGATCGAGGTATTGCTCGATCAAGGGTCTGTCAAAAAGGCTTGATCGAGGGTTCGTGTGTGTAAAAGAAATCTATAAACATCGGGGCGAAACCGCGAAAGGAGTTGGCAACAATTAATGTTGTCAACTACCCTTCCCTCGTAAAAACATGAACGAACATCTATATAACCAGCAAACAACAATTCAAAAACAACAATTTACCTCATTGCTATTTTTTTCTCTATTAGAGCTTTGTCAATTTGAGCTTGTTGAATTAGAGATTTGTAATTTTCATATTGCTAAATTAGATCTCATTAGACATGTAAGATTTCTTAGTAGGCATAATTTAAGATTTCATACTAACATTTTGTTGTTTGTTATAACAATTTGAAAAAAAATTTGTTTGTTTTCATTGTAAATTGATTCATGTAAGATTTCTTTGTAGGCATATTTGAAGATTTCATACTAACATATTGTTGTTTGTTATAACATTTTGAAAAAAAAATTGTTTGTTTTCATTGTAGATTGATAGGGAATAAAAAAAAAAGACAAAGAAAACATGCTAGACAACAAAATGCCGATGAAGATATGTGAGAAGAGTAGAGAACGAATGAGACAACAAAGAGCAAAGTTGAGAGAAGAAGAAGATGCACATTTTGTGCAACAAATTCCAATGGAGCACAACCAAGGTAAATTATTGAATTACATGCTATCATAATTTAAATATCATGCTACATAATTTACAAAATTAGTAACAATTTTTCAATAAATTTAACTAAATTTCATAATTTAGTTTGTTTCATATTTATTTGTAATGATATTCTTATTTATTTCATCAATTTGTTATTTAAATTTTAAAGTTTGCAACATTTTTTATGTTAAATGAACAATTTTCAAGTGGCTTTAAACAAATGTTAAATTAGAACAATTTTCAAATGAAATGAAACATATAAATTTAGATTCTACTTTCATGTTAAAATATGAACATATTTTTAAATATTTTCAAATTATTTCAAAGTTGATAACAATTTTCAAATTATGCTTCAAAGTTGCTTTAACAATTTTCAAATTATTTCAAAGTTGCTTTAACAATTTTCAAATTATTTCAAAGTTGCTAACAAATTTCAATTTTATTGTACAACAATTTTCAAATGAAATTTGTACACAAGTAGATTCTATTTTCAAATTAAAATGTATGTACATATTTACTATTTTCAAATTTATAAACTTTACTAACAATTTTCAATGTTATTAGAATAATTTTCAAATTAAATGTATACTTGGACATTATTTTCAAGTTAAATTGTACATATTTAACTAATTGCAATTTTAATTTACTAACAATTTCAAGTTAAATATAATTTCAATTCTTGTTTGGTTAGAAAATCCAATTTCAAAACAAATGAATGAATATTTTGAAATAAACATGTTGTGATAGTTATGTATTAGTTAGAATTTATTCAATTTGAAAACAAATGAATGAATATTTTCATAGTTATGGCGGTTGACAATATTTTCATAGTAATGAATATTTGAATACAAATGAATGTTCAAAGAGCTATTTAATTATAATGTTTACATTAAAAAAATTCCATCAATCACATGTACTTTTATTTACATATAACATGACATATCACCATAATAAGATTAATGATTATAATCATATATTTTTTTAGGACAAATTGGAAATAATTATTTGCAATGTTTGCAACCTTGCATTGATATGTGAAACATTATTCATAAAAAAATCCTTAAATTGCAACTTATGTTAAAAATTACAATTTCCATAATTGTTTATTGTTGAAATTGCAAAATCATCAACTATTGAAATTCTAGGATAGAAGTGTTGTAATCATTTATTCTTTGTGGTAATTTGCAACTTGTATTTTAAATATTTATTTGTTTATTTTATACCATAAAGTTAAAATAACATTTTTCTTGTAATGTATTTAAGTAAAATGGACATAAATTGCATAAAGAAAATTTGCCCACAATTATGTAATGTGATGATTATAAATGATATTAATTTTTATGCCCACAATAATTTTTATCAAGTTATTAATAATTATCTTGAGTTAAATATATATGCTTGATTTTCAAATTTTACTAGTAATTATCAAACTAAATGTACAATTTCAAGTTGCATGTACATATTTAGTTGTTTTGAAATTAAGTTGTACAAACAATTTTATTGCTTTAATGTATTTTCAATACTTGTACATTTTTCTCAAGTCACTAGCAATTTTCAATTTGTTAATTTACATGTACAACAAATTTCAAGTTACTAGCAATTTTAAAGTTAAATGTACAACTTGTATTTAAGATGACATATCACCATGATAAGATTAATTATTAGAATCATATATTTTGTTAGGACAAATTGGAAATAATTAAATTTGCAATGTTTGCAACCTTGCATTGATATGTGAAGCATTATTGATAAAAAATCCTTAAATTGCAATTTATGATAAAATTACAATTTCCATTTAATTGTCTATTGTTGAAATTGCAAAATCATCAACTAATGAAAATGTTAGTTTGGATTAAAAATTATGAATTTCTCATCAATCATATCACTATGTAATGTTTTAAATTAAATATCGTATTCATCTCTAAATCAATGTTTTTTTCCCAACATTTAGAGTATAATAGGTATGTTATCATGGGTAGAAAATCAATCTTAAATTTTTATGTCATATATATACAACATAGGATGCATGATGTTGTCCTTGAAATTCTAGGGTAGAAGTGTTGTAATCATTTATTCTTTGCATGGTGTTTTTCAACTTGTAGTTTAAATATTTATAAATTATACCATAAAATTAAAATAACATTTTTCTTGTAATGTAAAAATAAAATGGACATAAATTGCATAAAGAAAATTTGCCCACAATTATATAATGTGATGATTGTAAATGATATTAATTTGTATGCCCACAATAATTTTTATCAAGTTATTAATAATTTTCTTTACTTAAATATATATAGTTGATTTTCAAGTTACTAGCAATTTTAAAGTTAAATGTACAAGTTACTACCAATTTCAAATTACAAGCAATTTCAAATTTTACTAGGAATTTCAAACTTTACTTCTAAAACAATTCTCAAATTTAATTAAGTTAGCAATTACAAGCATTTGTTACAAGTTCAAATCTGGGAATAATCCATGTCTGCTTAACTGTGGGAAGTACTTGGGCATAAGTCCTAAAATTCATTGTGAGGAGTACCACAGGAACCCCAGAGTAGTTGGCGCATTGAGATGACCTACCAGCGAAAAGGGCAATGACCCCTACCTGATTGACTAGTTTTTCTCCGTGAGGTAAACCAAGAGCTGTCGTTTGTGGCCAAGCGGTTATCAGTTTTACTTAAGCCATGGAGTGAGGGGTACTGCCCCAATACGCAAGCCGTCAGACAACATTGGTGGCCATGTGAAACACCTGAACTTTTAGGAAGCCGAACATACTTGGGGTCCATATCTATTTTCAGTTGAACTGTTTTCGATCACTTCCGCACCATTTCACTAACACCTCTGGGTTTTGGTGTAACGGTTCGTATCACTTGAGCAATTTCAAGTTACTCAAGAGCAATTTCAAATTTCAAGTTACTAGAAATTTTGATTTTCACTTATAACAATTCTCAAGCTAAATGTATTAGTTGGAAAATTCAATTCACATGCAATTTTTAATTTTTCAATTTCCACATCAAATTTCAAGTTACTAGCAATTTTAAAGTTCAATGCACAACTACCAAGTAACCAATTTTCAATTTTTTAATTTACATGTTATGCAGGGAGAGATTATGGTCAGACATCACATCATGGTGATCAAGAATTACATGACCTTGTGCCCCCTCATGATCCCGAACAGCCATCACATGACACATTTCCCTCTCACATTGAAATTATAATTGGGAGTTGCAGTGGAGTTGGAAGGGGTGGAAATTTTCTAGAGGATTGTGCAGTTGTTTTTGCACAAGAAGAGATTGTGAACTCGATCCCTGGTCAGAGAGTTAGAGAGCATGTCAATTCCAAGAAACCAATCCTGGTGTTCAAATATCATTTAGCATGTTCAACAAATTGAAACCATGGTATATTAGGCCGAATACGATTCACGACACTTGTTGTTGTCGGTACCACGTTGAATTTCAACTATACTATGACACATTTCTGGATTGTTGCAAAGGGAACTGGAACGGTGTACTATCTCCTCACACAGTGCGAGATTTTATTTGTATGATACTATGCAACAAGAATCCTGAACACGTGTTTTTCAGTAAGAGGTGTGTAGGTGGGAGAAAATTCCATGAATGTGGTGATTTGACATTGTTCCATAGGAACTTTCCTATCGATCTAACACACCATGGATTGTCAGATATCACCGTTAGGTGGAAGAGGTACGAGTACGTCACCATGAATCCAACACCTTCTTCATCCGTGCCATCCAAGAGGATCGACTTGCTCGATGATGAGATTCTTGTTTCGGATTTCACGGAGAAGTTTCAAAGTCAGATTTATAAATACATAAAGCACTCCCATAGGTCCAGGTGGCAAGCTTCAGAGTTCAAACATTCCCTTGAGGTATTTGAGCTAGGCACAATCTTATCAGTGGTAGACTTTGCGGAGAACTACACCTTTTCTCCTCAGAGAGAGATACAGAGTGAGTACTATCACTCCGACCAGGTGTCTATCTTCATACATGTATTGTGCATACATGCTCAGGAAAACATTGATGGTAGGGATAGCAATCCCCAGTCACGTGAAGTGATCAAAGAGTACCATTTTTATGTTAGTGATGATCGTGAGCATGACACATTGTTCGTTCGACACTGCTTTGGGTTGATTTATGATTCATTCAGGCAGAGAGGCGTATCATTTACTGAACACTGGATTTGGTCAGATGGGTGTGCAGAGAAATTCAAGTTGGCACGCTCATTTTATTGGTTGAGTCGCCTGCACAAACAGACAGGAATCCAACACACTTGGGGCTTTTTTGAGATGGGGCATGGGAAGGGTGAACATGATGGTGCAGGTGCATGTGTGAAACGAGCACTTCGGAGGTACCAGATGAGTCATGGTGCAACCCGACTCAAATGCTCCACTGAAGTAGTTGATTGGTGCACACGTCATTTGGGACATCAAGGTCGTGAACAAGCAAGTTCGGTGTGCATGTAATAAACTCCAAACTCAATTAATAAGCTAATAACATTCAATATCAACATTTCCAAAAGAACACATGTACTCGATAGGAATTTACATATGACAAACTGAATTCCATGCAGGTTCTTCTAGGATGTTACCCTTGGAGATGTTAATAGATCCATGCCATGGTATTGTGACACCATCCCTGGTACAAGGGAATTGCATTCTATTCGAAGTAAAAATATGGGGGACATATTTTCCATTGAAACGAGGAAGTATGCCTGCTTTTGCGATTTTTGCATTGATGCAAATGGATGTGGGCTTGATCACTGTGAAAATGATTTATATGTCAAACCATGGAAATATGTATCTCTTAATTTAAAGGGCCCACATCCAATTCCAACATGGCAAGAGATGCACACTGAAGAGGCAATGGTCTCATTAGATTATGATCGAGTTTCCGATATGGTTAGGGAAGGTACAAGAGTCTTCATTAAGTTAATTAGTTCATTATATCTTACACATATACAAATGTTGTAGAAATTTGCACATAGGACATTTGAATAATATTTGTAATGTATCTTGTAGGTGAGGTATTCGTTGTCATTGCACCCCTCCACAACCAAGAAAATGTTGCATACTATTTGATGCGGTGCACACAAATAAAGAGTAGATTGGTGTGACTCTACCAAGATGGGGACTTCACATACCAGGTTGGAGAAATGGTTCTAATGGGACACTTTTTTGAAAAAGTGAAAAAACAGGGTGCTCACATTATTTACAGAGATTTTATGCCTGGATATATATCATGTCAATACATTCATTTGGTGGTTGCAGCTCGGATACCTCTAACAGAAATCAAGGTGAAGAGAGGTGATCCAAAGAGATGGAAGATGACAGAAGCTGACCATGATCGTATTATGGAGACTTGCATTCCTATAACCCATTGTCCAGATGAATGAGTTACATGTATTCCACTTGCATCATTGGCATAGTTTTCATGTTGTCTTGTGTAATATTTTTTTGGAGATTTTTGTGGAGGTTGTTTTATAAATGTATTTTTGTAGATGCTTTAATGTCAAGAATACAAATACCAGATGGGAGGCTTTTGTGAAATTTGCGTCATGGTGCTCCAATGTGAATACACTTGAACATGTACATGTTCTAATTTTAGATTTTGATTTCAAATACAATTGTAATGTAATTGAGAATTTAAAATACATCTATACAATGTGGAATGGTAAAATTTAAATTTTGAATTTGACAATGATTACCATTTTGTGCAACATTCTTTAATATATGAATTTAGAAAATTTTGGGAATTATAATTATTGTTTGGACCACACATTCTTGTATTGATAACCTAGAGTTTTTTATATTTAGGACTATTGTGTTTCCCTTGATTGTTCATAATCTATCATTGAAGCTTCAACCAGAGGTCTCATACATACCCATGTGTGGTATATATGTGACTCTTCCTTAGCTATATTTTTTGTGACATGACCGCAATCAATCCATAGTTTTTAATTTTGCTTACTAAGGGAAATGAAGGGCACCAAAACACTCATTCAATTTGATTTCCTTCCAAAGCAATTGATTAATAATTAGATTGACCTTGCTAGTAGACTTTTTACATTCGTGGGTGACATTTAGTTATGGTGATTTGGTGGTTGAAAATCCGTTTGCTTGACACTTGTTATAATTCACATAATTCTTGACTTCATTTGTTATAGACACTTAAAAAAATAATAAAGTTCTATAATTTCTTTGTCTTCCTCACTATTCACAAATGGTGGTTATTTATGTGAAAAAATAAGTTATCAATGTTACATGGTACTTGTTAGACATGTCCATGTTTACAAAAAAATATGTATTGAATAATAAAAAGAGATGATACTAATTAGATATGTCTATGTTTAGGAAGAAACATGTATTGAATAATAAACAAAGATAATAATATTTCCGTATTAACTTGACTTTATTATTTGAAAATTGTCATGCCTTTAACATATAAAGAGACAGCTTGTAATCTACTAACCTCTATTTCCATCCCTTACATATTCTTTGAAATTTGTCTCTATAATTATCTATATGAATGCAAAGGCCAAAACCAATATCCACCTCCAATAGAATGTTCACACTCAATATTCATTTAAATAATAACTCACAACATCAACTAATCTCATGAGGATGTTGATCCATCATCCACATTTTATTTACATTTCATTTTATGAAGTAAAGATGTTATGTTTTCTCCCAACATATTGCTTCGAGACGCAAGTTCCATTAGTCCTCTTGAACCGATTATTTATAGAAGCATTAAGAAAACAATTTATTAATTAATTTGAAATAGTTATCATTATAATAAAATTTTAAAAAAAATCAATTGAATAAAATAATTTTTATTTTAGAATATTATTACTTAGTTTGAATGTTTACTTTCAAACATTATTAATTAACTTGAATGCTTATCATTACAATTAAGTTTTTGTTCTTAGCCAAATTATACTTAAGAGGCTAGAATGCTAACAATAAGTTATGTCTAATCATAAATCATTATTATAATAATCAAGTTTTAAAATATTTTAATTATATGAAATCATTTGTATGGAGGAAAAAACACTCATCAATTAACTTTGGATAATTATCAGAATAATTCAAAGTTTTTGTAGTAAATCATATTATATTTGAGAGTATCATAAGTTTTGCACTAAAGCATGTTATATTTAAGAGTACTTGGTCACATAATATATAGACTTGAGATAATTTACAAAAGGATTGCAAGAATAATTCCACGATCCAAACAAATCTAATAGAATAACCTAAGATGAAGATAGATAGCTTTGAATAAATTGAAGTAGGGTCGTGAGATCATTTAAAAAAAGAAAAGGCAAAGAGGAAATTCCTACATGGAATCAAAAGCCCAAATATGATTGATGTCTCCATGAGTCAATTTGATATTACAATAATCGAGGAGCCATGGATGTTCTCTATCTCCACTAGATCATCTAGTTCCTTCTCCAATAGATAATAGTTCCATGAGAAATGGACATAAAACCATACTCGTAATCAATAATTAGAGCAATGAGAATGGGTCAAGAAAATAAAGGACTGAACATGGGGCATGTTTACATTCATAAATGATGTCCATCCTCACTAAGGGAAATGAAGGGCACCAAAACACTCCTTCAATTTGATTTCCTTCCAAAGCAATTGATTAATAATTAGATTGACCTTGCTAGTAGAATTTTTACATTCGTGGGTGACATTTAGTTATGTTGATTTGGTGGTTGAAAATCCCTTTGCTTGACACTTGTTATAATTCACATAATTCTTGACTTCATTTGTTATAATCTTGTATCATGGTGAACTATGTTCTTGATGGCATCAAGTGCAAGCCATGACGAGATGAGGATTACATCGTCCATATCATCAAAATGATTTGTAAGGTTTTGTCATAAGTAGTTGGGAAACATAGTCTCACAAAACATTATTTTGTTTGTTGATGTAAGCATTCATTAACTTTACATACTTGCATTCAATAAAAAGTTATTTTGTACATGTTGATGTGAACATTCAACATACAAGCATAGTACATGCATCTACCATAAATCATAAATAGTTGTACATAAATCATATGAAATAGTTGTACAAACATAGTTTCTACCATAGTTGTACAAGCATCTGCTATCAACATATTTCCATTTCTTATATTAATTAGGTGGTTATGCCCATTGCCAATAAAACAAACCATACCTTTATGACTTTAGATTACAGCACACACTTAAAAGAAAATAACACAAAGATTACTTACATACTATATAACTTGTAATTATATAATTTTGTCTCAAGGGATATTTCACACTCTCAATGGACAAAAACATTCTTATATACAACAACACATTGAATTTTCAATTGAAATTACACATTAAATTTTCCATGTAATTGAATTGGAATGTGGAAACTGTAAATGAATTGTAATGTGTAGACAACGTAATGCAAAATGTCAATTTCAATTTTCAATTTCAAATGAATTCTAATTTTAAATTTTGATTTCAAATACAAAATTGAGAATTTAAAATACATCTATATACAATGTAAAATTGTAAAATTTAAATTTTAGATTGTACATTGTATCATAATTTAAAATTTTTATTTCAAATGCAATTGTAATGTAATTGAAATTGAACTTGTAAATTGGAACAACACATTGTATTCTCAATTGAAATTACACATTAAATTTGAGATTTTAATTTTAAATTGTAATTGAATTGTAATGTGTAGACAACATAATGTAATCAAAATTTCAATTATTAATTTCAAATGTATTCTAATTTTACATGTTAATTTCATTTCTGCAATTATAATGTAGTTGAAAACGAGATTTTAAATTGCAATTGAATTGGAATTGAAATTACACATTAAATTGGAAATTTTACATTGTAATTGAATTGGAATTGTAATTTCAATTTTAAAATGTAATATATGTATTCAATTCTAAATTTTGGAAGATGTTCTCTAGTGTAGTCGAAATTTGCATTTTAAATTGAACTAAATTGTAACTACACATTAAATTTGCATTTGAAACGACAAAACATAAATTTGTAACTGTAATAACTATGTCCAGATCTAATATAAAAAGCAATCGATTTCAAATCATATACAAAATACAAATGAAAACATCAATATGATAAAATATTCAAAATATCCAAAAGTCCATATCCAAAGTCCATTTATGATAAAGGTCCATGTATAAATGATATAAATCCATATCCAAAACATGATAACGTATATATAGATCATCCAAAACAATATAATATATAAAATATGAAAATATCCAAAACATGGAAATGTATAGATCATCAACTCATCGGCCACTACCCCCACGAGGCCTGTGATCGTCCCTCTAACTGCCCTCCTGTGCAGCAGCCCGGTGTTGTCTCTGAGACTTTAAACCATCAAGGAATTGTGCCATATCCATCATGTCAATGGTGATATCCGGGATCTGGGTAGGAATACGGGTAGATCGCCATTCATCAGGATAATGTACTCGAGGTACATCCCAACTATGTGTGAAATCCATTGCAGCATTGACACCCGCCTGTTGTGATGCCTATGTAATTTTCCATTACATGTAATAAGTTAAATTTATTAAAAATTAAAACTAAATTTAACATCATTTAAAAGCTATCCGTAAAAAATTGAAACATAAAGTACAAAAATCAATTACTAAATGTGACTAAATAACATGAATTGGAACATAAATTAAAACTCACATGTGTCTCTGGACCCGGCTCGTCGGATTCTTCGCGGTCCTCATGTCCATAATCAGGATCTACCACCTTTCCATTTCCCTGTACAATTTGAAATTCATTTGAAGTTAAGCTCTACAACATAAATCTCGAAAATTAAGAAATAAAACACAAATTATTTAAACTGAGAAATAATATTCAAACACAAATTAAATTGGAACATAAATTATAACTTACCCCGACTGGCGGACCAATAGATGGCTCGCTAGCAAAGAGTTGATCCATGAATGGGGTCCCTTGCATGGATCAATAGAATACAACTCCCTTAAGTATTATTGACCATTCAATTTGCGACATTGATATGATGTAACATGAAGAACATATATACATAATTGTACAAAAGTATACCTGTCATGTAGTGACGCATCTACCATATAACTGAAAGTATGCATCTCGCGCTGACTCAGCATACCGCAGTAGGGTCTCACGATCGAAACTCCTGAGCATGTCACTAGAGACATTCTCTATCTCTGGCTCTGCAGGTGGAGGGGGTGGTCTAGATGCCTCTCCATGCGCAGCAACAACAACACTGCCCAAGGTAGTGAACAACGAGTCTGCAAGGTCATCTCTAGCCTCTGCAGCAGGATGGGATGATTGTGCCACATCCCCCGACCTAATAACCACCCTGTCTGGAAGCAGTATCAACCTCGGAGCGGGTGGCACAAAGGCAGGGTCTCTCCAAGCTCCAGGACATTGGTAGGAGCGTCCCTTACCAGCCCCATAGAACTAGGACCCTATGCTAGTGTAATCCGGGTTCATGTCCAGAACAAAATCTGCATAAACATGTTTTGCAAAGTACAATGGGACCTGTTCATGGTGGGGGAACATGTCCCACGCTCCCATGAATCTATCATATATATGTGGTGCAGCGACCTCCAACTTAAACTCCCTGAGTCTAAGCGGTTGACTGGGGGAGTGGTCACGAGGGATGTCGAATAAAGCACCCTTGATGTCATGCCCTCTTATGGCGACTTTGACATCCTCCCATTTGTGTATCCCAATGACACCATCTCTCCTCCTCTGGCATGAATGTCGCCAAATGTCACTGAGAGGTCCTACCCTCCTGTAGAGGGTCAACATCTCATCAATCATCGATAACATCATCGACAAAGATCATCGTGTGGGATAATGCTCCCTCAAAGTGTTCACACATGAGCTCACCCACTCTCGCTAGGAAATGATGTCAGCGAGAGTGATCTGTGCAACCTCATCATCGTACGATCCCCCTGATGGGGCACCTGCGATTCAAACCAAAACACAAATGTTACTAAAAATATATATTATAACTTGCAACTGAAATTCAATGCATTATATACTAAAAATTTACTGAAAATGTGCTAACAAAAAATACGCACCTGATGCACTCATGTCTTGTTGCACATCCTCCTCCTGGGGATCCACATGTATGTCGTCGGGATGAACCGACACACTATCTCTCCTGCTGCTGCCACCAGTGGCAACCGACCCCGACCTGGCATCACTCCTCGGTGAACGGGAGCATTGCCGATGGCCGCCCTGTTGGGCGATGTCAGATCCTCTCGTGCTTCGTGGAGCACGAAGCACCGAATATCTCTCTTCAGGACTATCTGCATCACATTTCAATTTCTAATTCTAATTTTCTTTCAAATTCTATTCCAAATTTCACATTTCAATTTCAAATTTTCTCATTTCAATTTCAAATTCTATTCCAAATTTCACATTTCAATTTCAAATTCTATTCCAAATTTCACATTTCAATATATACATTAATGTATGAAAATTTCATTAATATCATGTGTTCGATACAAGTCAATTTTCATAAAATAATGCAATTTGTGGAAAACCTAGCCGGGCTTCTATCTTTTTCGCTTTCGATTCATCTAAAAATTTGATTGGGAAAAATTGGAGCAACCCTTCAATTGCAAAGTTATAAAATAATTTTCAATTTCATTATGGATAGGCTTGATGCAAAATTAATTTTTTTGAAAGGATAAGGTTGTTGTGCCTTTCTATGAAGGGAAAAATGGGTTTTGATGTGCATTGAAGGTTTCAATTTCGAAGCATGATTAGATAACAATGTGCTCCACCTAGAGCATGGCTCTAATACCATAAAAGATTGTAATTACCAACACAATCATACACTGTATATTGGATCTATTATATAGCAATTGAATCCTACAAACAACCTGTAACAACATGATAATTTCTTTCTACATAATTGAAATAGCTCCATCCTAAACTAGCGCACACACACATCAAACTTTTGTTGGTGTAGTTATTGAGCATATAATATGTTGGTGTAGTTATTGAGCATATAATATGTTGGTGTAGTTATTGGGGAGTGAATTAATAATCTAAACTAACAATAAAAATGTGGATCCATGCGATAACATAAAGAGTAGAGCATTGATCCCTCAAAGAAATATGAGAGATACTCCCACCCTAGCCCTTTGCATTGCTTTATGGAGTTAATGATACAATGAAGGAACAATACACTAAACCTTGTCCTCATGTTAAGAGTTTGGAAGGAAATAGAAAGTCATGAATGAGAGATAATTGGGATATGTGATCCCAATGTTGCAACTATGACATTTTCATTCAACCTTCGACCATGTCAAAAAAGTCACAACCATTTATTAAAAGATTTGATTGGATGAAATTCCAAGGAGAATCCTGGTTTTGTGAATGCCTTCATTAGTTGGAGTTCTAAAATGGAAGTAAAATGTGGTTGACCTTCCAACCAATCTCCATCCTAGATAAATTGTAAACCAATGAATGAAGAATGCCATTTTTTTTTCTATAGAAGTAGGATAAGGTGTAGGAGAAGCCCCAAAATCATATGATTCATATTTGAGATTGTAATAAGGCTTGTGAGCTTTGGTCATTGATATTGAATAAATACAGTAGACATTGTTGATATGTATCTTTTTTGTGAATTTAATATGATAATTGATTTGGTGTAATTTAGTCTATTTATCTTTTAAATTGAAATTAAAATAATTATTTTATCTTTCAAATTAAAATTACAATAATTATTGGTAACCTTTGGTCTCGTGCCTACATCAAAGATAATTTGTTGAGAAATCCTCAAGCTAAGTATTAAATACAAAGACATTTCAACATATGAAGGTTTCTTGATTAGTGACATCCAAACATTTTTCATCGAAGAATTGAAAAGGAAATCCCTTGGGAAAACTATATATACTATTATAACTCACCCATGTAGATTTCATACCTACTTCATCTAGACATTAACCATGAACTTTACGATGTGCTCTACAGATTATCCAAATTGTGCATTTAATATATACAGATACATCAATATAAATATCCTTAAGGGAACAATCATTACCTTCTCTAAAGTGTGTTTTCTAATTCATATAACAATGTTGCTATAAAATAAAAATGACAAATCAAATCATCTATGTTTTGACATTGTTGAAATTTTAAATGGCTCTATGCAACCTTATGTCATAGTGGACCATACATGCCCACTAAACTAAATAAAATAATAAATACTAGCCAATAACAAATCAAATTACCCATGTTTTGACATTGTTGAAATTTTAAATGGCTCTATGCAACAACCTTATGGCATATTGCACTGTGCATGCCCACTAAACAATATAAAATAATAAATACTAGCCAAATCATAATTACATGTACACCACAATTTCAAACATAAACGCTAGCTCTTGTCCTCAACTTTGAGGATAAATTTATTTGATTTTAGAAAACAATATTATCATGGTAATGGCATAAGCTTTCTTTATGCTTCATCATTGCTAAAAATGAAGAAACAAAATAGGCACTCATGTGAAAACGTTTGTATTGTGTTGTATGCAAAGCAACTTTCTTCATGAAAGGCCACTATTGCTAAAATTGAACACACAAAATAGTGTCTCCATTAGTGGAAACCTTATATTTAATTGTTTGTTATGGAGAGAACATGTGATCATTACACATCAAGATGCATAAAATATTGCCCATAAACTACGTGAGACATAAAACAAATCGACAAATGTTGGACAATGTCAAAGACACTTCAAATTAATAAGGTTTTGTTTTCTCAAAGAGAAGGTGTTGTGGGAAACATAGTGGGGCAATCTTCTACTAAATGAACTTTTTTTATAGATTATGTTTTGGGAAGAATTTATGTTTTAAAAAACATTTATTCTGAGGTAAGTTTTTGGTTTCATTATCAAATGTTGATAAGGTTGTCATTTTTTTAGTTTTGAAGTTCGATATTTTTCAAATCAAAGAAGAAGATATATAATTAATTCATAGGTTTATATGTAATTTTAATGGATTTTTTCAACGTTGAAAGATTTTTTTTTATATTTCAGTTTTAGGTTTCCTTTTTCATGGATTTAGTGTTAATTCAACTTTATGATAATGAATTTTTTCATTTGAGAATATATTGTAGAGATGGATTTTTTTGTTGTTAGTGAAGCAAGCCTTTGGTTCATGAGAAAAACATGCATCTCTTCTTAAATTAGTGGATTCCTAGGTGAATTTGTATTTTGAATAAATGAAAAATGATCAAATGATGAAAGAATTATAAAAAAGTTGTGTTTTCACGATTTGGAAAATTCACTAAGTAGAACCATTTTCATAGTTTTGATTTGGGTAAAATTGCTTAGTCTCTCTTTCAAGTTAAATTATGTCATATTCATTGATAATACTCTTGACTATGAATATATATATTTATTTTTACCAGGATTCCTTTGGACAAATCCCCTTAGCATTGCCATTGTCATACTCAAATACAAACATTGCCTTAACTAAAAAGTGAAGAAACTAAAACCGACTTAGTACATGGAGTTGATTGAATAAATTTATGATGCATGAGCACCGCTGGTTTCGAGCAATTGGCATCAACCAAAAAATATTTCAATTATGAGCTAGTAGTATTGTAGGTTGGATAAGATGGCTATGTATCCTTTTGCTACAAATCCATTCTATAAATTTGTGTTGATGCAAAACCTATCTTGTCGTGAAGACATAAACCTACAAAACTCCTTGGTTGTGGGAATGGCCATGCTACCAATCAATGCTATGGATCCCACATAGCCATGAGTGAATCATACACCCTTACCCATGTGTCATGCAATGATTTGAAATAAAAAGAATGGTCTAAGGCGTAGGTCAGGGGATTCAATGCTGGAAACGATTAGATGATTCAAAGGTGTTTTTATTGTTGAATTGTAGTTTTAATTTTTAAAATTTTTATATTATATTATTAATATTAAATATTATTTTTTTAAAATAAATTAAGTAAAAATTAATAAATAATATATGATTATATATATTATTAATATTCATTTTTTAATTTTTTATATTATAATATTAATATTAATATATAATTATTTTTTCAATATTTTTGGCGTTCTTGGAGGATTGAAAAAAAATTGGCAGCATTTTTGCATGCAAATTCACATACCAAATAATTTTTAAACAAATAAATGCAAAATAAATTTAAAATCCTAAAAGTATTTCAAATTTAAAATAGTTTTGGTTTTTGTTTTGAAATGGTTTTCTGTTTTAGGTTCAAATGGTTTTTTTTTTCAATCCTCTTGGCGTTCTCGGAGGATTGAAAAAAAATGGGCAGCATTTCTGCTTGTAAAATCACATTTTAAAATAAAACCAGTAGCATTAATGGGGTGAAATGCTACCGGTTGATATAAAAACAAAAATAAATTAAATAATTTAAACAAATAACTGACAAATATGTAAAACCCTAAATCTATTTCAAATTTGGTTTTTGTTTTGGTTTGAAATGGGGTTTTTTTTTGGTTTGAAATAGGTTTTTGTTTTAGTTAAATCAAATGGTTTTTTTTTTGACAAATTTTGTTTCAATGGAAGTTTTCGGTTTAGTTTCAATGCCTACATCCTAACCATTTCTAGAAAACCAAATTAAACCTAGATTTGATAAAAAAACACAAATTTATACATAAAATATGAAATATATATATTTTTAAATCACAAAACAAATGGTAGATTTCTACCCACCTGGTGGAATAGATGACATGATGGCGTTGTTGTGGGGAGGTGGCGTCGAGCAAGTGCTCGGTCAAGGTCCTCGGTCGTTGTTGCTCTGTCTCTGTCAACGCATTGCACGAACATAGGGCCAGTCGAGCCCTGTTTTGTTTTTTTTTTCTTTGTCGCATTCCCTCGATCGAGGTTTTGCTTGATCGAGGGTCTGTCAACCCACCGCACAGATGCCCGGACCCTGTTTTTTTTTCTTTTTTTCTGATGGATCGAACAAACCCTCGATCGAGGGTTTAACACATCCTCAATCGAGATATGTTAAAGCCCTCGATCGAGGTATTTTTAAACCCTCGATTGAGCATATAAAACCTCAATCGAGGGCTTGAAATTACCTTGATCGAGGGTCCAAAAACGATTTTTCCCCTTGCGATCTACCAAAAATGGTGAACCACATTCGTGGATTCACCCAAATCCAATAAACCACCTACCAAATTGAGGAAGATAAAATTAAGGAAAGTAAAAGTTAAGTATTTACAAAAATCACATGGGGGTCCCTTTGATTTTGTAAAAATCAAGGGGAGTTGTTGGGGTGCCAATAGACCGCTACAACACAAAAAATGATGGAGTGTTACAACATCAACGAAGGGCCAAAAGATGATGATCCGAGGATATTCATATGTTAGAATCTAAATGAAGTCGTGATCTGAAGGGAACTAAGATTACATTTGACAAATTTTTGAAGTCATTGAAGATTAAAAAGGTAAATATAGGTTCTCCTGAAAACCCAAAGTTTGCAAATAAAGGAGATTATTGGGATGATGAAACAGTGGGAAAAATTATTGACTTACTACATGAATTTCAAGATCTGTTTCCTACTAAGTTTTCATAAATGAAAGGTATTGCTGGCGACTTGGGTGAAATGAAGATTCCGCTGAAACCCGGTGCCAAGCCAATTAAGCAAAGGCCGTACAAATTACTCCGAGGTACAAGGAGGAAGTAAGAGCAGAGCTTGACATAATGCTTCATGTAGGTATCATTGAGCCTATGGAAGAATCCGAATGGATCAATCCTATGGTAGTCCAAGACAAGAAGACTAGGGAGATCAAGATTTGTGTCAACATGTGGAAATTGAATTATGTTTGTCTGCACGATCCTAGTCCAACTCTATTTACAGACGAAGTGCTTGAAAGCGTCGAAGGTTAGGAAGCCTACTCTTTCACAGATGGATTTTCTGGGTATCATCAAATAAATATTTCTAAGGAGGATTGACATAAGATTACATTCACGACAAAATGGGGCTGCTTCCAGTACACTGTAATGCCGTTTGGCCTAAAGAACGCCCCTGCAATTTTTTCACACGTAGTTGTCACTGCATTTAAGGAATTCATTCATAAGTTTCTAGAAGTATATTTTGATGATTGGATGGTATATGGGCTGCTAAAGAATCATATCATAAATTTGAGATTAATGTTAGAACATTGTAGACAATATCAAATCTATTTGAATTTGAAAAAATGCATATTCTACGCTCCATTTGGCATCTTACTAGGACATGTAGTTTGTAATCAAGGTTTGTTAGTGGATCCTGCAAATATTGCTATTATACTTGATCTACCTCCACCTACTTCAATCCGACAATTACGAACAGCTCTGGGTAACACAGGTTATTACAGGAAATTGATCAAAGGTTATGCTTAGATCACAGCGCCAATGGAAAAATTACTCAAGAAAGATGCAAAGTTTCACTGGAACAAAGGATGCCAACATAGTTTCGACATGTTGAAGGAGAAAATGGTCACGACACCTATTCTGGTATTTCCTGACGAGAAAAAAGAATTTCATGTCCATGTTGATGCTTCATCTGTCACTCTGGGTACCGTTCTTCCTCAGCCAGGTGAGGGTTTTATCGACCATCCTATTGCATTTGCTAGCAGAAAACTATCCACTACATAAATAAATTATACTACGACGGAAATGGAATGACTTGCCATGGTGTATGCATTACAAAAGTTTAGGCATTATTTGCTAGGGGGGCATTTTAAGATGTTAATAGACCACTCTGCTTTGAAGTATTTGATCAACGAGTCAGTGTTGGTGGGAAATATTTGTCAGTGGTTGATGATGTTTCAAGAATATGACTTTGAGATCGTTGTCAATCCCAAGAGGTTGAATGTGGGCCCTGGCCATCTGTCGAGATTGGAAACAGACGAAGAACCAACTAGGTTAGAAGATAATCTTCCATATGCATAGATATTTTCAGTAAGAATGGTCGATGACTATTTTCAAGATATCGTGACATTTATGTCCACAAGAGTAGCACCAAAGGGATACACAGTCACACTACCCAAAAGAAGCATTTGGTCGTTAAGTCTACAAACTACCAGTTGATAGCCAATCAGTTGTACAAGTTAGGACAGGATGAAGTATTGTGTCGTTGTGTTTTGGAGCACAAGAGAGCAATCATCTTAGGTCAAGCACATGATGGAGTGGCGGGTGGCGATTATGCACGAAAATTCATGGTGCAGAAGATCTTAAGAGCAAGGTTATGGTGGTCGACACTTCATAAATAGCTTAAAGAATATTTCCAGAACTGCGACGTATGTCAAAGAATTGGGAAGTCGATGAGGAGAGATGAAATTCCATTGATACATTAGGTTACGTTACAGGATTTCGACAAGTGGGCTATTGATTTTGTGGGACCTATCAACCCACCCAGGAAAAGGACTGATGCGAGGTATATTATTACTACGAGATACTATCTTACACAATGGGTTGAAGCTACACCAGTACGAGATTGCACTGCGACGATTGCCGCATGATTTTTGTTTGAGAATGTCACACCATCAGAAGATTCCAGAAGAATAATAAATAAAAGAAGATTATATTGTTAATCCGACAAGTCGACTCCATCAATTAAGAATGACCATGAACCCCCCGGAAAGTTCTAGAAAGGAAACTCTCGAAAAGTTCTTGAAAGGAAACCCCTGGAAAATTCTAGAAGGTAGACATCCCCGGAAAGTTCTAGAAAGCCCCATAAAGCATGGAAATAGAAAATGAAGGTATAAATAAGGACACCTATTTCATTTCTAACATCAAGCAAGTTCGCATCAAGTCAATGAGACAAGTGCGCAAGAGAGAGAAGTAGCAGCTGGAGGAAGACTAATACCTTGGGTTTTATCTTATCTTTGTATCTGGGTATCTTTCTATGAGAGAGCTTTTTCTCTTCATTATATTGACATTGTACTTTGTTGACAAATCTATACTGAAGAATTTCTGTTGGGTTTTCTTCCCCAAGAGGGTTTCCCAGGATAAATCTTTGTGTATGCTATGAATGTCTTTTTTTCAGTGATTCTTATGCATGCAGTTATTATGATATGATATAACTTGAATCAAAGTCTAAAGAATTCTGAATAACATAGATGCTTATGTAAAATCTCAACAGCATGAACCAGGGACACCAACCAATAAAAAATGTGAAAAGAAGAGGAACAATAAACAATGAAACTTCAAAACTAAAATGCTTATAGAAATGAATCCATTGCCATAATGTAAAATAAATCCATAAATGAAATTACTTTGGAGACGAATTATGTTTTTTTCCTTAGATGTCTTTAAGTTAAGGCTCGAGGCCTTGCTTGATAGAAATATCTCTGAAACAAAGTGTCACCCAAAATTATTAGCGCTACTACATTGGGATCCGAATTCGACATTTCAACTGATTTTAAATGAGAAAATCAACATTTAACGTCAAATTGAAGTCTAATAGGCAAAACATTTTAAGGAAAAAATGTCATTTAGGTCCTGACAAACATTGCTTAAGTGACATTAATTTTTGATGTATCCTAAGCGATGTGCAGGAACATCTCTTACGAGATGTCTATATGCACATGGCACTTAAGCAATGTTGCAACTATTTAAAGTATTTTCCCTTTTTCTGTGATTTTAAAAAAGTCAATCTAAGGCTAGGAAGGAATGCATTTGTTGAAAGAAATTGTGAGACGAGAAATTTGGTTAGAGGTAAATTTTCCTTTGGATTGAGATTATGCTTGAAACTTTTTTTTTAATTGAAAGGATTAATATTTCATATTTCCTCATCTTGTACCCTATCTAGTCTAGATTGGGTTTTTTTTGCAAGTATGATTCTATTATTTGAACCATCTTCTATTGTTTTCACCTCATTAAAGTCATTTGTTAATGATGTTTTTGCACCATAAATTACCACATTTAGCTTAAAGTGAGGAGCTTCATCCATAAAGAGAGAGTTACTTCTGAAAAAACCAATAATTAATTGTACATTTCCAATATATAGAATCATTATTATTATTTAGTTTTAAAGAATAAATGCTTTAACACACATTAATATTATCCTAATCAACTCACTAAATCCCCCCACAGGGGTCACAAATGAATTTAGTCTCTAGGTAGGACCTTGGTGTTAGTATATTTTAATGCTCCACCCTTGTCCTACATAGAATTATTTCATTTTCCTAGTAGTCGATGATGTCATTTGCACCCTACTGTTGTACATATGTCATCCATTATCCATATACCACCTCATGTGCCCTACATGCATCATTTTAGGAACACTTAAGTCAGTTCCCTACTTTTTAGGAGCCTACTCAGTGTTCTAGTTCAGTCCACCTAAGGTAGATGACTCTTGTGGGGGGTTTGTGCTCCTAATGTCACTGATTGTCTCATGCACCCTTTTCTGAGTGATTTGCATGACAAACTCACTGATGCGCCCTCCTTGGTCAGTTAACTAATTGTGTCTTCAGTTAACTGAGTTTAGGTTCAATTTAGTTGAGTTTGAGTCTTCTGGAGCACTCCAGTGGTGAAAATTCCTATGCTAGATCAACTGAGGCTCGAATTCTCCTAGCTTATTCGAATTATCTCCATTGTAACATCATTGTTGACTATACTGACTATTGGATCATGTGACATTGTTATATTCCTATTTGAGTTATCATGCATGATTAATTGTCTACTCATTTTTGCTGCAGTTTTCACTCTAATTCATCTTTTCTGCTCATTCTTTCTCTGTGAGGTATACTCGGCTCTTAGATCTGTCATGATTTAGAATTTCACATGGTATCAGAGCTCAGTGAGCGTAGGTTGAGCAGCTTCTTTCAGTAGTGCACCATAATCCTCTGGATTTCCACAACAAATCCTGGTGCCATTGCATTGAATTCATTGGAGAAATACTTTGAGGTCTAGCCAGGTGTGAAGGATCCAAAAAATTGTGCATATTTTCATAAAGCAGTGCTCAGTAGTAGTCTATCTCCAAAATGAGAGTTTTTGTTAAGAACCCATGTCAACCCTTTTATTTAATTTGTTAGTATATTGTTGTTGGACACATATGCTTTGTAAGTCGTCCCATAGTATTTGTTGATCCATAGTTTGTATTATTGTTGTTGGATGCATATTCTTTGTAAGTCGTCCTGTAGTAATTGTTGATCCATATTTTGTATTGGGCCATGGTTTGTATTAACACATGGTATTGACCGATGGTATTGGCGCCTAGACTTAGTAAATAAGTTTGTGTTGAAACCAATGAAGGTACAGTGAAGTTATTTGTATTAAACTTGCTCAAAGGGGGCTGCCTCCTCGAAGTGGCCTGCGATCAATATAAAAGTGATTCTGAGTTCTATTATTTCTGCTATATCGTGTGTTTTCATTAATTAATTATTGAAGGTTCTTCACATCTGGTATCAGAGCACTTTCTTGGGCTCATTGGGTGGAATTTTTGCCAATTTTTTTTTTTTTTTTTTTTTTTTTTTTTTTTTTTTTTTTTTTCTTCGCATTTGTTGCAAGTTCAGATCTGGGAATAATCCCTATCCGCTTAACTGTGGGAAGTACTTGGGCATAATCCCTAAAACGCATTGTGAGGAGTACCACAGGAACCCCAAAGTAGTTGGCCCATTGAGAGGACCTGCCAGCGAAAAGGGCAACGACCCCTACCTGATTGACTAGTTCCCACCCGTGAGGTAAACCAAGAGCTGTCGTTTGTGGCAAAGAGGTTATCATTTTTACCTGAGCCATGGAGTGATGGGTACTGCCCCAATACGCAAGTCGTCAGACAGCATTGGGGGCTGAGTGAAACCCCTGAACTATTAGGAAGCCACACATACCTGGGGTCCATATCTTTTTTCAGATAAACTGTTGCCGATCACTTCCGCACCTTTTTAGATCCATTTCGATTCGTTTCAGATCCAACCGTTTCAGATCCATTCTGACAGTTGTTCCAGATCCAGTCGTTTTAGATCTATTCTGAAAGCCGTTTCAGATCCAACCGTTTTTTATCCATTCGGCATCGTTTCAGATCCATTTGTTGCCGATCCCTTCAGCGTCGTTGCAGATCTATCTGTTTTCGATCCCTTCCGTGCCATTGCAAATCCATTTCTAAATATATATATATATATATATATATAATTCCATTTTTTGCCATATCTCCCTTGTTTTAACTATGTTTCCCTTGAAACTTCCCGGACACCCCTGCTATCCCATTCTACATATTTCACTCCTGAGGACCCTATCCCAAATTCTACTTCCCAAAGCCAGAAATCTCACATTTGTCTATTTTTAGGGTTTGCCATAACTTCTTCAATTTTCACCCACTCGCCTCCAAATTTTGCCACCGTGTTCATTCCCTATTTCTGCTTCTTTGTCCCTCTTTGACAAATTTTCTCATTCTTTCACCCCGCTTCTGAAATCCCCATTTTTTGCTTCCCTGCCCATTAGAAAGTGTCCAAAACTTATTCAAACCCCAATTACCCATCCGATTTTTTCCCAAATCCAAATTTCCCTTTACTAAATAAGCTTTTGTTTGTGTTTTTCTATCCATTCCCCTAAAAACAAAAAACTCTTGGTTATGGTTGTCACCCGCGCAAGAGCAAAAACCATGGAGGAAGCACTTGCAGCCATCCACACCAAACTCCAAGATCTGGATGAAAAATTTCTTAGCCTCCATCTTCAGTATTCAGCCATGAACAATAACTGATAGCAAGAATCTTCTACAACCAATGGGTTCTCTTCTTCCAACACTTTCCATGGTCCAAAGCTTGAATTTCCTCGCTTCAATGGTACTGATTCAACTGGATGGATCTATGGTGCAAAACAATATTTCAGTCTACATAATACTTTTGATGTCCAAAAAGTTCCACCTGCATCCTTTCATTTGGAACAGGAAGTCCTTCAATGGTACCGTTGTTACATCAAGGCTCATGACGAGCCAAAATGGACAGATTTTTGCCAACTCCTTTTGCAACGATTTGGTCCTAGTTCTTTTGATGACTTCACCGGAGCACTCACTAAACTTCGTCAAATTGGCACTGTGAGAGAGTATCAGACAAAATTTGAGAAACTAGCCAACCACACAGAAGGATTGTCTGATGACTTCTACAGGAGTTGTTTTATCAGTGGTCTTAAGGATGAAATACGCCCAGAGGTCAAAATGTTCTGTCCCAACACAATGATGGAAGCCCTGGGGTTGGCTAAGTTGGTAGAAGACAAGATTGTCGCCCAACAACGCTCCAAACCCACTTTTGTTCCCTTCTGAAATATGGGTTCTCAATGACCTCCCATCCCGCCAACTCCTCGACCAACTCCTATCAAACGTTTGTCTAAAACAGAGATGCAGGCACGTAGAGAAAAAGGGTTTTGTTATAATTTTAATGAAAAATTCACTCGGAGACATAGCTGTGTTCAACAAAAGCTCTATCTCTTGGATGTGGATTCTCCGCCTGCCTCTGAAGTTGGTGAAGAGGCTCCAGATACACTAGATGATCAGGTCGACATTTAGGAGCTGCCTATTGACCTTCCATCTCAGGAAGACCACCAAGATATATCTCTCCATGCTTTATCCGGCGTCACCACCCCCCAAACAATGCAGGTCAGGGGTTACTTCAAGAATATTCCTCTTATAATACTCATTGATTATGGTAGCACTCATAACTTCATTGACCCTCGGATCGCCAAACATGTTGATTGTTTTGTCCATCCTTGCTCCAACTTTGAAGTCATGGTTGCCAATGGGGGTACCTTACCTTGCAAGGGAAAGTGTCACAATGTGTGTATCTCTCTGGAATATTATAACCTGCACTCTTACATGTTTGCCTTGTCCTTAGGCGGATGTGATTTGGTTTTGGGCGTTCAATGGTTATGCACACTTGGCCCCATCTTATGGCATTTTGCTGAACTTTGGATGCAGTTTTCAGTCAATGGGAAACAACACAAATTTAAGGGCTTACAACAAGGGTCTCTCCACCTCATCAATTCACATCGCCTGGAAAAGATCCTTAAGAAGAATTCACATGATGGCATCGCTCAACTCCATTCGATTCAGATGCACCCATCAACAGTCTCCCCTACTTCCTTTTATAGATATGCAGGTGTCCTTGCTGAACCAGTGGGCTTGTCGTCTTCAAGAGACCTTTCCGATAAAAATTTAGCTGCATCTACATCTCAACAGGAAATGATAGCTATTTTTCATGTAGTACAAAAGTGGCAACCATACCTATTACGGAATTATTTCTGCATCAAGATTGATCTCCAGAGTTTGGAAACTTTCCTAGAACAATGGGTCTCCTCCCCAGCACACCTGAAATGGGTTATCCAACTCATGGGTTATTCCTATGTGATCACTTACAAGAAGGGAAAGGACAATATGGTGGCAAATGATCCCTCTCGCACATTTGATGACCCAGTTTATCTTCCAGCTATTTCTCTTCTTGTTCCAAATTGGTTGCAATCTCTTCAATAGGGCTATCTCTTCTATGCACTCCATGCTTCTTCATCAGCAGGGCACTCTGGGTTCCTCAAAATGTATGACTAGGAACAATGTAACTTCTTTTGGCAGCGACTGAAAATGACAATTCAAGAGATGGTGGTTGACTGTGATACTTTCCAGGAGAACAAGGGTGCAACGACACTCCTTTCGGGACTGCTCGAACCCTTACCCATCCCTACACAAATTTGGACACCTATTTCTATGGATTTCCTAGAAGCACTCCCTTGGTACAATACCACATCTAAAAGGACATCATATGAAGCAGTCTATGGACAGGCACCGCCAATTCTTCTTCCATACACCCTCAGCAGCTCCCCAGTTCAGGAAATTGACTCCGTTCTTTGAAACCGCAATCAGATTCTTCTCATTCTGCAGGACAATCTTCACATGGCAAGAATTCGACTGAAACAACAAGCCGATCAACACCATTCTGAGTGCACTTTTCACGTAGCTGATATGGTTCTTCTTCGTCTACATCCTTCTAAGCAACCCTCCCTGAAACTCACAAGGAATAAGTGGCCTGGAATGCAACCCGAGGATGCTACATGGGAACCACTCCTTTAGATTCTGCATCAATTTCCACATCTCAAGTTTTGAGGACAAAGCTTTTTCTAAGGGAGAGGGGATGTTAAGAACCCATGTCAACCCTTTTATTTACTTTGTTAGTATATTTTTGTTGGACGCATATGCTTTGTAAGTTGTCCTGTAGTATTTGTTGATCCATAGTTTGTATTATTATTGTTGGACACATATGCTTTGTAAGTCATCCCGTAGTAATTGTTGATCCATATTTTGTATTGGCCCATGGTTTGTATTGACACATGGTATTGACCCATGGTATTGGCGCCAAAACTTAGTATATAAGTTTTTGTTGAGACCAATGAAGGTACCGTGAAGTTATTTGTATTGAGCTTGCTCAAAGGAGGTTGCCCCTCAAAGTGGCCTGCGATCAATATAAAAATGATTCCGAGTTTTGTTATTTCTGCTATATCGTGTTTTTTCATTAATTAATTATTGCAAGTTCTTCACATTGTTTTGTAGGTTATTGAAAGTGCAGCAGTACCACCTTGTATTCGCTCCAATAGTTCTAATGGAGAATTTGAATGCTCCTCTCTCTCCTAGGATTCTGACACCCTTCAATTACCTTGATTGGAGAGTTGATACGCAGATGGTCTTGCGCAACAAGTCATTGTACAGGGTAACAATGGGGAAGGAGGTCGAACCTCAAGCAGCTATTGAGAAGGCCAAGTATCTGAATAGATCATATGAAGCATTTGGTTTCATGTGTATTGATATTTCCATAGATCCACTCTTCCACCTCGACGGATTGAAGACTCCAAAAGAGGTTTGGGTGAAGTTGGATACCCTCTTCGGCAAACAAGATGAGCTAAGGGGCCATATTTTGGAGAATGAGTTGATTTCTCTTCAACCCAGCAGTTTTGAGACCATCCAACAATTATTTTCCAAATTCAAATCATTGGTCATGCAATGCAAGCAGCGTGGCATTGAGAAGAAGGATGAGCAGTTGGTGCTATCCATTCTGATCAAGCTAGGTCCTGAGTTCTCCATCTTTGTCTCTACCTTCCATTCAGGGCGAATGTCAATTCCTGGTTGGAAGATGCCATCCTTAGATGTTTTCATTGAATCTCTCATCCAAGAACAAGACAAATTGATCTAGATGGGTGCCTTAAAGGCCTCCAAAAATCAAGCTCTTGTGGATGGAGAACAAAAAGTGCGAATGGAAAGGGGAAGCACAAGGGAAAGGAGAAGAGGCAATATGAACCCAAGCAAAATTCCAAGTCTAGTCCATCGGAAGGAGCCTCCAGCAATAAGAAGGACAAACAAAAGGGATTTGAGAAATCTAAGTGTTCCTATTGGAAGAAAGGAAACTACCCAGAGAGATATTGCATGCAGAAGAAGATAGATCAGATGACCAAACTTCTTCAACAACACAACATTTCCCTCCCAGAAGGCGCAAGAGAGACTGATTCTGGAAGTGAGTCTAATGGTCATGATATATGCCATGCATTGAAGGCAGGATTTTCAAAATAACAAGCCTTCCTCATAGATTCAAGAGACTCCAACCACATGGTTGCCTCCAAAGAATCATTTTCTTCTCTATATCTACAAGATTGTCTGATTATTCACACGAGAGATAACTCTGAGATCTTTGCATCAATGCAACATGGCACACTTGGTTCTAGACTGAACCACGAGGGATTCACTAGAAGGCAATATAATATCACGTTCATTGATATTGCGGTATTAAATATTCATAAAAACCTAAAAATTATATTGCTTATATATTAAGGGGCAAAGGTTTTTTTTAATTTAATGTAACAATACAAAAATACTTTGGGGTCTTTTTTATATGGGCAGGCTGGAAAATATCCGCCAAATGTAGATGGCGGGATCACGGCCAGATGAGAAATCGGGTTAAGGCAAGGCTCGGGATTACCAATACGCAGGGAAATCGCGTCTTGAGGCATGCTTGAGGCCAAGGGTTTCGTGGTGAATTGGGTTTCCAGTCGATCATAGTCGAGAGACAGTGGTCATTGACATACAATTGTTACCAATAACACTTATCCAGTTGTTACCAATATCCTTGGGAGGCTCTAAGCCTCTAGGGCCTGTTATAGGCCCTCGATAGACCTTGGGGGCTTGAATACCAAACCACTCATGCCTATTACAAGCCTTGGTAGGTTTAGTCAGCCTCCTAGATCTTGTTACAGTCCCTGGGGGCTTGGATACCTAGCCCACAACAAGCTTATTCAGTGATTGGGGAACTGCAACATGCAATCTAAATGTTGTACTATGTGCATTGGCTCTAGTGACATACAAGAAGTGATCTCCTATCTCTTCATTAGACCATTAGATGTTGCAAATCATAAGGATATGTGGTTGAGTAATTGCATTGTGGGTGAAGTAATGTGCATCCACAATACATTGAAAGAAGCAAGGTGCATTGTAGAATGCATGTGGGGTCATAAGAGGGGCATCATATCAATATACTAGGTAGAAATATAAAGGGGTATACAAAATGTTAATGAAAAAATTGATACATACAATATCTAGTGAAAATAGGGGTTTTTTAAATTGGGAAGGCATATTGGGAGGGGGTTAAAAAAATGATTTTGGAAGGTATTTTCCAATATTTAGTGAAATTAGAGGTATTGTTTCATATTCCACGAACGAACGTGCTATGATAGTTGTTTATTGAGTGAAGCCCCCATGGAATGAACAAACCTGTTGTAAGTGATTTTGAATCCCTGCAGTTGAACCTAGAACATGAAGACGCATATTCAAGAAGAATTCAAGAATCCACAGCTGCTACTTCTGTGCATCTTCAAGACAACATTCAAAAACTTAAGTCCCAGGTACCATCTGTTGAAATTGCTCTTATTATTCAAACATTGTTCACTATTCTAAGGTGAGTTGCTAAATTGTTTTTCCTCTATTAGCTTCTTGTATATAGGAAATTTGGTGTTGGTAAATACTTAAATTCTACTTTGCAGATTTACAACAAGATTGAAAAATGGCTTTACTTTGTTCCATTTGAATCATATTTTGGTCGACATTTCTGATTTGATCTTGAATTTGTTGTCAGGAATTTCATGGACCATCTAAACGAAACCAAATTCAGATGCTTACGCAAGGTAATTTGTTAAAAACGAGCTCCAAATATTTGGTTTGTCACCTCTATATTATAGCTAATTAACAATAAAAGTGATACACATTAGTTTCGAGTTTTCTTCAAAATGGTGCAGTCTAATCCTATATTTCAGCGATCCATTGCAAAGTATGAAGGTAATGATATACATATGACAATGTAGTATATAGTACTTCTTTTCTCCTTCAAAATAACGGTTGTTTTATATTATCAAAATAGCAGTTCATGTCTAGATTCAGCAGAAAGGAAGAACAAATCCACAAAACTACTGAGCGTTCAAAGCTAGACCTACTCATAAATTTGCAGATTTACACTTACATATTGGTTGAACAAAAAGGAAATTATACAAAACAATAAATTAACAGAAATTTGAGGCCTTGAATGGACACTAGCAACAGATTCCACCTAGGTCTCCCCAAACTAGATTCTTCAGCAGTATCAACAGTATGTTGAGGGAGGCCTGGAACAATAGAGTCAGCAGAATTTTTGGGCAGGTCAAGAGAAGCTGGTAGAAGCCCTTGAGGAGGCAAGTTTACATGACTAGAGATACACACCAGTATAGCAACCATGGCATCCAGAGAGGCTTTAGGAGCCAAGTTATTCATCCTCATGGTCTACAATGGAAACCAATCAGTAGCTTGGAAAGAAAACTTTAGAATAGGTTCAAGTCTTTTAGATTGAGCAAAATTGCACCAAGGTTATTCTAATAAGGAATGGACTATTGTTGGAACCACAGTTCGGTGTCACTATGTCCTAGATAGTGAGGGTTGGCAGTCAGAAAGTCCAAGGTCGGAAAGTCATGGGCATCGAGAATCTCACCAAGGGCCTTTTTCTATTTCATTGTGTTGACAAAAGGAATTAATATGAAGTTCCAAGATGGGGGCCATGGATGTATTTTCAGGTACATTGACTTTACTAGTGGAAGGTAGACTTTGAAAAACATATCTCCCTACTACGTAATTTGGGTACAGTTCTAGTTTTCATTTCAATTTTAGCTATTACTAGTAACTCACTAGGCCAAACATCACATTTGTTTTCCAGAAACAACAAACTATGTTTGCTCCCTGCCCAACTCCACAAGTTTACATTCAAATTAATTTATCCCAAAACCTCAATGAGTGTTAGATATAATGGCCTAACTAATTACTTGGGAATTTTTTCATTACACTTTACTATCCAGTTATGTTATATAGCCATGTCATAATGTATAATAATTTTAAGGTATTAATTACTGTAAAGGTGTTTGGGGAGTTGATTAACATACTCAATGTATGTCTCCCTTCTAATAAATATGACAATTTGGTAATCCTTTTAATAAAGCAATTACATCTTCTACCTCATTTTCTGGCTTGTATCATTCCCTACATATTTTTGTGGTTCTCTGACATGGTATCAGATTTACAAAGACGTGCATCTGAGGATGAAATGTGAAGACACTAAGGTACGGCAACACATAGATACAACACATGGTCATGCCACAGAACTTGACGTTGGGCATAAAGGGAAAGCCAAATTAAGCAAAAATAAGTTTTTTACCGGTGAATTAATGACTATAATACTTAAACATGAACTTAGGAGGTAATATTATTTTGTAATGCAAAGAGAGAGTGCCATGATAATTGACAAATCATGTCATATAAGAGATCATGTTGGGTAAGAGGTAAGGATAGTAATCTTAGTTTGTAGAGATCATAGTCATTCAAACCCACTTGATGGCTTTCTTGTGATGAGGCAGATAAATCATATTGATAGCTTCAACCCTCACTAGATCAATCATATCTCCTTTGGAAAAAAATCACAATAAAACTTGAACAGATAGTTTACAGTAAATTTCATACAGAGACAATGTTGAACAATCTAAAAGATTTGAATTCTAACTTTTTGTTCAAGTGGAGTTTTATTGCTCACGTATCTTGGGAGAGAATTATGACATTATTCTTAAATAATATATTGCATATCAAATCAGAACTGCATTACAATAGGATGAATAATATTTGTAGTTGGTTATGAATTTACTAAATTGGATGCTTTGCAAATAATTATTTTATGAGCTTTCTATTATGCATTTTCATGGAAATATAATGAAATTTGTCTAATGTGTTCCAGTCCCCCAAAAATTTAGACTATTGGAAGAACTTGAGAGGGGAGAGAAAGGTATAGGTGATGGAACTATAATTTATGGGATGGATGATGGAGATGACATATGCATGTGCTCCTGGACTGGCACTATTATTGGGCCTCATAAGGTACGATATATTTCCTTTTTCCTATTCATTCCAATGAGATCACTTTTATTTTAATTATTTAAGTTGTTAAATGATTGACATGTATTTGAAATTTGAACTAGGACACAGTACTAGCTCTTGTGAGTACATATATTCTAGTTCTTGTAGTCATAGTTACTATGTAAAAGGTCAGATGCATCTCCCGACAGTGTTGATTTTTGTGCATGAAGGTTGGATCTATCAAGTGAAACTCTTTTGTGACAAGGACTATCTTGAAATTCCTCCAACTGCAAGGTTTTACTTGTGGATAAACATGACGTGTGAATCAAGAAACTGGGGTGGTAAGAATTGGCTCTAATTTTAAGAAACTTGGGTTTTGTAGTTTTGGAATTTTTAGTTTCGAACATGATAGCTGCAAATACTATTTGAATTTTATGAACTGCAAGCTCTTTTCCTAGTTTGACTTATCCAACCAGTGAAGGTTCCAAATGTTAGGAGGGAGTGTTCTATTAATGTTTTGGATATTGGAATTGTCTCGGTTTATTCTTGGACATGAGATATTAAATATATCATATTATCACACACTTTCTTTCTCAATAAATACACGTTTCCTATCAACAATATTTTATAAGTAGTTCCATCTTTCCTTGGGATTTTCAGTTGGGAACACTTTATTGGTCCAATTTTTTTCATTTCTGTTTCTGCTTGCCAAATTTCCTTGCTCTCACCTTTTAAAATATAAACACTGTTGGTAGAACTGATACTCTTTTAAATTCTAGGAAATTGGTGGCATGAATATACAATGGAAGATATTTTGAAGCAGTTAAAGAAAGAAATGGCATTTCCTCAAAACTAAAAACTACCACAACCTACAGAAGGTACCTTCTTCTAGAAAGTGCTTCGTTACTATTATTGTGGGAATTTTGAGTTGCTTTGGAACTTGATGAAGAATTTGTGGATCAATTGGACATCATTTTAATGTAAACTGACTTTTTTCATAAATCTCAAAGCTATGGATGTGCTGGACATCAAACCTTATTGTAGACTTGTTACTTTTTAACTAACTATTAAATCTAGTCATTTGTCTATATTTGCGGTTGACTCAATGCAATAAAGAGACATTATATTATGTTATTATTTTCTTCTAAAATTCAAACGTGATGTTTAAACAATGTTGAAGATATGCTGAAGAGATAATTCTTGAAACTGATCTTTAAACAATGCTGAAGATATTCAAAATAGAGCCATTTGTTGGGAACTAGCTCATGTCACCACTTCAAGGTCTAATTCTAGTGTGCAAGCATAAATTAAATCGGTAATACCAACTTTCTATATAGTTTGTTGTTCCTGGAGGCCTTATTGGTGTGGGTACAACAATAGATCCACACTGACACGTGTTGACAGGATTGTGGGGAAAGTCCTTCGAGAAGTTGGAGAGATACTCGATGCATTTATTGAGCTTGAGGCATATTTATTTATAGATTAGTGCTTTGGCTTGATGGATAGTGTTCATTTGAATATAATCTTTGTTGTGTCTTTCCCTTTTTTTTAAAAAATTTTAGGTGCCTTGAGAATATATGTGAGCATGTACGTAGCTGATGAGTGATTTTAAGCATGGTTTTCTTTGGAAATATAAATTATATTTTAAGCATGCTTGTATTTAAATCTTATTGTCTTTTATTAGAATTACAAATGATGCAATTTTGGTGTTAATATTTATCATTTCCCTGATTCTTAAAGGGCTCTAGCTCAATGGAAGAGCGCCTGCCTTACAAGCAGGAGGTTGGTGGTTCGATTCCTCCATGCCCTAATGATATGCAATATTGGTATTTTTAATAAAATATATTTTATTATCATTTATTATGGCTATAGGGAGGGTTTCAAACCGTTTTTGTATGTTGCTACAATGGGGGTTCTAAACCGCCTTCATATGTCACTACGAGGGATGTTCAAAACTATCTTTGTATGTTACAATGGGGGGGGGGTTCAAAACCCCCTCTGTAGGTTTATATGAGGGGGGTTCATAACCGCCCCCAGGTTTGTAAGATCGAGTTTTAGGGGGTGTTTCAAACCACCCCTGTAGGTTTCTACGAGGGGGGTTTCAAACTACCTCTATAGTCAAACTACCTCTATAGGCCTCTACAAGGGGGGTTCAAAACCGCCCCTATAAGTCTCTACGAGGGGGGTTCGAAACTGCCCCTATAGGCCTCTACCAGGGGGGTTCCAAACCGCCCCTATAGGACTATACGAGGGGGGTTTACTACTACCCCTATAGGCATCTACGACGGGGGTTTGAAACCACCCCTATAGTCTACTACGAGGGGGGTTCCAAACCACCCCTGTAGGATTGTATGAGGGGGCTTATGAGGGGGGTTCACAACCTCCCTCGTAGGTCTCTATGAAGGGGGTTCAAAACCACCCCCGTAGGTCTCTATGAAGGGGTCTACAAGGGGGGTTTAAAACCACCTCCGTAGAGATCTACGAGGTGGGTCACAAAACGCCCCCAAAAGTCACTTTTGGGGGTGGTTCCAATCTCGTCAAAAACCACCCTTAAAGGGAAAAAATTTTAACATCAGTGCCTTTAGGGGCGGTTTTGCCAAAACTGCCCCCAAAGAAAAAAAAACCCCGTAGGTCACTTTTAGGGGCGGAAGACAACCCCCCCTAAAGGCAAAAAAATGTAGTAGTGTAACTAACCCGGAAAGTGTTAGAGCCTCCTCTCTTGAAAGTGCTAGAAGCTCATCTCCGCAATATTTTCATCCTTCTTGAAAGCCCTTCATGAAAAATCTAAAAAAAAAATCAATAAAGCCATAAAATAAACATTGCCAAATTAATAAAGCCATAAAATAATCATTGCCAAATTAACAATAAAACTAACTAATTATTAAAAATGGAAAAAAGCACTAACCTTGAAAGTGTTACTAAATTGCTCCAACTTAAATGATGAATAGTAGGAAATGTAAATGGTTTATATAGCCTAGATTAGGTTTAACATTACTTGTTTTACGAATGTGGGATTAAAAAAATGAAATTATTTAATGCACTATTATTAAATTTATATAAGATGGGTTTACATGAAATATTACTAATGTTATAAATGTGGTAGTAAAAAAAATGTAAATAGCCATTACTTTATTAGGAATTGTATATAAATAATTTTACAAGAAATTTTACTAGACTTATATGTCTGGGATAGAAATATGTAATTAGTTAATACATTATTTTAAAGTTTTTTATATTATAAATCTATTTTTTTTAGTAGTTTTATGAATGTGCTGGAAATGTGCGCTTTAATTTTGTAGGGAAAATTTGGAGGGAAAATTTGAGCGAAAATTTTGGAGGGAAGTTTTGGAGGGAAAATTTTGGAGGGAATTTTTTGAAGGGATATTTTCATTCTCATAGCTATAAGATTGTTGGTTGACAGTTGCACCATTCTACTTTTTGGTGAGGACTATGGTAAAATTTCATTGTCTTATCTATTAAGATTTTTCTATAATTCTATATTTTAGTGAGAAGTCATCGACTCATCTAAATTAAATTCCAATGTCAATGAAGAGTTGTATTGTTCATCTAGCCAAGATACTGTCAGTGCAAGCAATGCAATCAAGCATGTTCTTCAAGAATTTCCTAATTATGAAGATTTTGAAGACACTAGTAATGAAGGGAAATAATGTGATGATGATGAAGATCTTCCTTTAAGTGGGGATCCTAAAGACATTAAGCAAGATGATGACAATTTTCCTCCCAGTGAGGATTTTCAAGGCACCAATGATGATTTTCCTCAAAGCGAGGATTTTGATGGGACTAATGATGCTTTTGCTTAACATGCATGTACAAATAATGTTGATGGTTTTATTCATAGCAAGGAATCTAATGGGATGAATGGTGATTTTCCTTCAAGCAAGGATTTTAATGGGACCAATGATGATTTTCCTCCCAGCGAGGATTTTTATGGGACTGATGATGATTTTCCTCCAAGTGAGGATTTTAATGGGACAGATGATGATTTTGGTGAGGAAGAAGACATCAATAATGATGAAGATGATTTTCCGCTAAGCAAGTATTTCAATGGAACTGATGACGAGTTTCCTCCAAGCAAGGATTTCTATGGAACCGCTGATGAGTTACCTCCAAGCGAAGATTTCAATGGCACCGATGATGACTTTCCTCCAAGTGAGGATTTCAATGGCACAGATGATGACTTTCCTTGAAGCGAGGATTTCAATGGCACCGATGATGACTTTCCTCCAAGCGAGGATTTCAATGGCATGGATGATGACTTTCCTCCAAGAGAGGATTTCAATGGAAACGACAATGACTTTCCTCCAAACGAGGATTTCAATGGAACCAATGATGACTTTCCTCCAAGTGAATATTCAAATGGCACTGGTGATGATTTTCCTCCGAGCGAGGATTTCAATGGCATCGATGATGATTATCCTCTAAGCGAGGATTTCAATGGCACCTATGATCATTTTGTTGATGATGAATCCACCAATGATGAAGACAATGATTCTCCTCCAAGTAAGGATGTTACAGGAACAAATGATGAAGATAATGATTCTCCTCCAAGTAAGGATTTTACAGGCACCAATGATGTCAATGTTGAATCTCAAGAGTTCCCTTTCAGTGAAGAATTTAGTGGCATCAATAGTGTTGATGGTCACATTGATCTGTTAGCAATTGATCAACTTATTAGTGATCATGACAATAATTTTCATACTGAAGTTGGTGATGATATTTTCAATGAGGGGGGTCATATGCATCACAATGAAAACATTCATTCTAATGAGGATGTTGTTGCAGACATAATGGTCCAAGAAATGCAGTGACACAATCCAATAATGAGCAGGATTACGTGTAGGACTAGACCTTTTTATGTCAATCCAAAGCATTCCAGTTATACAAGGTCTAGGAAA
Source organism: Larix kaempferi (assembly GCA_027924585.1). NCBI lineage: Eukaryota > Viridiplantae > Streptophyta > Pinopsida > Pinales > Pinaceae > Larix > Larix kaempferi. Next base: position 3,371,091 of record BSBM01001492.1, on the reverse strand, counting down.
GAATTGCTCACAAGTACAAGTTCCGTTACTCATTTGATTTTGAGTGAATTTTTCCACAAAATTTGTTTGAAAGGTATAGGCTACAAGTATTCCTTGGAGAAAAGGAAGATGTATTTATCAATGAACAAAGTATGCAAAATTCATATTTAGTGGGGTGCATGATTTCTACAAGGATAGGTTATGATTATCGCGTTGGAAAAGTTCTTCTTTGTAGAAAGGCATTCAAACAGATTCACTCAATTGGTAATCTTCGATTATCAAGAATCCAAACAAGACTGGAAAAGGATCCTACTTTTTCTTTTTTCTTTTTTTTTTTTTTTTTTTTTTTTTTTTTTTTTTTTTTTTTTTTTTTTTTTTTTTCTGATGATTATCAAAGATGAATCACTGGGCCATAAAGACACAATGCAATATCATGGATGCATGACTTATTTTCCAAGCATGGAAAGAGTATTCCAAATAGAGAAACAATACACATTCCAGATAATTTTACAAGGTAGGAAATATACAACTTATATAGGGATTATGTTCAAGGTGGTCAAGGAAATGACAACATCATCAGATATGCATATTTCACAAGAGTATGGAAAAATAAGTTCAACAACGTCCGCATTCCAAAGAGGTCAAGGACATGGGTCTACAGTACATGTGCTTCTCTTAAAGAAAGAAGGGATAGATCAGAAAGGATGGAAAGAGGTATGTTTACAAAATTGTTTTTTTTAGATAAATGCTTGTTACACCAAAATATCGTCATCATGAGTCATGTGTCAAATTAGTGCCTTAATCACTGGAGTTTCCCTGGCTAAAACATCCTAAGCAAGTTGTTTTTCTTATCTTCCACCATTTGTAGTTGCATTGGCGCATCCCGCTTCCCAGCGAGAGGTGCCAGAATAAGGCTAGCACATGATGTACACTGCTAGTGTACGCCAATGGCTCTTTTTTCACTCATACAAGTTGCTCCAACCCCTTCCTAGTTCCATTTTTCTTCATGCAGAGTGCTCCATGGTTGGTTAATGTGGATAACGCGGAGCTTCGAGCAAATTCTCGAAGCTAGGTGACATGGAGGTTTATCCATAATTAGTAGGAAGACTGGTATTCGTTCCCTAACCTAATGGGAAGATCCCTTATACCTCTCCCCTTAATCCTCAACTTACTCTATCCATCTAGTCTTATAAATAAGACCTCTATCTCCATTGAGAAGGGAGGAAGGACTATAGTACTCTCATGCTAGTGGAATTATCCTAGGTGATCCCTACTCATCCTTTTGGAGGAATACATCATCCTTAGGAGGCTTGGCTTGGATTGTTGGATGGAAGTTACAGAATTAAGGCTTTGGTTGTGACTATCTTTCTTCTATGTATTTCCCATTCATTTATAGTAATACAAAATCTTTCCATAAATATTGTTGTGTTGATAATGTTTAGAGATTTCTTCCTTAACTGTTAGCTTAGATCAGTTCATGTTTAGATGCACTTTTATTGTTTGCTTGTTTGCATATGCTTGACAAGGTTTTGCAGCTCGAGATCTGAAGGCCCTAGAGCTTAGAGCAACAAAGAGGAAAGGATTTGCAGATCTTACTATCTACCTGTTCTATTACATCTCTATTGATCTAGGAAAGTAGGTTATATTCTGTACTTATTTGTTCTAGATCCACTTGGACTAGGGAGATCTTGCTTGAGTCTGCTTGAGTAGATTGTCTATAAACAAATATGGAGACCATATTGTGGAAAGAACATAGCTTTGATTTCAGTTTATTTTGATTTCATTGATTCTTCTTAATTCAGTTTCTAGCCTCCTAAGCCCATCCCATCTTTGTATTTTATTATTAAGGAGTCAGTTGGCTTTCCCTGTCTCTGTTTGGGATCATTGTCAGACCTTTTTCCTTTCATTTCTGGAGATATTTGAATTTTTTCCACTTGTTATACGCCTAGCGCCCCTGGGTAGTACATTCCCTGCACCACTGTGCTTCTGGTGCTCATTTTCAGTGAGCATCCTGTGCCTCTGGCACCCATTTCCTGAGTTCATACTGCGCCATTAGCCTGTATACATCCTGCTCCTTGTGCTCTGGTGCATAAAAACAAAGTGTGGCAGCATCTTTTGCTTGGTGTTTAGCATCACTTTCTCCATTTGTGGTCATTTGGTCTAATTGATTGAGCTCTGTGTACTGTTTGATTCAGTCACAGGACCCCTAGGTCCAGTTGGTGTGCGTTTGGATTTGATTTTGTTGATTTTGGGTTCTAAACTAGTCAAGTGAAAGGCTTGGTAGTGGAGGGAAATTTCAATCCCCCATCTATCTGCTTGATCTTGTAATCCCTGATCACATTTCCAGATCTATTCAACTCGTTAGATGTGATTCCTAAACCCTTCTTGCACTTAGTCAATGAGTTTTTGTTACAATTTGTTGTTTGATTTTGCATGCGTTTGAGTGTTTTTGAGTTTTGGGTGATATCTTTACTTTGGGAATTTCCAAATTAACTTAGCTGGTCATGATATAGTCTTTGATTTTCTGAATAGTAGATCTAAAGAAAATTTTAATTCTCAGATCTATTGTGAGTACTTGAGTAGGAAAACCAACTTTTTATCATCATTATTTCGAGCTTGATTCTTGAAATTACTGGGAGATTTTTCATGCTTTGGATTAAAAATCTTTGGAAAGCTTAAAACGTCATCTTGTAGTTTCTTAGTTATGGCAACTTGTTCATTTCTTAGAAAGTTATAAGCACTTTTGAGTTTTTGCAAAGCATCTTTGAAAGTTGAAAATTCTCATTTTGATTTTCCTTTATCTTTTAGATCATTGTTTCATAAATTAAAAATCATTACATTTGAAAGCAAAATTCTTCTTTCCATATTTCGTAAATTCGATTGATTTGAAAAGAGAAAAAAAAAAGCATTTACATTTTGGTGTTTGTTATTTTGTGATTTTTGTTGGTATAGAGAAAAGAGTGCTTCGTTTGTGTTTTTGTTTAATTTTGAGTCATAGGGGTATTTTTCTTTTCCCATCATCGGAAATAAAGGAATTTCTCCCTACCATAGATAGATTTCATTGACAGAGAAAAGAAAAAATTTGCATTTTGCATATAGATTAAGTTGCATTTTGTTTAAATTCTTGTCTACACTCCATGCATTCACCTAACCGCACAAGATAAAATTTATGGTAGTGTTAGGTTAAAACTTATTATCAACTTGTGTGATAATTTAGTGATGTGTTCCAGCGTCGTTAAGCATGGTAGTTGTCGTTATCTTCCTGCACTACATCCCGGGGGCCTACAGTTATTCCACGTACCAATCAGTATATTGAACGGCCTTTCACGTACCCTTCGGTATATAAAAAGGTACTTCATGTACTCGGTAGTATATCAGAAGGATTTTGTCATAAAGTTGTGCATTAGACAGCACCACTACGGATTTGAGCTCCCATGTGCCTTGTGTATATCGAGAGACCCTTCTAGGATTCCTATACCAACTGAGTTGACCTATTGGTCATCTTGGCATGGCAATACACCAATAACAGCACTCGGGGAGCTACTACGTGCATGCTTCTGGTAGTCGAGTTATACGGTAAAGGGTATAGTCCTAGTCCTCCCAGGTTAGTGCTCTGAAAGATTGGACCGAGTATAACTGTTGGACCATGTGGTATATCGCGAGTTGCACCGCCTTGAAATTCCTGTGAGGTTCTGGACTTTTGAATCCCCACCTATCACGTAAGTTTGCTTGCGGCTTTAGCTTGTGTAGATTTTGGATGGACTTTTTCTTTTTTATTGGTTACATTTAGGAGAAATTTTTATTCGGACACACTGGTCAATCAAACTTTGAGAAGATCCCGAAGGATTTTGAATTTTCCACCTAAATATCCCCTTAACCAGGAGGAGAACTCGGGAGCAAGAATGCATCAACCTACAATATCTATGTCATGTGAGGAAGACACATCTACTTTAGAGTCGCGAACAAACTACTCGTCTCCCACCAATCCACCTATCATTGATCCCGCGGGACCTTCGATGGCAGAAAAACCTACCTCATATGACACATCCTTCCATCATTCAATGGAGGGACATCCTGGAGCTGCAGATTGGATTTTTAGCTAGCCCCGGGATGAATTTGTATCAACAACATTTGGTTCGTCCTCATCTTTTTCGGACACATATCTAAGCCGACATGTCGTCGAGTTTGGGTCAATTCCCAGGGAAGAAACCATACCTCGTCGTTCGATTCCTAACAATGAATTTATTGCGTCGCTTTATGAACAGATGAACCATCTGCGCATGAATGGAGAACAACTTAGATGCCAGAGTCTCACACGATGAGAAAACATCCCGGATACACCCATTTTTCAATATTCCCCTGTGCGCTCTTTATCATTCACTTCACGAGATACAACTATACCTAGATCGACCACTTATGAACCAAGTCAACCCTCGTTTCCAATGAGTACACCTCTAATTTAGGCGATCAATTCTATACCTACTATGACCTCAACCTATGAAGGGAAACCTTCCACCTCTGTTAAGTTTGGGGCATTACCTCCACCTCCCCCACCTAAAAATTCGAGGGCAGGATATAATCTTTATGTTAGTCTACTATTAGGAGGAAGTAATCCTTTCATTAGTAGTCAACCTGTGGTCACGAGTCAAACTAGCATTAGTGGTCATCATTTGGTCACTGGGCACTTTCCAGCATGTAGACAACTTTTGACAAGGGGGCAACCCCTACTTGGTGGACCTAACCTGGCTGGGGGACATCACCCATTCAGCAGTCATACCATGAGTGGAGGCTACACTTCTCATCCAAGTTATAGTATGGTTGGTAGTCCTCTTTCAACCATCGGACAACCCACATGGACAAATCATACGAGGGGGCCATCCATTTGGACCCAACCCCCATGGGGACACATTATTCCAGGACATCATAACATCAATATTGGACAAAACTATCCAGGAAATATTTTCCCTAGATTACCCTACCCTAAAAATACTAATACCCCATGGGGGCACCATAATGTCCCACCGAACGAACCTCCGGCCGGCAGGCCACCCCCACCACCTCCACCGCCTGTCCTGCCACCTCCACCACCATCTGGTCCACCACCACCACCCCCTCCCCATTCTGGAGGAGGAGGACCCCTGCCTTACGACGGCGGACCTCCCCATTCTAGAGGTGACGACCCACTCCACTTTGGAGGAGGTGGACCCCCGCCTTCCAGCGGAGGACGACCTTACTCCAGAGGGGGAGGACCCCCACCTTTCGACGGAGGACCACCCCACTCCAAAGGGGGAGGGCCCCCACCTTCCGGTGGAGGACCACCTTACTCCAGAGGGGGAGGATCCCCACCTTCTGGTGGAGGGCCACCACATTCAGATGGGGAGGACCCCCACCTTATCGTGGAGGACCACCTTTACCTGGAGGAGGAGGGCCCTACCTTTTGGTGGTGGCCCACCTCATTCTAGCGGAGGCGGACCTCCTTCAGGTCCCCCTACTAACCCCAGCGGCCCACCCCCATATGGACAATTTACTATGGGGGGACCCTACAACCAATCGGTTCATGGTCCTACTGGTACGTTGATGCCATATCAATACTACCAGTATATACAGTCCAACCAACAATTACCCTTTCTGGATACACTTGATTTTCCAGATTTGTCATGGTGGACTAATGATCCCATCTATCATGGGCCTAATTGGCCAGCTATTCCGGTGAAGTTACCTTCTGACATTCCGAATTTTGACAGCAAACCGGGAGAGGATCCCAAAAACCATGTAATGACTTATCATTTGTAGTGTTCGTCTAACTCCCTAATGGATGATTCCATCCGTTTGAGATTATTTCAGTGAATCCTCACCGGCACTACTGCCAAGTTGTACATCGAATTACCACCACACTCTTTTCTTGATTTTCGATCCTTGGCCATGTCATTTTTGACACATTTTTAGTTTCCAATCAGTTATGAGACCGGTATAGATCTTTTGACCTCTCTCCTCCAAACTACCGCCACTCATATTTCCGATCATATTCACGAGTGGGGGCAGAGACGACGTTTGATTAAAGCTTCCATTCCGGACCAACTCCTGGCAGATTGGTTTACTAAGTCACTCCTACCCATCGTGGCCAAAGATATCACTGTGGGTGGATTCATCACCGAAGAGAAAGCTATAGCATGTGCCCAGTACTTAGACTTAGTCTATGCTCAATCTAGCACTCTATATGATATTTTCCCCGACACACCTCACTCTACCTACATCCCAGCAAAACCACCCCTGGGACCTCATGCCGACGAAATCATAAGTTCCATTCAAATACAACCTATTTATCAATCCAGTGGACCACATAGCCATGTTGGCTCCATTCCATCCCCATCACAGCCTAGGAACAACACCAAACGATCACCCATCCCTGCTGCCACCGAAGAAGTGAATTCAGTCCAATCTGCTTCACCTCAGAAATCTAGTGGTAAAAAGCAGAACAAGGGGAAAACCAAAAAATCTTCTAATCGGTAGGAACCAAAACAGAACAATCCTTATACCCCCAAACCTAAGCGGAAGGCTAAGTTTCCATGTTTATTGTGCGGTGATGACCACTTTACCAAAGAGTGCCCACATCATGATGAGGTCCAAAAGTTCCTAAAAGGGAACCCAACACCCGCGGTTTTAACCGATCCCTTCCCTGTGCAACAACAACAGATGGTCGCGAAACAACCCTCTCCTGCTCAAGGAGAGTCATCCTCTACCGCTCATGTTCTCATGATGAGTAGTGAAACCGTCAACTTGAACACACGATCACGTTCTTATGACTCGGTCCCTACTAAGGAATCTAACGAAAGTAATACTGAAAAATCTTCCGCTTCTACATCGGACATTCCCACGCCGCAAGGTTCTCTCACTATTGAGAAACCTTCCTTTGATTCAATGCTACGTCCTCCCAAGAGAACAATTAGAAAATTTGTTTTCAATCCCAATGCTCGGGTTGCTCAAAACCACAACATTGTAGAGGACTTAGCACAAGCCCCTTGTGCTATGTCGACATTGGAAGTCTTGCAAAACTGCCCTAATCAGTGAAAGACTCTCCTCGCTGCTATCGGCGTTGTAGACCTTGATTCCTCGAACACCATTATGTTCTGACTCGAGTACTTTAAACCGATATTTTCCCACTAGCTTGCGTTCCAAATTGTTACCAATGTCGCTGGGAAAAGTATCCATCATATTGTATTAGACAAAGGAGCATCCACCTCAGTAGTGTAGTTATCTTGTTGGAGAGCCATTGGCTCTCCCGAGTTGAACCATTCCCCTACCACTTTGAAATCATTTTACGGTCGTCGATTCCAACCACACGGATTTTTACAAGCTTTGGCTATAGATCGGGGGGGGGCAAGACCGTTTCCATCAATGTGGAAGTAGTCGCTGCCGCATTGGATTATAACCTACTCCTTGGTCGTAATTGATTTTATGCCATTACTATGGTCGCATCTTCTGTATTCTGCATTGTACAATTTCCCCACCAAGGGAAAATTGTTACTATCGACCAACTGGATTTATGTACACTGGACACCACTACTCACCCTAGTGACAATGTACCTCTCCTAGATCATTCGTCCCAGATATACGATATGGTGGGGGTAGGACTCCTCAAGGACTCATCCCTTATGGGATTCTTTCCATCACCGGATCCCCCTTCCCATGTTGCCACGGTGAACATGATTTCCTCTATGATCCCATCACCATCCATCTCTAATGACCAATGGCTTGTGCCCGTGCTTGACACATTGGACTTAATTGGATATTTCATGCCTCTCACACTAGCAGAAGTTACATACAAGGCTATCCAATCGGCATCGGATGACGACTCTTTGGTGGCATCTATATCTTATTCTCCACCCTTACATCGGACTTCATCCCAACCCAATTATCTCCTCCCGACATTCCATTCAGACGAGTCCATCATGGAGGTTATGATTGTGGATGAACCCCCATGGGAAGACCTCCACCATCGATCATCTTTCCTCCCACCACTAGATTCTGTGGAGAACGATATTGAAACCCTCATTTCACTGTATGTCGTTCCCTACCCCCAATCTCCTGTCCTCACTTGTGATATAGTAACTGATGGTAACTTGGAAAACATTGAAACTACCATACCGATCTACATCTCGGCCACACCTGGAGTCGTGGAACATATTCGCATAGGCCATAAATCCTCTCACGAAGAGCTTACCTCATACACGGCCTTATTCAAACAATTTCATGATGTATTTTCATGGAGCTACGAGGAAATTCCTCGGATTGATCCTTCCATTGTTGTTCATGAGATCAAAACATATCCTGAGGCTAAACCCGTCCGACAAAATTTACATCCAGTGCATGCTAGAAAGACTGCGGCTATAAAGGCTGAGATTGAAATTTTTTTGAAGGCTGGCTTCATTTACCCTGTCCCCTTGACAGACTGGGTCTCTAATGTCATCCCTATTGCCAAAACACAAGGCACCATTAGGGTTTGCGTCGATTACAGGGACCTCAATAAGGCTTGTCCCAAGGACAACTACCCTACCTCATTTATCGACCAAATCATTGACAACTATGCTGGGAGCGTCATCTTCTCCTTTATGGATGGATTTTCTGGTTATAATCAGATTGAGATCCACCCGAACGATCAACATAAAACTACTTTCATCTTCCTGTGGGGTACGCTTGCATATCGTAAACAAACTTTTGGCCTTAAAAATGTCGGTGCCACATTCCAGCGAGCCATGTCGTACGTGGTGGACTCCATGAATGGATACCTAATTAGGGTAGCTAAACTGGGAGCATACTTTAATTATCGACTAGGCAGTGTACAAACTTAAGAGGTGCTAAGCACTGTATGTTCTCTATAGGATAGTCTTCATCGTTTTAGGATGATGGGGTGTATCTTGAAGGTTTCTCGAAAAGGAAATGGAAGTGATTTGCTCTTAATCAACAAATGAAGGAATATGAAAATATGGTAAATCTATAAACTATAAATGCTGAAACTAATAGATCTTTATGCTATGAATTAAATATTGAAAAGACTGTAAATCTGATCTAAGAAATCAAATGCTGAAAGCTAGGAAACTTGATCTAGAAATAAAGTGCTGAAAGCTGGAAGTTTAACTAGAAATTCAAATGCTGAAAATTAATCAAACTTGATCTCATTCAAATCCAATGTTGAAAGCAATAATCATCTATTCTATTCAAATCCAAAGAACTAAAACGATTAAATCCTATATAACTGAACTCTGATAAAAGAAATATTCATGGTATCGCAGATCTAAATCATAGTCTAAAATTAATATAGCGAGCTGGAAAACAAAGGTAAATACGCCTACACAAAATGCGTGTACAGGACTACATGAAGCATATTATAGAACTACAGAATCAATGTTGGCGAACTACAGATAAAAGTGTTGAAAATAAATGATCGCTGAACTGAAAGAAAACCATGTCATTCAAACATTACCAAAGTACTTTATATACGATAAGGATTTAAATCAATTCATAGTACATATGGATAATACCTGAAATGGAAACAAAGCTCCTGACCTACGTGTAGGAGGGGCCCTCTCCAACTCATATTTCAGGAGTGGGAAAAGTCTTCTAAATGCAAAGCTTGAAACAAAATCACTTCTTCCATTAATATCGTAATCTCATGTTCAGAAAAGTCTTAACACATAATTGTCTCGAATAACATGTACTGCATGTAAATTCTACAAAAATGCCAACAGGAACCTCTTGCTACTCAAAAGGCCCATATATATATATATATATATATATATATATATATATATATATATATATATATATATATATCTTTGAATCATAACCTAGCTATGCTTTAAATGTCGATTATGCTGAACAGGAGTTCTCTTCTACAAATCAGGAAAAGGGCGCTGAGCCACTTATAGTCTTTCATTCCTCAAGCTGGAACTGGTGGTTGTCTCTTAGATTACCTGCTCCTAGTCATACACACTTATTTCCATACAATTAGCTCATAGAAAATGCTTTTAAGCATAAACGAGTAATCTCTAAACTACTCTATTAAATAATCAAAACAAATCATTAAACCGCACAAACAAAGGTATTTTCCTTGTCCATTATTGTGCTTGTGTGGCATAGAAGGGATTACAAAGTACCTAATTTGGGGCTCATCAGTACGCCTTCCATGATGTGAAGGAATTTGTAGAACCATATCTCGATGACATTCCTGCTCATTCGAATCGTCGTGAGTTTGACATTGATCATCTGACAATAGTATTCCTCATATGCAGGCGGTATAACATCTATTTGAACCCTCACAAGTGCATATTCTATGTCGAGTCTGGACACCTCCTAGGATTCATCATTTATAAAGACGGCATCTGCATTGATCCCTTGAAGGTGGAATCCATCGTCGCTCTTTCACCCCTCGCTGATATACCGGAACTACAAAGTTCGCAAGGGAAGGCAAACTACTTAAGGATTTTTGTGTGTAATTTCGCCGAGAAAACATAGGGATACATGAGATTGTTGAAGAAGGATGTACCATTCATCTGGGATGACTATGCTCAGTGATCCTTCGACAAATTAAAACATGCTATCACCCATGAACCTATTTTTCATCCCCCTAACTACCACAAGGACTACATCCTCTATATTTTTTCTTCGACGACCACCATTGCTATGGTCTTGGTTCAGGAGGATAGCAACACCCAAGATCATGTGATTTACTACCTGAGTAAGGGTCTTATTGATGCCGAAATCTGATATTCACATGTTGAGAAACCACTACAACATTTTGACCCAAAATTCGCTGGTTGTATTGTCGGATTTTCGACATTTCCTTGTCGCATGTACGACACTATGTTTTTTTTTAGGCGTCGCTGGATTTGCGTCGGTTAACCGACACCTCTCCAAGCCGTCGGTTCAGTGATGGTGAATAATACCATTGGTTAACCGACACATTGGAGAGGCGTCGGTTAACCGACGCAAATCCAACGACGCCCGATGGCTTCTTTCCGACAGTCTGTAGATGTTCTTGGTGTAGGTTAACCGACAGTCTGTAGATGTTCTAGGTGTCGGTTAACCGACAGGCTGTAGATGTTCTAGGTGTCGGTTAACCGACAGGCTGTAGATGTTCTAGGTGTCGGTTAACTGACAGGCTGTAGATGTTCTAGGTGTCGGTTAACCGACAGTCTGTAGATGTAATAGGTGTCGGTTAACCGACAGTGTCCTAGGTGTCAGTTAACCGACAGTCTGGAAATGTTTTTTAAAAAAAATTAATAAATATATGCACAGCGATGGAGGTTAAGCACCAGAATAGATCAAGGGCTGTAGATGCAGCGCTAATTTCCGCCAAGATCTGATGGCTCAGATATCAGCGGATAATACATCTATCATGAAGGTTAAAGAAACTCCGTTTTCCGCTAAGATGTGATGGGTGCTATGTGGTTGTCGCTGAGTGGAAGTGGAAAATGGATACCCGTACAAAAATGTATGATATCCTATTTTCCGCTGCGGTCTAGCCATTTTATGGTTATGTTACCGTCAAAGACCGCTGAAAGACTGTTTCCGCCATTTCTGCTCGGAGATCAAGGTTCGATTGGTTCGGCTACTGAAGGTACCAGATATACTATCAACATTTCAACTGTGAGTAACTACAGTCAGCCCTTACCCTCAGGTACACAATTTCTGAGTATTCCTCTGTTGAATTACCTGCTTTCACCATGTTTACCACTGTAAAAACATTAGATTCCTCTGAAGACCTGATTTCTAACCATTTCTGGGATGTATATGACCCAATTTCAAAACCCTTTGATATCATTACCAGTCACAATGACCTCAGTACTGCTTCCCTTGACAATTCCGAGTTCCATACCAAATTGTACAGTACTTTGATCCCTTCTACATTGTATCCTTTACCTAGTTGCCTGGAATTTGTATCCTTATGTGCTGAACATTTTTCAACCTCAGAGGGAGTAATTATGAACTACCAGGGTGACCGAATTATCTGCAAAGTAGACCCTCAAACCCTTAGGGAAACCCTGAAATATTCAGCTGATTTCGTTTCAACTTCTATCTCTTTTAATGAAGCTGAAATATCCCAGATTTACAAGAAAGTTTCTAGTGAGGATAAAGAACGAATGTATCAGAAGGTTTTGTTGAAACCAGTGGAGAACCTGTCTGTTCCTTTTTCATCTAAACTTTGTTTACCAGTTATTGTCGCTGCTGTAACCCTATTAAGTCAAATTTTAGGGTCAGACACTAGTTCGGAGGTAACTGAAGCAATGTTAGGAATTTTCCTATACCTAGATAGACCTGGAACAACACCCCTTAGGTTTGATGAATATTTTGCCAAATAAATGGGTTTTCAGTTGTCCAATTTCTCCAAAATCTATCATTTAAGGTATCAGGCATACTTATATGCTTTGATAATTCATACTGAGTTAGGAGCACTAGCCATTACAGACTCAGAAACATTCAAGAAATGGCCTCCTTCTTCACCATTTTAACATGCCTGGTCTTATGCCAAATTCATGGATTTGATCGTACTTAATCTGTTCAGAGTGTTTAATCTAGAGATCAGCATAATTTCAAATGACTTCAAAGAAATCCTAAACCCTGATTTGATTGGAGATTGGTTCCTAGCAAAAAACTTCTCCCTTGTTAGAGTCTTTGGATTCACTGGATCACCATATTTGTTGCCTATATTTTTAACTACCAGTGTATTTGATTTAGAGGTAATGAGGCAAAGGATCTCTGCAGATAAAGAACATTTCACTGCCCCATCATTGAAAAGGAGTTCATGGATAAAATATCCTATGACTGTGGGAAATTTCATTTTAAAGAAGGAAGCAACATTGCCCATTATTGAAGAAGTTCTGAAGCGGCTTGATTTCCCTCAAGTACTACCTGTAAAATATGACCCTAAACATGTTATTTCACAAAGGAGACAGGAGTAGGGCAGAGGTATATTTCAACACAGTCAGGCTGAAACTTGGATGGGAGAGGCCAATTCTCTTATATATGATCAGATCTGGATCAGTGAGTCTTTAAAGGAGATTGTAGAGGCTAGAGATCATATAGATTTTTCACAGTCAAATACTGCACAGGGAAAAGTGGAGCAGATATCTACCAAGAAAAGGTCAGAACCAAAGGCCACAGAGATGGATACAAAGGAACCCGAGACATCTAAAAAGCAGAAAATGCCATGGATACAAAGATCATTGATGTTGATATGATAAGGGAGCTAGTTATCACCCCTACTATTATTCAAGAAGAAGTATCACAGATCAGAGTTGAAAATACTACTGCAAAACCTAAAGAAAGCAGTAAACTACCCCCTGTACCGGTCTTGCAATACAAGAAATATAGCTATGCTGCAGCTACTGAAGGTCAATTTCAAAACAAGCAGAGTCTCCTCAAACATTACATTGATCAGAGAAATGAGTCTGTGATGTAAGAGCAAAAAAAATTGAATCAACTCAAAGAAAAATATGATATGAAGACAACATTGATGACAGTGAGGGATTCAACAATTGGATCTTTAAGTTTGGCCATCACTGATGATGAAAAGGCTTCTGAGATTCATTTAGAAATGGATCAATTACCAACTCCTGACAAGATTTGGTTCCACAAACAATCCAGTGAAGTCCTTTATGCTGACTTGACTAGGGAGACCTTGGCACATAAGAATGCAGTGCAGAAAATAAAAAAAATTGGAAGCTCACCTAAAGCAGGAGAAAGCTGCAAACAAAGCATGGTCTACACATGTGGCTTATTTACAAATTGAGCTAGCTTCATATAAAGAGTTGCCACCTGCACAAGGGGCAGAAACCCAACAAACAGTCAAAGTCAAAACTGTTAAGACAGTTAGAAGGAGGGCTAAAGCTATAAATGTTAATGTTGATACTACACCTTCACCTACTTTGGTTAAGTTGCATGAAGAGATAGCTGGTTTGAATGCAAAGGTTGTGGAAGATAATGCCAAAATTCTAGTCCTTCAGGAGCAGAAAGAGGGATTGGAGAAAGAGAAAGGTAAATTGCTTCAAGAAATTGAACAATTAAAATCAAACAGGGGAACTAGTCCTTTGTCACCAATTGACTAGATCATACATGACATTGCAGATATGTCTGCACATGAAGCTGAAATTGAGAATTTCAAGGAGAAGGTTTCATACTTACAGGACACAATTTCTGAACTTAAACTGCAGATTGAAGAGATTAAAGCTTAGGATCCTAGAGAGCAGGAAATCATCAAGCTCAAAGAAGAAAATGATAAACTGAAAGATAAGATTTTAAAGTTGAAAGAGAAAACCAAGGGAGTTCTGCCACTGGAAGGTGCAAAGCATTTGCTTGGGGATGAATTGATAGCAGATATCAATGCTTTCAGGCCTCAATTGATGATTGTGGAGGAGCATGAGAAGGCATTGGGAGTGGCATCCAACAAATGTAAATTAGCTGAGGAAAATTTAATTGACATAACTCAAGAGGTAGCTCAAAACACAATTATTTTCCTCAGTAAAGGTCCTGCTTCTGAGTTACAGGTTTTAAAGGTGAGTAACAGAACTGTTCTGTTAGTAGATGCCAGGAGGGTGTTGCAGAAATATACTCTGTTGAATTCAATCAAAGGAAAGATGTCCCATATTAAAAAGCAAGTGTAGGAGTTCAAGCAAGCCTTTTTACCATTGATTGCTTATGGTTTACCATCCTTTTGGGATGATGAGAATATGCTAATAGCATGGCCTGAATATAAAGAAATGTTTATTAAATCCAGATCAGACCATAGCAAATTTAGTGATATGGTAAAAGGACTTAAAGGCATGGTGGTAGTAAGAAAAATGAGGCAGGACTTCGAACTTCCATTACTTTTCAGGGAGGTTAAATCTAAATTGCCTGTCTTTACAGAAGGTCTTTTAATAGAGCTTGATGTGCTGATGGAAGAATTATCTGATGCTTCTGTTCCAAAGGATGATGCTTGGAATGAAGTATTCAGGGTGGGAGCATGATTTCTTATACCAAGTTCAGGTCCAGGAAGTGCCAGTTAGATGTCCGTGAAGCATAAGTAAGTCAAGGTTGTCATATATCTGATACTGTTGCTAAGAACTATAAAGTTTAGATCCTGCAGAAGAAGTTTTAGGGAGTCCATGATGCTAGCTTGCTATCTGCAGTTACTACAGTAAGAAACAGTCACACAGATACTTTATTTACAGTTGTTTTGGAAATATTCAGAGGAAGATGACAAGTTAATCAAGCGAGCCTAAAATCAAGCGAGCATGTTCAGACAGTATGCGCCTTTGAAGGCTAAAATTATCAGAAAACATCAATGATATCTCTTTCCATCCTGGAAATGAATAGGATATTGTTGATCCTAAAAGGATTATCGACCTCATAAATATTCATACAGCTGTCATTTCTTTTTGTAGAGTTGGTTATGTAATAAATGGTCACTATGCCATTTGTTTTAGAAGATAGGATTTAAGCTATTTGCTGGGACATGATCCCCACGTATGTAATTGTTTCCTAGTTTTTTGCATCTCTCCTTTGAATAGATTAACTACAAATAGACCCTACTTCGATAGGGAGAGGGTTGTTCTTTGGTCGAAGAAATTCATATTGTAAAGAATAAAAGACTCGTGTATCTGGGATTTTGTGAACTTCAATGAAAGAACAAACATACAGGTTTTCTCATGTTTAAGATTCCTTCCAAGTTTTGTTGCAGAGTGTCTTCTATGTGAAATTCATTCATCTGTGTCATTTCCTCTTCTTTACTGTTAATTTAAATCTTTGGAATTCATGTTTCCATGCTCCACAGTATTTACAGTAAATACCATTGAAAGATAAACTGTAATAGAATTCATCGTTGGTGTTCTGGTGCTCTATTATAATTTACTTTTGTTAAATTTTCAGTATTAAATCACAATACTATAGGATCTTTGCTGAGAGAATAACATCTACAGTATATCAATGCATGACAATCATAATATGACAAGCATCACAAGCATCACAAGAATCAAAAGCATAGAGACAAGAGACACAGAGTTTCCGTGGGGAAAACCCTAAGGTGAAAAACCCCACAACTTCCTCAGAGATAGAGAGAGCAATAGCTCAACCAAAATACAACCAAATAATACAGAGATAGTCTCCTAGCAGATGATCCTCCTCCTCCTCACTAGTGCGCCACTTTTCAGAGAGAGAGATAGATGCTTTTCCGAATGAGTAAAATAGAGATCTCCTATCTCTATTTATACTCACCTTTTTGCCCAGTGACCTACTGGGGCCGACTTGTCTACTTGAGTACATCCACATTATATTATATATTAATTAGGGCCGACCCCATAAGGTGGTCTAATAACCCATCGGCAAGTACACACACTTGCGACACTTGTCAATCCACATGACGACACTTCCTTATAGAGGAATATATAATACACAGATGAAATACATTCAGAAGTTACATATACATCAACACTCCCTCTTAACTAGGAAGGTATTTCTCGACACAGATCTGCTAGACAAGTCTTCTTCTCTGGATCATCGTCATCGATGCATCGTCATCATCATCGTCACTGCTGCTGCTATCTCATCCAATCTCTGTCTCTACTCGTCATAGGAAGTTCTACAGAGCCAGTCCTTTTTCATACTGGATGTAGGCCCACCACCTGCAGGTCTTCGTCATCACTGGCCATACTGTGGAATCCTCAGGACTTTTACGTGCGTCACAAAACCTCGAAAGAGCATCCCAGGCTGTTACGAGCACATAGCTCTACCTATAGGATCTCCCAGGGCGCTATTACATGTGACCCCACCACAAAACCTCGCAAGAGCATCTCAGGATGTTACGGGTACACAACTCCGACCTGAAATCTCCCAGGGCGCTATTACATGTGGTCCACCACAAAACCTCGTAAGAGCATCTGCCAGATATCCCAGGGCGCTATTACATGCCATAGGAAAAACCTCGTAAGACTATCTGCAGATCTCCCAGGGCGTTATTACATGTGGTCATGGCAAAACCTCGCAAGAGAATCCCAGGACTGATTACGGGCACACAGCCCAACCTATCGGATCTCCCAGGGCGCTATTATATGCCATAGGACAAAACCTCGTAAGAGCATCTGCCAGATATCCCAGGGCGCTATTACATGCCATAGGCAAAACCTCGTAAGACTATCTGCAGATCTCCCAGGGCGCTATTATATGTCCTCCCAGAGCAAAACCTCGAAAGAGCATTTGCCAGATGTCCCAGGGCACCGATATTACATGCCATAGGCAAAACCTCGAAAGACCATCTGCAAATCTCCCAGGGCGCTATTACATGCTCATCTGCACAACCTGATCCACGGCCATAGAGTATCAACCTGATACTCACCATACATCATCCTGATGTATCCATGATCATCCTGATCATCAACACTGCAACGTCCTGCTGCATGTCATCTGGAGCAACATCCTGAAGCTCTTCATCCATGATCATCCTGATCATTACTGCAACATCCTGCTGCATATCATCTGGAGCAACATCCTGAAGCTCGTCATCCATGATCATCCTGATCATCACTGCAACATCCTGCTGCATGCCAAGTATCTATCTGATACATATCATCATACATGATCCTCCTGATCATCAATGCATCTACCTGATGCATACCAAGTATCTACCTGATACATATCATCATACATGATCCACCTGATCATACAATGTACCCACCTGGTACATATACATATACATGATACATATCACCATACATGATCCACCTGATCATACAATGTACCCACCTGGTACATATACAGATACATGGTCCAAGCATCCAACATGATGCATATACAAAATACATACACATGATCCAACTGATCATATCCAGCATCTACATGATGCATACATACATACAAAAATGATCCAACTGATCATATCCAGCATCCAACATGATGCGTACATACATACAAAAAATGATCCAACTGATCATATCCAGCATCCAACATGATGCGTACATACATACAAAAATGATCCAACTGATCATATCCAGCATCCAACATGATGCGTACATACATAAAAAAAAAGATCCAACTGATCATATCCAGCATCCAACATGATGCGTACATACATACAAAAATGATCCAACTGATCATATCCAGCAGAAACCAGAACATCATCCTGATGCTCATCATCCATCGCTTACATCCACAGCCATGTGAAGGATCCTCCTTCCAACATGCTTGGAATGGCTTCAGCAAATGTGTCCATCACTTCTTCCTCGAAGTGTCCTCGATCTGAAGAACGCCAAGCCTCTCTCTGAAGTACTCGAACTTCACCCTAGCTAGTGGCTTCGTCAACACATCTGCAATCTGCTCGTCCGTCGCAACATACAGGAGCTTCACAGCTCCTCTCTGCACCATATCCCTGATATAGTGATATTTGATCTCTATGTGTTTCGACCTGTCATGAAACACTGGGTTCTCGGACAGCTTCACACAACTCTGGTTATCACAGAAGATACCAGTAGCCTCCAACGGGAGATCAAATAACTCAGACAGTAGCTTCCGTAGCCATACTGCCTCACAACTAGCTGAACAGGCTGCAACATACTCTACCTCAGCTGTACTCAGTGCTATGCAGGACTGCTTCCTGCTAAACCAAGAGATCACACCTGATCCCATACTGAAGCAACACCCAGATGTGCTCTTCCTATCTGCAGCACTGCCAGCCCAATCTGAATCAACATAACCCTGCAGGTTAAACTTTTGATTTGCCTCATATCTGAGCCCATAATCCACTGTACCCTTTAGGTACCTCAGAACATGCTTTACAGCAACCAGGTGAACACTCCTCGGATCCGTCAGGAACTGGCTCAATGTGTTCACAGCAAAGCAAATATCTGGTCTCGTGTTCGTCAGGTACATCAAGGACCCAATAATCTGACGATACATAGAAACATCAACTGGCTCAGATGAAGCATCACAAAGAAGCTTCAGATTCGATGCCATAGGTGTGGCCATGGCTTTGCAATCCATCATCCCAAATCTCTTCAGGATATCTACTGTGTACTTCCCTTGACCAAGGAAGATCCCACCTGCATTCTGCCACACCTCCATACCTAGGAAATAGTGCATCATTCCCAAATCTTTCATATCGAATTCAGCTGCAAGCTTCCTCTTGGTATCTGCAATCATTCTGTCATCTCCTGTCACAAATAGGTCATCCACATATAGTAGTAGAATCACAGGATTCCCTTCCTCAACCTTGTAGTAAAGGTTGGAATCCGCTTTACTCTTGGTAAAGCCCAAACTAGATAGGAAACTATCCATCCTACCATACCAGGTTCTGGGAGCTTGCTTCAAGCCATACAAGGCTTTCTTCAATCTGCATACATAAGATTCCCTGTCATGTATTTCAAAGCCGAGTGGCTGTTCCACATATACTTCCTCTTCTACTACACCGTTCAGGAAAGCTGTCTTGACATCCATCTGGTGTATCTTCCATTTCATTGCTGCAGCCAGGGCAAGTACTGTTCTGATGGAAGTATATCTAGCTACAGGTGCAAAGGTTTCTTCATAGTCTATTCCTTCCTTCTGAGAGAAACCACGAGCTACGAATCTTGCTTTATATTTTTCCACACTACCATCTGCAGCATGCTTGATTTTGTAGATCCACTTGGAAGTCACAACAGACTTCCCTTTAGGTCTTGGGACAACATCCCAAACATCATTCTTCATAATTGATTGGTATTCCTCAACCATAGCATCCTTCCATTCTTTCTTTTCTGCTGCCTCTTCATAACTGGAAGGCTCTTTGTTCATGATGTCACAGAGTAAAGCAACATAACTGGTGTGTGATCTGGTTCTCTTCTTTGCTCTGTGTTCTTCTTCTGGAATGCCAAATCTTTCTGCATCATGAATGAGCTCTCTAGCCCATACAGGTTTCCTCTTGTGAGAGTTATCCTCACGGGGTGGATCTACAGGTTCTTGTGGATCTTCAAACTCACGAGCAGTTTCTGGAACTGCTTCAGTCATGGTAGTGTCCTGAAATCTTGTTTCCTTAGGTTCTTCATAAACTTCGGTAGGTGCCTTTCTTGATTTGATGAATGCTGAATTCTCATCAAATGTTACATCCCTGCTGACATCAATCTTCTTGAACCCTGGAAAATATATTCTGTAAGCCTTCGAGCTTTCACTATAACCTACAAAGATACCCTTCTTTCCTGAAGGATCTAGTTTAGTCCTCTTCTCCTTTGGGACATGAGTGTATACTGGACAACCAAATATTCTGAGATGGCTAACTTCAGGTTTCTTACTAGAAAAGACTTCTTCTGGTGTCTTGTTGTCCAATATCTTGTGTGGTGTTCTGTTCTGCACATATATAGCTGTTCTAGCTGCTTCTGCCCATAGATGCATAGGAAGATCTTGGTCATGCAACATTGCCCTTGCTGCTTCCATGATAGTTCTGTTCTTCCTTTCTGCAACTCCATTCTGTTGAGGATTATAAGGAGCAGTCAACTCCCTCTTAATCCCTGAATCACTGCAAAGCTTCTTGAAGTCATTTGAGGTGAATTCTCCACCATTGTCAGATCTGAATGTTTTGATTTTCTTGTCAGTTTGATTCTCCATTAAGTTTTTGAATTCCTTGAATTTATCAAACACCTCATCTTTGCCTTTCAAGAAGTATACCCAAGTCTTCCTAGAGAAGTCATCAATAAATGATACATAGTAAACATACCCACTCAGGGAGCTAGATGACATAGGGCCACATACATCTGAGTGGATGATTTCTAGGATATCTTTTGCCTTGCTTTCACTGCTTGGGAAAGCCTTCTTAATGTTCTTACCTTTTGCACATCCTTTGCAAACACCTTCATGTTTGGTCTTGATTTCAGGAAGACCCTCTACAGCCTTGCTTGCAATTGGAAGTGCTCTATAGTGCATGTGAGCAAGTCTTCTATGCCAAAGTTCACTTGGCTCCATGGATTCATGTACCATGGCATGTTCAGGTTGACCCTTTAATTTATACAGTCCTCCCTCTTGCTCTCCAATCACTACTGCATCATCTATGGTCTTTCCCTTTGGCCACATTAGTACTTGGCCATCAACAAATGCAACCCTCATACCTTTTGCATCTAAAGCAGAGATGGAGAGTAAGTTCTTCTTGAGCCCAGGTACATAGAGGACTTCCTTCATCTTCAGAGATTTTCCAGAATCTAGGTTGTAAGAGGCTTCACCACTTCCTTTGATTGGGTATTGATAATCATCCCCAAGTTTCACCTTATGGGGTGACTCATGTTCAGATAGGTTCACAAAGGATTCTTTAAACCCAGTCATGTGTTTGGAAGCCCCACTATCAATCAACCAATCATTACATCCATGAGAGATGGTACCTGTAAGAGCAGAGATCAGAACATATTCTTCTTCACTTGATGAGACATCATCACTATCACTTTCTGCCCTTGCCTTCTTCTTTGGGGGTTCATCATCTTCGGCAGCATGAGCATGAAATCTTCTTTTGCTGCCCTTCTTCTTCTTATTGAAGTTTTTGTTATTATCCCTTTTGTTCTTGGGACAATCTGAAGCATAGTGACCCTTCTCATTGCATGTAAAGCATCTTAGGTCCTTCTTATGAGTTCTTTTGTGGTGAGAGTGATCCTTCTTGGTTTTGCTTCTTTTGGTGTGAGCTGCAAGGGCTTGATCTTCTCCTCCCATCTTTTCCTCACGAGCTATAAGTCTAGCTTCTTCTTGAGAACATTCTTCCCGAAGTCTACTGAAGGAGATCAACTTCTTCCTTGCACAAATTCCTTGAATAAAGGAATCCCATGACCTGGGAAGGCCATTTAGAGTAGTCATCACCACCTCACCATTCTCCACCATTTCATCCACTGCTTCTAATTGTTCCTTGATTTGAGAGACCCTTGAAAAGTAAGATTGAATGGTTTCTCCATTCTGAAACTTTACTGCTTTTAATTGGTTCCGCAGGGTCATCTTCCGATTTATGTTCTTTCCTTCAAATAGCTTGGTCAAGGATTCAAACATCTCCTTGGGTGTCTTGAGAGAAGACACATGGGGTATGAGATGGTCTTTGATAGAATCAGCAATGATTCTCTTTGCCTTGACCAAGTTCTTCTTGTGTACTGCCTTGGCCTCTTCATCCTCTAGGATAGGGATGTCTTCTTTCACATATGAGTCCAACTCATTCTCTTCTAGGATTAGCCCAATCCTATACTTCCAAGCTCGGAAGTTATCAGCCCCTTCAAGCTTATCCTCAAGCTTGGTGTGAAGAGACATCTTTAAGAGTACTTCAAATGGAAATAGAAAAGATTTAGAACTTACCACTTGAAGTGCTTGAAAACTGGATCTGGTCCCAGATTAGGGTTTGTCAGTGAAACCCTAAAAATTCAAAATGTGAATTTCAAAATTCCGGAAGGATAGAAAGATGCACCTTGGAGAGCTGATCAGCTTAGTACATTCAGAATTTGAGATCAGCAAAGTCTTGCCCTTCAAAATTGCCTTTTTGTCTTCCCGGGTTCACTAGGGAGAGCCCTGAATTAGGGTTTGAGTTTCCCGGAGATCTACCCAGCCAAAAATCTCGATCCAAAGCTCAAACCTTCGATTTTTGCAAGGAGCTTCCAGCTGTGCCTTCAGTTTCCAGAAATTCCTATTTTTGTGGAAACCCTAAGTTTTAGGGCCAAAACTGAAAATGCTCGGAACTGAAATCTGATTGGACAGAAAGATGCGCCTTGATGAGTAGATCCAATCTACTATACTGAATTTCAAAAATCTGTGGAGAGAAACCCAATAAACAAGCAATACAAGCTTCCGTCACTGCAAAATGTCTTCTTCTCAGTTAAGCTCTGATCCCATGTTAAATTTTCAGTATTAAATCACAATACTATAGGATCTTTGCTGAGAGAATAACATCTACAGTATATCAATGCATGACAATCATAATATGACAAGCATCACAAGCATCACAAGAATCAAAAGCATAGAGACAAGAGACACAGAGTTTCCGTGGGGAAAACCCTAAGGTGAAAAACCCCACAACTTCCTCAGAGATAGAGAGAGCAATAGCTCAACCAAAATACAACCAAATAATACAGAGATAGTCTCCTAGCAGATGATCCTCCTCCTCCTCACTAGTGCGCCACTTTTCAGAGAGAGAGATAGATGCTTTTCCGAATGAGTAAAATAGAGATCTCCTATCTCTATTTATACTCACCTTTTTGCCCAGTGACCTACTGGGGCCGACTTGTCTACTTGAGTACATCCACATTATATTATATATTAATTAGGGCCGACCCCATAAGGTGGTCTAATAACCCATCGGCAAGTACACACACTTGCGACACTTGTCAATCCACATGATGACACTTCCTTATAGAGGAATATATAATACACAGATGAAATACATTCAGAAGTTACATATACATCAACAACTTTTCCCTGTCTTTCATAAGTCTTTCCTGTTTATTTAAGGAATTCATAGTCACATGCTCCTAAAAATAAACAATCACTTCTCTACCTTCTGCTATCACCTTTAAAGTTTAATGATCTGTGCCAAATGCATGCAAAAGGCCTTAAACCTCTGTGACATGATTTACTCTTTCATTTGATTTAAGCCTCAATCCTCGACTCCATTGCCCAAATGTTCTTTACTCTTGAACTTTCCCAACACCTTGATCACCATTGAAAACACTTGTTACCTTGAGAATCTGGCCTTGTTTCTCCTATTCCTTGATACATTTATCATACAGTGACAAAGAGAGAGCCCTGTCTGGTTGGCCGAGTCAGACAGTCATCCTAAAGATTGGTTGTAGGTTACCTTTGGGTTTCTTGAACACAACCTCAAGAAATTACGGAGTGATAATAGCACCCATGAATTTGAGAAGAGGAAGGGGGGGGAATCTCATTTCAATCCCTTTAAACTTTGTGGGACAGATGAAGAATGATGTTCAAACAAACATGAAGAATAAGAAATTCTTACTTTGATCCCATTCCAATTAGATGTCCAGATTGTATAATCCCAATTGCAAACATGAGAAGCTGTTGGAACTTCCCTCAAATACCTTGAAAATACACTTTTGTTACAACTATAACTAGGAGAATATCAACAGCAGAGGTCAGGAACAACAGAGTTCTACAGGCATAGCAATTGCAAGAGGAAGCATACTACACATATAGTACACATGTCATCCATTCATACCAAGCCCTTACATACATAACTACATATGACAGAATATTCAAAATCAGGTCTCAGCTATGCATAAGTCAGTGTTATGGGCAATTTCAATCAAGGCCACCACATATATTAAATTATTAATTTAAAAATAGGACAAAAATACAAGACTTACCGTATTGTATTTCTCGATCATCACAAGTCCTCACTGGGTTTGTTGACAACATGACCTTGTGTTGGTTAACAGGATATTCTAGGGTCTTCTATACCCTGGGACAGATGAAATGGTTTAAAGAATGACAAATCACCATTATTGAGATTTGCAAGCTCCACCTTATGAACGTCTAATGACAACCCACTAATCATATTAGCAAACCAATTCCAGATTATCAATGTGAGAACTACCATGAAATTTACCTTAGGAACTTCGTTAGTTGCAACACACTAAGACTATATAAAACCTCAATACCTCTGCTACAGGCCTGTTGTTCATCCACTGGCTTTCATCTATTTCTTGGGAATGATTTACTGAACCCTTCTTTTCTACTTCACATTGAAAAATCAATAGAAAACCTAAATTAAATTGAAGGATGGGTACCTCTTCATATTTGTGGATTTGGAGCCGGATGTAGAGTTTGCAAAAGATGTTGAGGTATTGATGCACAGAATGGATTCCAACGATCCTCATCCTGAGACTTTGAAGATCTTCCAAACCAGAAAGCTCCATCCCATCAAGATTCTCACTCTGCAGTATAAAGAAAATGCATGTCTATAGTTAGCTAGAAGAAAGAAACAACGCATCTGGTCATAAGAAAGAAACATTGTAATAATGCATGCATTTTACCTTATTGAGCTCCTCTCTATTTCGAGAATAGTTTAATATTCTCTACTAAATAGGGCCAACCACGTGAAGGTGGAAGCTCATATGGCCCCTCCCCCCCCTCACATCACTCTCAATTCCCCATACCCAATGCACGTGCTTGGAAATAAATGATCTTTTGTGCGAACATTGTGAGTTTCTTGTCTTAAAGGAATTATGTGCATTCGATCATTAATTAGTTTATAGCATTCATTAATTAACTCATTCATTCATTCGTACATAGAAAAAAATAAATAGTTGAAGACATTACTCCATAATATCAAAAATAATATCCGAGGACAATGCATAAAAGAATAATGTAATAGTGTACTTATTACAATCACTACTTTTTTTGACGCTTTTTTCTCTCCACAAATTCTCTAAGTGTGACATCCTCTTTTACCAATTGTTTTTTGTTTCCTATGCCCTCTATAGCTGCCTGTGATCATGTTTGTCGACGGGTCATGTGCTCACAACGTGTATGCGGCTGCTGTAAGGTGCCAGGATGTACTGGAAAAATGAAGAAATATTAATTACTTGACGTGTTTTTACTATTATAATCATTGTAAGTCCTTCATTAAGAAAAAAACATTAGAGCAGTGCTTTGTACCTGGCAACTCATGGGTGACATGAATTTCCTGCGTTTGATCTTCTGTTGCTGCCTCAAGTTGCACATGAAGACCCTCTGCATTAAAACATCAACACTTACAACAATATAGTATTTGCAATTTAATATTTGAGACTTTAATCCATGCTAGTTTTTTTTTAACACAAGAATATTTATTACCTGGATTTCGATCAACATGAACTTCAGTATCTCTTTCTCCTCCATCCTTTGCATTTTCTCTACTTTCGTTGTGCGGCTTAACACAAAGAGACAATATTTTATGTACTAGTTTATTAATGAATATAGAACACAATGAATCAAGCTTAAATAGAATTTGTTTATTGTAGTTACCTGTAAGCAGGATGGATCACTGGAAGAATTTGCTTGGCTACCACGGCTGCTTGTTCGATGTTAAACAACACCTGAAAACCCGCGTTGGTAGCCGATCCTCATGTCTTCCTCCGTTGGCAAATCGTGGAATCTTTGAGCCTGTAATTTTCAATTAGATCATCATTGTTGTTGTTATATCATCATGAAAACAATTTTAAATGCAATCTATAATTTCTATACAATAAAATAATTATTGATCATACTTACGATTCATGCTTGCAGGTTGGAATATCCACCAGGGCCAAGCTTGTGTTGCCCATGTTTTTCTATTCTTGCCTGGGTGGCCTTCGACGTATCTGGTATCATATAAAAGTATTTTTAAATACATTAGACATTGCAAAAAAATGGAAAATAAAGTGTAATAAACATATAATTGCATTGCTGAAAGTATTGCATACCTTCTAGCTGACTCGGGTACTGGCTTGCCCGCTATTTTCGTAGCTTTCTCCCTTGCATCATCCAGCAAGCCTTTCTACTCCGTTGTTGGAATCATCGGAGGGCGCTAATACTTTGGATTATCTGCTAAGTTGTTCCGATATTGCTCCCGTACATAATGTAAATGCTGGCCAGCTTTTTCGAGAACCTTTTTTTGGTTGAAGGTTTCGGCACCAAAAAACCCAACCAAGAGAGCAATAAGATCATCTTTCAAAACTTTACTCTGCCGGTTCCACCATGTGCGGATAGTGAGCCCAAACAGCTCTAAAGACCAATCGTTAAGATGTTTATAAAAGATATCATTTCCTACAAAAACGAGTATGTGTTAATTAGTGTAAAAAGAATGATGCATAATTACATTCCAATAAAATTATAATATATAGTTAAAACATTTTGTAAATAGTACCTAGAATCTTCTCCATCTTGTAGGGAATGAGATCTTCATCCACCAAAAAAGTAGTCTCAAATGTTCCCGTGCTAGTGACACGGAAAGATCCAGGAAATGCTGGGACGGAAACATCAAAGTCATGCTCTTCTCCATGTACTGGCCCCTGATCCTCATCGACACTCTCATGTTCCGTCTGGGGTGTCTCATTTTGTGTTTCCGACTGGCCAGACAGCAACGATACATGATCAGTGGCGAAGGGGGTGTCATGCTCAATGGTACCAGCATGCCTCTCACCAGGGAAAAAATATTCTTGTAGAAACAAATAATATTTTAGTTACTCATATACGAATAGGAAAAAAAATTGCATTTGGAATAGACTTATAATGAAAGAGTTTGCAGCTTACATCCAAGCGCTATACTTTAAGCAACACACGATCTATCTTTGCTTGAGTCTCATCCTGCGTCATTTGCGTATTCGATATAAGAAGATTGACGACCTCCTGATTTAATTTTGTTTTTTCTTTTTGAACTGCATCCCGGATATTATTTGAATTCTTGAGGTCAACATCATCAAGAATGTGCCCCAAATCCATATCCTTTGGATCCATCTATAGATAAGTATCATCCGACATAAAATAGAAAACATTAATATCAATTTGAAATCATTGATATAATTAGATAACATAAATATGTATAAATACAGTTTCTGAAATTCACAACGTGCTATATACCTGCTCATGACCCGATGAGCATGGCGTGCTAACATCTGTCGACGTATCATCTGTCATGGGGCTCCTACCTCGACCCTCAGCCTACAAACAAAATATTGGCCACGTTGATATCATAATTAAACAAATGTACTTTCTAAAGAAGCAGGTAAGTAAAAATGTGGTATATATACCTGTTGCCTGTAGGGGGGTGTCGGCCTCCCAGGCTCCATTGGGGACTTGCCCCGATCAGCTGACTGCAAAAAAGTAATTAAAAACATTAATTTCGAACTGAAACCAATACACGGGGAAAATCAAGGGCAGGGGGTGTTGAGATATCTTGGCTAATATTCACTTGTGGCCATGTGCCAAACCAATAGGTGGGTAATTGAGGCCCTTAATGGGTAGACCTGTGGGTGGTTGTGGATTGTAATCATCTCATTCAATTGAATTATTCATCAGCCCAAGGGAATCCTATCTATTGCACACTCTCTTGAAGTCTTTATATGTGTTTATGGTGTTAAGTCAGTAATTTGTTCCTTCAAATTTTGTTTGATTTGCATTTTATTTTAAGTTATTTATTTGCACTGTTTTGATTTCTCCCTCTTTTAGGAAATTTTCTTTAGTTTTTATATGAAATTTTGGGCTTGCTTGTGAAATTTTCAAGTTTTAAACATTAGGTTTGTTTTTGTTAAAGGGTTTAAAAGTCACCATATCAAATAATGGGTTCATAAACCATACTCTAAGTATAGTCATGTATAATCATCACTCTGACAGCTTTAGAACTCTATGCAAAATGACAAAAAGCTATGAAAAAGCACCAAAACAGTGTTAAAATTATTCTTGTAGCGCTGGAGCTCAAAATCACCAAAGGCGCGCTACAAGAATATCGCGACTCCAAAATTCCTCCGATTTTTTAGCAAATTTTGGCACGTTTGGAATGATGAATGACTAATTACATGTTTTAGAGAATTCGTTACGTGCTGATGCAGGGAACATCATGATTCCAAGTGGTTACACATTGTGAGGAAATCGTGCTCATCATGAGCCCAGATGTAATTCCTTTTGATAGGTAGCAGTATGGTTTGAGGTAAATGTGGGATGAGTTTGTCATTTACAGGCACATTCAAAGATGAAGGACTTAGTGGAGTAGCCATAACCACTAAAAAATCGGACATTGTCGCTGCTGAACAAAGGAGAGGTTTTGATGGCTTCACGGGAAGTTAGGGCTTCCTAATTTCATTACTAGCAGTTAAATTGAACGTTGGAGGACCTCTGTACATCCAAGGTGACTCATTTGACAACTCAAGTCATGATTTTAAATAACTGCAGTTGAGCAATTTAAAGGTATTTCCTGAAAAGCCAATATAACTGCAGATTTGGGTTTTTTTTCGCTGAGGCTTACTCTGTCAAAATTGATCAAAGGAAAGGTTAAATTGTGTTTTTCAATGCAATTTCGGCCAGAGAAATAGTTATTTCTGATGCTCTGAGACGCCAGGCTGAGCGAGGGTTGAAGATAGCAGTTTTTTTTTATGAAATATGACCCTGTGAAAGCTAAGGTTGTAGTGATGTGAGGAACCTATACATTTGACAGTATTTTCAACCTCCTAAATTGATCTTCTGCTTGAAAACAATACAAAAGGATACCAAATATTTGAAGTTGCAGGGAGAGCTAGTGTGCTAGGTATTGGAGCTTACTGTTTTTGGAACCAGATAGAGGCAGTGAGGAGCTAAAGACTTGAGAATCATTTTGATACTAAGATTCCTGAGAGCTAAATTGGATTAAATTTAAGAATCCTATAAGTTATTCTGTTTTCAGTAATTGAAGAAGAATGGGCAGGAGTGGTAAGATAAATAGAGCCGAACCTACTGATGTAGGATGGATTGAAAAACTCCCTGGGTGTGTTGAGTTGTTTCAACAAGCTGGTTGGATGGAATTTTTCAAGAAGATAGATGGATATAATGCAGAAGTGTCCTGTAAGTTTGCTCAGGGTTTTAAAAATGGCATGGTGATCTTTTATACTCTTAAATTCAGGCTGACAGTAAAGCTGATTTCAGAAGCTACAGGGATTAAGAATGAGGGTGAACCATGGTTTAAGAAACTGCCTTTTGACTTTGATCCACAAAGATATCTTTTACCAAATGTCACCCCTGATTGGAATAAAGGCATACTTATTCAAAATTTCAGAAAGGAATGGGTTGAGCCAATCAGAATACTGCAGAGCTATATTACTTGCGAGGGCAAATATGCTTATGTATACAAGTACCACTTCATATTCCTTCAGCACATGGTGGGGGTGTCCAAGATGAACCTGCCATTCTTCTTTTTGAAAAGTTTGCAGAAGATGTCCAACAGGGTGAAAGGGCAGATATACCATTCTTCTCAGTCTATCTTTCACCATGGGATAATTAAGTTGATTATTAGCACTGTTTTGCAGCATGAAGGGAAGACCTGGGACTTTTTCATCTTTTGGTCTAACTTTCAAACCAAAAAACAAGATCAGAAACCTAAGAGCCAAGCAGACAAGGGTAAGGTTTTGATGAGAAAATTAGGTCAGAAGTCTAAACTTGAAGATAAGGAAGAGGTTAAAGTTGAGGAGGCATCAGAGCATGTGGAGGAAGATAATAAACCAAAACTGTTCTCAGCCAGTCTTAAAGGCAAGTACTCACGGTTTGTAGATGAGAACGAGCAACTTGAATAGTATTTGGCACCTGCAGAGGATTCTCATGAAGTGAAAGCTGCTAATATAAGAGAGGTTGTTGTACCTAAGGAGGAGATTCAAACTCAACAGAGAATCCCTATCACCATTCTATCAGATGATGAGAGATATTTATTGGAGGAAGAGCAGCCCATCTCCAAAACAGAAGTCAAGGTTGAAACAGGAAAAGAAATCCCTACTTCAGACAGCAAAACAACAAAACCTAACAGAAAAAGGAATAAAATTGAAGTAGTAGAGTTGGTTGCTATCCATCATCAAGGAAAGGAACTGAAAATGATGGGAGAAGCAGCATCACATTGGAGGCCTAAAACCAGGTCAAAGAACAAGCTAAGACTGAACATGAATAAATTTCTCAATCCCAGATTAAATACAAATGAAGTTACTGTCCTAGATGAGGATTCCATGGATGATAAACTAGAATTAGACAAAAAGCAGACATAATCAAAAGAAGAAACTCCTTTAGTTGAAGCAACAGGTGAGGAAAATCCTAGCATTGAAGACACCCCTACAGACCTGTTAATCGAAGAGGCTGAAATCTTCAAAAAACTTGATATACCTTGGAGACCTGATGAGGAACAAGATCCTACAATAGACAAACTATTTGACTCTGACAGAGAGAATTTGTAGAAAACTGTTAAGCAGTACAAACATCAGATGAGGTACATGCAAGAGGTCAATGATGGATTAATGATGGCTAACAGAAGGTTGAGAGAAGACCTACAGGATGTAAATGACCATTTTCAGGAATTGATAGCAGAAGCAAAGGAAGCACTAAAGAGAAAAAGAACTAATGACATGCATTGCACAGAATTGGAGAAGACAATCCAGAACCTGCAGCAGAGAAACGGGGAGCTCATTAAGAAGATAAATGACATGGAGCAGGAGCAGAAGAAAGCTAAGAAGAAAGATCAAGCATCAGATGGTATCGCTCTGTTGGCTGAAGTAGCAAAAGATGGATAAGTCAGTTGTTCATTTAGTTAGTGGTCACTAGTTGATAAACACATGTGTTAGTGATTTACTATTTTTAGCATATTTTGTAATTTTGTAATATTGTACATTTCACTTTACCTCATCGAATAGATGGAAGGCAGTTAGGGTTAAATCCCTAGCTGATTTTGTAAATATTAGTATTTAGAGAGGTTAGAAAGTCATGGAGAGGGTTCGATTTTTGGGAGATTTCAAGAGGTCTTCAAACTCAGTTGGTTTTCAGACTTGTTCATGAGTTAAGTACAAAACTCTTGTATGCAGTTGATGATGAAATTATGAGATATATGTGACTTTTACCCTTTAGTTTTCTGTGTTGGCTTCATTTTTCATCTTGTCTAGTTGCTTAGTCGATATATTCATTTACTGGTTTATGTTTATATGCTGGTAATGCTTGTCATTTATGTATGAACCTCAATAATGTTTCTGTTGGATCTTGTTAGATATATTATGCATCTTTATCTTCTTTTGTTTATGATTCAGTAGTTATTTGCTCATGAATGCATTCCCTGTGTGTTCCCAAAGTTCACAACCAAAAATACATTACAGAAACCTTTAAACTTTGTTTTCTTTATTGAATTTTGTTTGAGATTGTGTTGGCTTGTTTCTCTGGCCTTGGAAACAATTTCTGGCACAAACATATGTTATGTGATACATCTATCTTGTGTTTATCTTATTGGGATAGGGTATTTATTGAATTAATCACAGATCCTCTATCTCATGATTTCTAACACAACTTTGCTACACTAGTCACAAAGTCCTTAGAGATCATTTTGGAAGGATGTGATGGCATCGGTATAGGGTGACATAAGTGATGCAGGAGCATAGGCTCATGAAAAAGAAGTCACCCATGACTTCATCAAGGTCAAGAGAATTCAAAGAGACCTAGGGTCTCACATTTGTGTAAATTGTTATTTTTGTGAAAAATTTGAATAATGGTCAAGGATTCTAGATCCTTTCCACTTGTAAAAGATAACATAAGGTTTGTTAATTGTTAGTGAGTCAATGATGACTCGTAGGGGTCAGTTGAGGTTATTAAGGACTCTGTTCCTTAATCATAGGATCTGGAAATAGAAATCCAGTGTAAATAAATGCAGTCTTTAGTATTTTGAATAGGTAGCTTAGCCTAGATGAAGGTTAGCTCACAGAGCTCGAGAAGAGAGAGCAGGGTGTAGAGTGTGATTGATTACATACAGTGAAATGTAATAAAATGATGGAGAATCATTAAATTTCCTCTCTACTGTGTAAAATATCAGTAGATATGGTTCATCTCATCTGTATATGTTGTGATATTTCTGTTATCATTGGTTGGATACATATGATTCATCAATTTCATCTGAAAGCATCGAGTTTAAGGAATAATGAAATGAAGTGTGAATTATTGGAAACGTTACAATGTATATCTTAGGGTAAAATACAGTCTATATATATGTTAACATTATGTTCAGTCGTGTGGGATTTGATTAGCCTTCTATTTCGAGTATACATCTGATTCGTAAAGGGAAACAGCGATTCCATGGAATATTGTAATGGTTTGTGAGTCATCATAATTGTCACGGTGCAGAATCCCTAGCTCACATGTACAGTCTATAAGTGGCGCTCATATGTATAACATTTGGGGATCAACGACCGGAGAACAGAGCGGAGATTGATGAGCTAAGTAATGGATGGTTCTGATCACATAGGAGATTAACGATTAGGATGAGAGTGGAGTTATGAAGTCATAAATCAACGATCACGATCACAGCGGAAAGTGACGGTTCAAAGCTCGAGGCAAAGTGGAGTTTTCCGCTGAGAGATACGTGTCGTGCATTGGGTGGAAGTGGAAAATGAAAAGAAGGTACAATTTGTACGATAAGTGATTTTCCGTTGGGGATTAGGTCATGACGAATGGTCATGTGGCGTTTAACCTTTGAGTGTAAAGTAAATTCCGTTGAGGGCTAAGCAAAAGGTAAAGTGTTTAATTCGTTAATAGAGAAGTCTTGCTCAATTTTGATAGAATTGCCAAGTATAGTGACAGTTATCTATTTTTATTTCTGTCACAGAGTTAATTGGAAACTAAGAAAAACTAAGAGAAGAATGGTAAAGGACTGTATTAAGTGAAGATTCCAGTATAGAAAATTTGGAAATCAAGGGTCTGCTTAGGTATTGTAGGTGGTGCCTGCATCAATAAGCCAAGTTTCTAGTTGGAGGACTTGGACCAACTACAGAATGAACATTTATAGATGTAATGTCCCACACAGTGTGCATATCAGGCAAATGAAGCTATGGATGAGAATGTCACTTACTGAAGACATTTGGAATGGAATGGTAGCTCCAAATCAAGATGGCTGAATGGACTGAGCTTCAAATCGAAATAGCTGAATCGATTGAGCTTCAAATCGAAATGGCATACTGAGCTTCAAATCGAAATGGCGGGGCTGAATGGACTGAGCTTCAAATCGAAATGGCAGACTAAATCTTCTCCAAATCAAAATGGCGGACTGCTCTAAATTGACGAAATGGCGGACTGCTCCAAATCGAAACGGCGGACTGCTCCTGCTACCTACTTTGCTTCTTAAACCCCTACCCAAGCTCTAGCGGACTGTTTAAACCCTATAGCTCTGCTACTGTTGGCGTGGGTTTAAAAACATTTATGTTTTAAAATATGTAAAAGAGTAGAATTTTGGCGGGTAGCATATGGTTGTAACCATAATTTAAAAACAACATTTGTTATGCCAAAATGAATAAGGAGGACGAGTCGAACCCGTGACCTATCCTCCCACTAAGTCTTATCCGCATGATACTATCCAAACTAGTAAAATCATTACTCTACATTATTATACTTTACCTGCCTTCCAGCTCTTAGATCATGTCTAATAACAAACGACCAACCCTGTCTACCAGGAAATTCTGAGTAAAATACCTTAACGAGCTTCTCTTTGTTTCAAGAATATCTTAATATTCTCTACTCAACAGGGACAACCACATGAAGGTGGAAGCTCATATGCCCCCCCCCCCTCGCATCACTTGGAATGATGTTCAATGCACTTCATGATCATCTTCTCCATCCAAGTCTGCATCTGTATCATCTGATCCAGATTCAACATTATAATGATTAGAGGAAGCTATATCATCGTCGTCGTCGCTGTAATTAGTTTCAATAAATTGATCATGATCGTCAATATCATCTTCATCATGAACATTGTCTCTAACATCATCTTCTTCAACTAACTCTTCAACATCTTCCTGCGTAACATTATGATCATCAACATCCAACTCATGTTGATCCTCTACATAATCACCTTCTTCTTCAACACCCTCTTCAACTTCCTCTACAATATTATACTTTACCGGCCTTCCTCTTGGATCATGTCTAATAACAAACGACCAACCCTGTCTACCAGGAACTTCTGAGTAAAATACCTGTTCACATTGACTTGGAAGAACATAGGGCTCTGACGTTCGTGACTCAAGCGACCTTGTATTGACCATGGTAAATCCATTAGCATGTTCAATAACAGTTCTATCGGGATCAAATCGATTCAATCATAGCCTGTACCATTTCACAACAAAAAGAATTATTTTGAATGATTTAAAGTCACAGTCAATGATATCTTCCAAATATCCATAATATCGATTTTCTGACAATTCTGGACGTCTGTCGCTTCTAGATGAAACATTAGTGACCTCAAAGACTGCACTTATCCCAGAATCACATGTTTTCCTTGTGTCATCCAACTTTTTAATGCGATATTTACGACCGTTGCACCACATAGCCTTGTGGTGTTTTACCTGCAATTGATAATGAACTAGTAAGTATTTTATGTTCTTAAAGTATGCAAATAAAATGAAATTAATCAAGAAGAACATGAATATCGACGTAATTGAAAATATTATGGCTTATATATTTATAATATCATGCTTACCTGTCTATCTTTTAAACCATATGCTAAATCGATCTCCCTTTCTGTTAGATTGACATCTCCATTGCAATGTGCTTCTTTAACCAATGAAGCCACACCTTCCCATGATAGTCCTCGACCAGATTGATTACATCGTTCAATCCATACCTTCATCCAATCAAGATTGTTTGCGACGTACAAATGTAGTGCATCCCACTCGCGACCAACTGCATGAAAATAAAATTACATAAATCAACTCAAAAATTTATAATTACTTAACGCAGTGTAACATTATAAATATTAATGATGCATATCATTAATGAATATTAAAAATGAAATAATTATGTACGATACTATTAAAATGTATTAACATTATTAATCTATAACACCATTTAATAATTACCTTTGAACTTCCTCGATTTACCTTTCCCCATCAGGTACTCTCCTTCTAATTTCTTAGTGGAATTTGGATCACCAATGCATCGATCTAATTCGGTCTTAATAGACCTCAACCCTAGAAGATATTCAACAATATACACCATGGCCTGAAATACCATATATCCCTCCACCATAGAACCCTCTGGACATGCTCTTTGTCTAACTAAAGCCTTCATAAATTTCAAGTGCCTCTCAACCATCCACATGGACCTTGCATGTATAGGTCCACACAATTCAATCTCCTCAACTTGGTGTATGAGGTATTGTTCTTGTGCATTGAAAAATGCCGAAGGTAGAAATCTCTGCATTTGACACATTAAACGAGGAATTTCTCTCTTCCAATACTTTATATCTTCTTTGTGGATTTCTTTCGATGACAACCATCTACATGTAAAGCAAGAAAATAATGATATCATTTAACGACGAAAATTTAAGATTGTAGTACGTCAAATCTACATGATTGACTAAAACAAATGTCAATTCATATAAGTTATACAACGAATTAAACAAATTACATGATGATGCGTGAAAAATATTGTTTCTAATTACCTCATGTATTTTCCAAGATCATATATGAACTGTTTGACATTATTGTCAAAGTTGTCCGGGAGAGATACAGGTAGAACATACTGTAACAATGAACACGTCTCATCAATATATTTTTCAAAATTAAGAAAAGAAGTAAACAAAAAACATGCAGTATTGTAATATACCAATATATATACCAAAAATATAATTACCTTAATGAAGATATGCCAATCATGCGTTTTTACCCCGCCAAAATCACCTTTCCTTGTTAAGATATTCTTTATGTTCGAACAAAATCCTGTGGGAAATTTCATTTTTTGTATCACTTCTTTTACTGCATTGCTTTGTTGCTCACTCAATAACCATGGAAGTGATCTTATATTAATTTGGTCTCCTTCGTTGTTTAAATGTTCAATGATATCTTTCATTGCATGATTGGATTCATGAATGTCACTGCAAATTTTGACAATTTTTTCTTTGTCACTCCTTCCGTCTAATATTCGCCATAGTGTTTCAGTTACATTCTTTCCGATATGCATTGTATCAAACAAATGAACAACTAGTAAGTGCTCATAGTAAGGCAGCCTACTAAATTGTTTTGGATAACTTTTCATTCCTCGTGGAATCCCATTTACACCTTCATGATGTTCATGCAGATCATTAGTAATCAATATATAAGTTAAAGAGATTAAAATGTAGTATATTACAGTAAAAAAAATTAATACAATCCAAAATAAAACATTAAAAACATATAAGAGATGATCAATACGAATATATAAGATAGACAAATTGAATCATACCTTGACGATTTCTATTATATTGCAACTTCCATATGTGAGGTGTCATTCTCTGTGGTTTTAATGCGGTCTCCTCTTTCCCATTAAAAAGATGTTTTTCGGTAGTTCGATACCTATGATTCTTAGAGAGGAAGTGCCTATACTCATCAAACACTACCTTTGACAAACTCTTTGAATGATGAGATTTCATCTTGGGACCACAAACTAGACATGCAAATTTTCCCTTTGTTTGAAGACCACAAAAATGTGTTAGCCCTGGAGCATCGTGAATTGTCCAGGCAAGCATTGCATGGAATTGAAATTCCCTTTGCCCTACTGGTCTAGAGACATCATACATAGTGACACCATTCCATAGCTTAAGTAGTTCATCAACAAGAGGCTCGATATATACATTCATATCTTTAACTTGGAACTTACCTAAAAGAAAACAACAAATACAATACATATAAGTAAATGAAAAATATATATGACATGAATATGCAACAATATTGATCGATCTTCATGACAAATTAAATACTAATGCATTAAAAAAACATTGTTCTAAAGTACAAATTATACCTGGAACAATCATTGCCAACATTATATGTGTTGATGTATATGTAACTTCGGAATGTATTTCATCTGTATATTATATATATATTTATTGTACCCTTATAAGAGATGTGTTATTCCTCTATAAGGAAGTGTCGTCATGTGTATTGACAAGTGTCGCAAGTGTGTGTACTTGCCGATGGGTTATTAGACCACCTTATGGGGTCGGCCCTAATTAATATATATTATAATGTGGGTGTATCAAAGTAGACAAGTCGGCCCCAGTAGGTCACTGGGCAAAAAGGTGAGTATAAATAGAGATAGGAGATCTCTATTTTACTCACTCGGAAAAGCAACTATCTCTCTCTCTGAAAAGTGGCGCACTAGTGAGGAGGAGGAGGATCATTTGCTAGGAGACTATCTCAGTGTTATTTGGTTGTATTTTGGTTGAGCCATTGCTCTCTCTATCTCTGAGGAAGTTGTGGGGTTTTTCACCTTAGGGTTTTCCCCACGGAAACTCTGTGTCTCTTGTCTCTATGCTTTTGATTCTTGTGATGATGCTTGTCATATTATGATTGTCATGCATTGATATACTGTAGATGTTATTCTCTCAGCAAAGATCCTATAGTATTGTGATTTAATACTAAAAATTTAACATGGTATCAGAGCTTAACTGAGAAGAAGACATTTTGCAGTGACGGAAGCTTGTATTCCTTGTTTATTGGGTTTCTCTCCACAGATTTTTGAAATTCAGTATAGTAGATTGGATCTACTCATCAAGGCGCATCTATCTGTCCAATCAGAATTCAGTTTCGAGCATTTTCAGATTTGGCCCTAAAAATTAGGGTTTCCACAAAATAGGAATTTCTGGAAACTAAAGGCACAGCTGGAAGCTCCTTGCAAAAATCGAAGGTTTGAGCTTTGGATCGAGATTTTTGGCTGGGTAGATCTCTGGGAAACTCAAACCCTAATTCAGGGCTCTCCCCAGTGAACCCGGGAGGACAAAAAGACAATTTTGAAGGGCAAGACCTTGCTGATCTCAAATTCTGAATGTACTAGGCTGATCAGCTCTCCAAGGCCCATCTTTCTATCCTTTCAGAATTTTGAAATTCACATTTTGAATTTTTAGGGTTTCTCTGACAAACCCTAATCCGGGACCAGATCCAGTTTTCAGCACTTCAAGTGGTAAGTCCTAAATCTTTTCTATTTCCATTTGAAGTACTCTTAAAGATGTCTCTCCACACTAAGCTTGAGGATAAGCTTGAAGGGGCTGATAACTTCCGAGCCTGGAAGTATAGGATTGGGTTAATCCTGGAAGAGAATGAGTTGGACTCATATGTGAAAGAAGACATCCCTATCCCAGAGGATGAAGAAGCCAAGGAATTGCACAAGAAGAACTTGGTCAAGGCAAAGAGAATCATTGCTGATTCTATCAAAGACCATCTCATTCCTCATGTGTCTTCTCTTAAGACACCCAAAGAGATGTTTGAATCTTTGACCAAGCTATTTGAAGGAAAGAACATAAATCGGAAGATGACCCTGCGGAACCAATTGAAAGCAGTGAAGTTTCAGAATGGAGAAACCATTCAATCTTACTTTTCAAGGGTCTCCCAGATCAAGGAACAATTAGAAGCAGTACATGAAATGGTGGAGAATGGTGAAGTGGTGATGACCACTCTAAATGGCCTACCCAGGTCATGGGATTCCTTTATTCAAGGAATTTGTGCAAGGAAGAAGTTGATCTCATTCAGTAGACTTCGGGAAGAATGCTCTCAAGAAGAAGCTAGACTTATAGCTCGTGAAGAAAAGATGGGAGGTGAAGATCAAGCTCTTGCAACTCACACCAAAAGAAGCAAAGCCAAGAAGGATCACTCTCGCCACAATAGATCCTATAAAAAGAACAAGAAAGACCTAAGATGCTTCACATGCAATGAGAAGGGTCACTTTGCTTCAGATTGTCCCAAGAACAAAAGGGATAATAACAACAACTCCAGTAAGAAGAAGAAGGGCAGCAAAAGAAGGTTTCATGCTCATGCTGCCGAAGATGATGAACCTCCAAAGAAGAAGGCTAGGGCAGAAAGTGATAGTGATGATGACTCATCAAGTGAAGAAGAGTATGTTCTGATCTCTGCTCTCACAGGTACTATTTCTCATGGTTGTAATGATTGGTTGATTGATAGTGGGGCCTCCAAACACATGACTGGGTTCAAGGAATCTTTTGTGAACCTTTCTGAACATGAATCAACCCATAAGGTGAAACTTGGGGATGATTATCAATATCCAATCAAAGGAAGTGGTGAAGCCTCCTACAACCTAGATTCTGGAAAATCATTGAAGATGAAAGAAGTACTGTATGTACCTGGACTCAAGAAGAACTTACTCTCCATATCTGCATTGGATGCAAAAGGTATGAGGGTTGCATTTGTGGATGGCCAAGTCCTAATGTGGCCAAAGGGAAAGAACATAGATGATGCAGTAGTGATTGGAGAGCAAGAGGGAGGCTTGTATAAATTGAAGGGACAACCTGAACATGCCATGGTACATGAATCCATGGAGCCAAGTGAACTTTGGCATAGAAGACTTGCTCATATGCACTATAGGGCACTTCCAATTGCAAGCAAGGCAGTAGAGGGTCTTCCTGAAATCAAGACCAAACATGAAGGTGTTTGCAAAGGATGTGCAAAAGGAAAGAACACTAAGAAGGCTTTCCCAAGCAGTGAAAGCAAGGCAAAAGACATTCTGGAAATCATCCACTCAGATGTATGTGGCCCCATGTCATCCAGTTCCCTAAGTGGGTATGTTTACTATGTATCATTTATTGATGACTTCTCCAGAAAGACTTGGGTATACTTCTTGAAAGGCAAAGATGAGGTGCTTGACAAATTCAAGGAATTCAAAAACTTGATGGAGAATCAAACTGACAAGAAGATCAAATCATTCAGATCCGACAATGGTGGAGAATTCACCTCAAATGACTTCAAGAAACTTTGCAGTGATTCAGGGATTAAGAGGGAGTTGACTGCTCCTTATAATCCTCAACAGAATGGAGTTGCAGAAAGGAAGAACAGAACTATCATGGAAGAAGCAAGGGCAATGCTGCATGAACAGGATCTACCTATGCATCTATGGGCAGAAGCAGTTAGAACAGTTGTATATGTGCAGAACAGAACTCCCCACAAGATATTGGCCAACAAGACACCAGAAGAGGTCTTTTCTGGGTTCAAGAATATTGATGTCAGCAAAGATGAATATAAGGATAGGTAATCCAGGAAGCAAAGATCAAAAGGGAGCACACTCCAGCAGCTCCTGCAAGGATGCAGATCTTCAGAGGGAGTTGACCATCTTCCTACATTCCACAACAGAAAGGTGTAGAAGAAGCTACTTTAGCAGCTCCTACCAGGAAGCAAAGACTCAGAGGGAGTCCACCCAAACAAACAAACAAAGATAAGTATTTCAATTATCATTTCTTGCCTATTTTGTTTGTTCAATAATATTATGCTTATGTTCCTAGACTTAGGAGATGTATTGTGCATATTTGAATGATTGCATTAATGAACAGTATACTACTAATATGCATGTGATGGGTAAATGGCTTATGGCACTGTACAACATTCCAATGCTGCTTATCTAGAATGAAACCTCTTTGCTGACATGTTGGGAGTAGTGCAAACTCTTAACAATGTTCTGGTAGAGACTGGAAGGCATCTAGAAATTTGTGGAACATGGATAAATGTTGTATTGAAGCATTGGCTAAGATAACTGCATGACTGCATGACATATTTCTTTATGTGTAAAGAATTTGTTCTGAAAATTATGAGATGTTTCTAATCATGCAATTTAACTTGTTTTGTAGGAAAGACCGTATATCTTCACCTACAAAAGGACTACAACATTTGTTCCAGCAAGAAAGATATCTATTGAAGATATTGAAGTTCCCAGGATCTGGGATGAAGAAATGGAATGCCATGATCCGTAGATCATGAAGAAGATGTTTGGGATGCAGTCCCAAGACATGACAGGGAGTCATATGTATGCAGATTGAAGAAAGCCTTGTATGGCTTGAACCAAGCTCCCAGAACCTGGTATGGTAGGATGGACAGTTTCCTATCTAGCTTGGAATTTACCAAGAGTAAAGCAGATTCCAATCTTTACTACAAGGTTAAGGAAGGGAATCCAGTGATTCTACTCCTGTATGTGGATGACCTATTTGTGACAGGAGATGACAGACTGATTGCAGATACTAAGAGGAAGCTTGCAGCTGAATTCGATATGAAAGATTTGGGAATGATGCCCTATTTCCTAGGTATGGAGGTGTGGCAGAATGCAGGTGGAATCTTCCTTGGTCAAGGGAATTACACAGTAGATATCCTGAAGAGATTCAGGATGATGGATTGCAAGGCCATGGCCACACCTATGGCATCGAATCTGAAGC
Source organism: Larix kaempferi (assembly GCA_027924585.1). Lineage (NCBI taxonomy): Eukaryota > Viridiplantae > Streptophyta > Pinopsida > Pinales > Pinaceae > Larix > Larix kaempferi. The sequence goes on along the minus strand of BSBM01001492.1, from coordinate 3,329,255 downwards.
TTCTATGTGATGCTTCATCTGAGCCGATTGATGTCTCTATGTATTGTCAGATGATTGGGTCCTTGATGTACCTGACGAACACTAGACCAGACATTTGCTTTGCTGTGAACACATTGAGCCAGTTCCTGACGGATCCGAGGAGTGTTCACCTGGTTGCTGTAAAGCATGTTCTGAGGTACCTGAAGGGTATAGTGGATTATGGGCTCAAGTATGAGGCGAATCAAAAGTTTAACCTGCAGGGTTATGTTGATTCAGATTGGGCTGGCAGTGCTGCAGATAGGAAGAGCACATCTGGGTGTTGCTTCAGTATGGGATCAGGTGTGATCTCTTGGTTTAGCAGGAAGCAGTCCTGCATAGCACTGAGTACAGCTGAGGCAGAATATGTTGCAGCCTGCTCAGCTAGTTGCGAGGCAGTATGGCTACGGAAGCTACTATCTGAGTTATTTGATCTTCCGTTGGAGGCTACTGGTATCTTCTGTGATAACCAGAGTTGTGTGAAGCTGTCCGAGAACCCTGTGTTTCATGACAGGTCGAAACACATAGAGATCAAATATCACTATATCAGGGATATGGTACAGAGAGGAGCTGTGAAGCTCCTGTATGTTGCGACGGACGAGCAGATTGCAGATGTGCTGACGAAGCCACTAGCCAGAGTGAAGTTCGAGTACTTCAGAGAGAGGCTTGGCATTATTCAGATCGAGGACACTTCGAGGAAGAAGTGATGGACACATTTGCTGAAGCCATTCCAAGCATGTTGGAAGGAGGATCCTTCACATGGCTGTGGATGTAAGCGCTGGATGATGAGCATCAAGATGATGTTCTGGTTTCTGCTTGATATGATCAGTTGGATCAATTTTATGTATGTATGTACGCATCATGTTGGATGCTGGATATGATCAGTTGGATCATTTTTATGTATGTATGTACGCATCATGTTGGATGCTGGATATGATCAGTTGGATCATTTTTATGTATGTATGTACGCATCATGTTGGATGCTGGATATGATCAGTTGGATCATTTTTATGTATGTATGTACGCATCATGTTGGATGCTGGATATGATCAGTTGGATCATGTGTACGTATTTTGTATATGCATCATGTTGGATGCTTGGACCATGTATCTGTATATCTATCAGGTGGATACATTGTATGATCAAGTGGATCATGTATGATGATATGTATCATGTATTTGTATTTGTATCAGGTGGATACATTGATGATCAGGAGGATCATGTATGATGATATGTATCATGTATTTGTATCAGGTGGATACATTGATGATCAGGAGGATCATGTATGATGATATGTATCAGGTAGATACTTGGTATGCATCAAGTAGATGCATTGATGATCAGGAGGATCATGTATGATGATATGTATCATGTATTTGTATCAGGTGGATACATTGATGATCAGGAGGATCATGTATGATGATATGTATCAGGTAGATACTTGGTATGCATCAGGTAGATGCATTGATGATCAGGTGGATCATGCAGCAAGATGTTGCAGTGATGATCAGGATGATCATAGATGACGAGCTTCAGGATGTTGCTCCAGATGACATGCAGCAGGATGTTGCAGTGATGATCAGGATGATCATAGATGACGAGCTTCAGGATGTTGCTCTAGATGACATGCAGCAGGACGTTGCAGTGATGATGATCAGGATGATCATGGATACATCAGGATGATGTATGGTGAGTATCAGGTTGATACTCTGTGGCCATGGATCAGGTTTTGCAGATGAGCATGTAATCCGGTTCCCTGGGAGATTTGCAGATGGTCTTTCGAGGTTTTTCCTATGGCATGTAATTCGATGCCCTGGGACATCTGGCAAATGCTCTTTCGAGGTTTTGCTCTGGGAGGACATGTAATTCGGTGCCCTGGGAGATCTACATATAGTCTTTCGAGGTTTTTCCTATGGCATGTAATTCGGTTCCCTGGGATATCTGGCAGATGCTCTTTCGAGGTTTTGTCCTATGGCATGTAATTCGTTTCCCTGGGAGATCCGATAGGTTGGGCTGTGTGCCCGTAATCAGTCCTGGGATGCTCTTGCGAGGTTTTGCCATGACCACATGTAATTCGTTGCCCTGGGAGATCCTATAGGTAGAGCTGTGTACTCGTAATAGCCTGGGATGCTCTTGCGAGGTTTTGTGGTGAGGTCACATGTAATTCGGTGCCCTGGGAGATCCTATAGGTAGAGCTGTGTGCTCGTAACAGCCTGGGATGCTCTTTCGAGGTTTTGTGATGCACGTAATAAGTCCTGAGGATTCCACAGTATGGCCAGTGATGATGAAGACCTGCAGGTGGTGGGCCTACATCCAGTATGAAAAAGGACTGGCTCTGTAGAACTTCCTATGACGAGTAGAGTCAGAGATTGGTTGAGATAGTAGCAGCAGTGACGATGATGATGACGATGATCCAGAGAAGAAGACTTGTCTAGCAGATCTGTGTCGAGAAATACCTTCCTAGTTAAGAGGGAGTGTTGATGTATATGTAACTTCGGAATGTATTTCATCTGTATATTATATATATATTTATTGTACCCTTATAAGAGATGTGTTATTCCTCTATAAGGAAGTGTAGTCATGTGGATTGACAAGTGTCGCAAGTGTGTGTACTTGCCGATGGGTTATTAGACCACCTTATGGGGTCGGCCCTAATTAATATATATTATAATGTGGGTGTATCAAAGTAGACAAGTCGGCCCCAGTAGGTCACTGGGCAAAAAGGTGAGTATAAATAGAGATAGGAGATCTCTATTTTACTCACTCGGAAAAGCAACTATCTCTCTCTCTGAAAAGTGGCGCACTAGTGAGGAGGAGGAGGATCATCTGCTAGGAGACTATCTCAGTGTTATTTGGTTGTATTTTGGTTGAGCCATTGCTCTCTCTATCTCTGAGGAAGTTGTGGGGTTTTTCACCTTAGGGTTTTCCCCACGGAAACTCTGTGTCTCTTGTCTCTATGCTTTTGATTCTTGTGATGCTTGTGATGCTTGTCATATTATGATTGTCATGCATTGATATACTGTAGATGTTATTCTCTCAGCAAAGATCCTATAGTATTGTGATTTAATACTAAAAATTTAACAATATGCTCCCTCTTTATTGACATCCATGGAGGAATGTTATTGTTGATAACAAAAACAAGCCAGACCGAGTTAGTAGATCTCATCTCTGCATGTGGATTGACACCATCCGCTGCCAAAGAAAGTCTAGAATTACGAGGTTCTTATTTAAAGTGTGGCCATTTTTCCTCCATGTCTGTAAATGCAGAACCATCTACAGGAATTCACAGAATATCATCTCCACTTCTATTCCGTGAGTGGTAATCCATAAATTGTGCTATGTTTTTGCACCTAAATAGTCGTTACAAGCGTGGAATAATGGGAATATAACGAAGAACCTTACGAGACACCTTTTTGGTTACTTGATCTGTTCAGTATCTACTGCTATGACATATAGGGCATTCTGTCGCAAGCTCATATTGATTATAATATAAAATATGATCATTAGGACATGCATCAATTGCTTGATACTCCATTCCAACATATTTCATGATGGAAGTTAAATATCGATATGTGCGAGGTAATTTATTTGATGCCGGTAACAAATATTCACCTATCAAGCTGTTACAACAAATTAAAAAAAAATGGTTAGTATAAATATTTGAAGAGCATGATATTAACGACAACAAATACATCCTTATTTTTTGGAGTATATTATAAGATCAAAGTGGTTTTGATTGAAAGGTGTGACATAGTTTTGGAGTATATGCACTAAAGTTGAGATCCGACGGATCACATATAATCACATGCATACCTTAACACCAGCATGATGGATGTGTTTGAAAAACCATTCATAACCTTCAAGTTCATTATCAACAACACAACAGAGAGAACACTTATGTGGGAGCCTTCAAAAAGCGGTTCCGTCGCCTTCTCAAGTGTTGGTAAATCATTAATATCTTCAAAGTCATCAATTGGCGGTGCATGATGTTGATCATCGTCCATTCTAACATTAAATGCATCATTCATTAATGTATTTGCACCATCATCCTCAATTATGTTATCGTCATGATCATCATTTAATTCCATATGATCATCATTAACTTGATCATGATCAGTATTCGAAGGACCTGCATATTGTTCTTCCTGCGCTAGTTGTTCCGCAATTACCACATTCTCCATGTTCGGAACAGCCCTAGGAGGCCCTTGCTTTAATTACAATTAAAACATCAAACAAAGAACGTTAGTCATGTCGATTAATAAGTAACAAAAATAAAAATGATACAATATACAATTACAAAAACTCTCAATATAAAGATCGTGTTAAGTCATGAACTTGTTTCCTTCGATTTTATATTTTGATTGTGATTTTGATTTTAATTTTGCTCATTTGCTAAATTTTTCTCATTTTGCTTCTTTTAGGAAATTTTTTTATTTTCAAATGAAATTTTTAATTTTTTGTTTGCTTTTCTTTTAGGATTTGAAGGGATAAATAGGATTTATATTAATTAAGGATGTCACAAACATACTCAAAGAGTGTGGTTTATCATTTAAACTGGAAAAATAGTTGAAATTGGGCCAAAATTTGAATGCAGATTATTCTTGTAGCGCAATCATGAAAAGTTAATACAGTGGCGCTACAAGAATATCCCGCCAGCCGAAATCATTATTTTTAAGCTAAATTTTCGCATGGTTTCATTGCTAAGTGACTAATCACATGAATGAAGCCTGTTGATACGTGTTGCTCCAGTAGTAATTATGAAAACAAGTGTTGCTGGATCGTGGAAGCGATCGTGGAGATTATTAGCTAGAATAGTGCATATCATGACAGGAGGAGGTGTTAAACGAATTTGACGTGAAAGGAGTTATTTCATAGATACATCACGAAGCTGGAAAATAGGTGGAGAGAGGAAAGGTGCCTGAAAGCAAGAAGTTGCAGTTACAGAGAAATTAGGGCTTGCTCGTTTTGCCAGCTGGTAGCGAATCAAAGACCTGAAGAAACTTGCACAGAGGAATTGAACAACCAGGTACCTAAAAAATTGATTTAAACATCCATAGCAAAGCGATAATAGGGTATTCCGCATTAAACCGATAGCAGCTGCTAAATTGGGGTTTTTTCTCAGAAAAGCTTGTTTTCTTAAAATTCATTAGGGAAAACATGAATATAGGTTCTAAACAAAGCTCCTGTTAAAAATAGATCAGTTTAAGAGTTCTTTGAGACGCTGTGACAAGTGGAAATTTGAAATTTAGCGATACATTAAGCCACTACTTCTTCAAAATCTGAAAGCAGCCTGTTACCTCATCAATAGAACTCCAAAAGTACATAGGTTTCAGTTGTTGAAAGTAGATGGGTAAAAGTGGCAAAACAAATAGAATCGAACCCACTGAGCTAATTTGGATTGACAAATTTCCAGATTGTGCAAAGCTTTTTCAAAATGCTGGTTGGTTGGATTTCTTCAGGAAAATCAATGGCTATAACACTGAGGTTTCTTATAAATTTTCCCAAAGCTATAAGGAGGACATGATAGTATTTGATACTTTAAAGTTTAAACTGACTGTGGATTTAGTTGCTGAAGCTACAGGAGTCAAGAATGAAGGTGAAATGTGGTTCAAAAAACTGCCTTTCACTTTTGATTATCAAAGGTACCTTTTACCTGGTATTACTCCAAACTGGCGCAAAGGGGTGTTAATCCAGGAGGTCAGGGATGAATGGGTGCAGCCCATTAAAATTATACAAAGCTATATCACTTGTGAAGGCAGATATGCTTATGTTTTCAAATACCATTTTAGATTTCTACAGCATCTGATTGGTGAATCCAAAATGAACCTTCCTTTCTTCTTATTCAAAAGTTTGCAAAAGATGTCAAGCAGGATTAAGGGGCATCATGATCATACTACACAATCCATCTTCCATCATGGTCTGATTAAGCTTATTATCAGTACAGTTCTACAATGAGAAGGGAAGACATGGGAGCATTTCTTGTTTTGGTCTGGTTTTCAGACCAAGCAAAAAGAGCAGCAAGCTAAAAAGCGTGTAGACAAAGGTCAATCTCTAGTCAGAAAACTAGGTCAGGAGAGCAAGTCTGAAGACAAAAAAAAGATTAAATTTGAAGAAGAACTAGAACCTTTGAAGGGTAACAATGAACCTCAAAGGGTTGTAGCTGACAGTAAAGGTAAATATTCATTGTTTCCACAACAAGAAGATCAGCCTGAGAAACACATGGCGCCAGCAGAAACTCTCAGTGAAGAGAAAATTGTTGTCACAGAAAAGGGTTCTCTCTAAAAAGAGGACATTAAGGTTCAACGAAGAAGCCCCATCACTTTCCTATCTGAGGATGAGGGATATTTACTAGAAGAGGATGAATTCACTCTCAAAACTGAATCTGGGATGGAATACACAGAAAAGTACAGTCAAGAAGATAAAACAAAGAAGCCAAAGAAAGAGAAAACCAAAATCGAAGGTATAGAGCTAGCCACAATTAAGCATCAAGGAAAAACTTTGAAGATGGTAAAAGAACTTGTTTCAGAATGGAGACCAAAAACCAGATCTAAAAACAAGTTAAGGCTGAATATGAAAAAGTTGCTAAACCCTAGAATGAAGACAAAAGAGATAAATGTACTTGATGATGAATATTCAGATGAAGAACTCAAGATCAAGAAGGAAGCAGTTATAAACAGTCCAGTTTCTGAGCATACAAAAGAAAAAAGGTCATTGAAGTCAGCAGAAGATTCCAGTCTCACTCAAACAAAATTATCTGCTGTGTTTCTGGAATTAAAAGATGAAATAATAAAGGAACAACAAAAGAAGGAAATTGAGGTTTCTTATTCTGAAAATCAGAACTTGATAGATGAAACTACACCCATTGAAACAACAAGTCAGGAAAACCCTATTTTTCATGGTATATCTTCAGAGATGTTACCGAAAGATGATGATATTTTCAGAATACTGAATGTCCCTTGGCTGCCCAGTGAGATGCAAAATACCATAACAGGGAAGGTTTTTGACTCAGACATGGAGAACCTGCAAAGAACCATCAAACAATATAGGCATCAAATGGCATGCATGCAAGAGACTAATGATGCCCTAGTCTTAGCAAATAGAAGGCTAAGAGAAGACTTACAGGAAGTGAATGAAAATTATCAAGAGCTAATAACAGTGTCTAAAGAAGCCTTGAAGAGAAAGAGAAGCATAGATTTGCATTATGCAGAATTGAAGCAGAATGTCAAAGACTTGCAGCAGAAGAATGAAAAGCTTACAAGGAAGTTAAAAGAGACAGAAGATGAGTAGAAGAGAGCTAGAAAAAAGGCTCAAATCTCGGATGGAATAGCCTTACTAGTTGAAGCTGCCAAAGACCTTTGAGTTGGCAGTTAGTCAGTTACTTATGGAGCTTTTAATAGATGCTTTAATTAGTTAGTTTTTTAGTTATGTTCTAGAGGAAATACTTTATTTCACTTTAACCCATCAAGTATTTGGTTGAAAGCAGTTAGGGTTTAGACCCTAACGAATTTTGTAAACAATAGTATTTAGAGTGAGAAGAAAGACAGAAACAGAGTTCGATTTTTGGCTGGCTTAAGGAGGTCTGTGACTTGTTTATGAGCTAAGTACTGTAACTCTCATGTGTATTTGCTGAACAGAATTATGAAATATATATGATCCTTTTTACCCTTGACCCTGTGTTTTGGCTTCATTTTTAACTTGTTTAGTTACATAATTGATAAATTCATTGCTAGTTTATGGTTTGTATGCTGGTAGTGCTTGTCTTTTATGAATAAACTTCAAACACTATACAGTAATGTAATACTATAAATTTAAAACTTTAGATTATACAACTTAAAAGTTATACACCCATTAGCATGCTCGCCAAACTAAAGATTCAGGTTGCTCATGTCAAAGGCTGGCCCAATATACATGGTGTTAATGAATGGACATGACTCAGAAAAACAACTACTACAACAGCTATGTCTCATAATTTCTGTTGTTTGCATGGCTGTAATTAGAGAACATGCATGAGAACTGCCTATTAGAGTGCTTTTACCTCATTCATTTAGCTGTCTTTCAGTATAATAACTAATATGTTTACAAGTATCATCACATCACACTTTTTCCAAGGTTATGCTATGTCTAATCAGCACACCAGGCTTAGTATTGTTTCCAGGATAGCAATATTTGACAAACTGCCATCTCACTGTCATATATTCAGTCCTGCTGTAATCTAATCACTTTAACAATTTCCCCCGAGAATAAAGTTCCAAGGTCAACACAGCTTGTCAGTTATGAAATCCACTCATGGAGTAACATTGACAATTTCAGGAATCCTACCCCACATGAAAAGGAGATCGAGTCCTAGGTTGGAATGGCCAATTTCACTTAAGGTTTCAGAATAGCAAGTTTTTTTATGACTTTAGCTTGGTAAAATCAGCATGCTTTCCAACCATAGTTAACCAACCAAGCAAGATAAACTGCAGCTTTTATTCAAGGCATGTTTGTAGCTTTGGTAGGATTAGCATAAATGCTAATTATAATAAAACAATCAACTTGCTTTCCAGTTTGTCAAACCTAGCAACATAAAATAGGATTAACTTGGCTTTTTGACAAAATGGTAAAACGAATTAGGGTCCTTAAAAATCCAATTATCAAGGATGCCACATTGCCAACTACAAATCAAGGTGAGTTTAATGTTTAGGAAAATCAACCTAAGGTTTTTAGCATGATGACCTTTTGCAACCTCATACTAATAGTTAAAACACGTCTGCATGAGACATTTCAAAAGGACAAGTAGGCTTTTACAGATTTCATAAAATGGAGCGCACTAACAAAAAGGAAAAAAGCATTTGAATGGAATCAAACATGGATGGGTATAAATCAAAAGGTAAACAACAACTAGTGGCCGAGTTCCTTGATATGGCTACATATAGATTATCATAAAAGAAAATGTTCCTGCAATAATTTTAAAGTTTTTCAATTTTAAATTTTTTCGTATTAATAATTATTAATTTTAATTTAGCTTAATTTTCAGTTTTATTAATTATATTTATATTTAATTATAAATATATTAATATAATTATTAATTATAAAATTATAAAATTATATCTATATATATATGTGTGTGAGTGTATACAGTAACCCGACGTACCCAAGTACCCTATTTCAAAAAGTGGCGTACCCATACCTGTCCCAGTACCCAAGTACCCTGGCAACTTAGCCTAAAACCTACTTTTACTTTATTGTATTTTTGAGATTGTGTTGGCTTGTTTCTTTGTGGCCTGGAAACAATTTCTGGCACAAACAGACTGCATGATATATCATGAATTATGACTTACCAATGGATGATATTCATTCCCCCCCTCAACATGTCCATGTTCCCTACAATGTTTTTTAGTTGTTGAGATCAGTAACCTTCTCTTATTAAAGCCCCTACATCGATTGCAAGGACAATAACATTTTCCATCACCCCTTCTTTCCACTCCATCCCACAACCTAGCAAGCAATTCTCGATTTTGTTCTAGATGATCTTGATGACCTGTAACATTATTGTTACGTGGCATTTTATTACTCAAACCCTAAGAACAAAGTACGATCAAACCCAAGTATATGATGAGTCTTCTTTTCCACAAGGGTTAGAACCAAATCCACAATATATGAGTCAACCCTAACTCAAGACAAGACCAAGTATATAATGAGTCTTCTTTTCCACAATGGTTAAAACCAAATCCACATGAGTAAACCCTAACTCAAGACAAGACCAAGTATATGATGAGTCCTCTTTTCCACAATGGTTAAAACCAAATCCACATGAGTAAACCCTAAGTATTCAAGACAAGACCAAGTATATGATGAATCTTCTTTTCCACAAGAGTCAAAGCCAAATCCACAAGAGCAAACCCTAAGTGAGGGTAAACCCTAACTCAAAACAAAACCAAGTATATGATGAATCTTCTTTTCCACAAGAGTCAAAGCCAAATCCATAAGAGAAAACCCTAACTAGTGAGGGTAAACCCTAACACAAGAGGACAAACTTTCTCTCACTAGAAACACGTTTTTTTATTGTATTTTCATTTTTTCATGGTGTGGATGTTGTTAAAAGTATGCAACACGGGTACTCATTGGATGCATAATTTAATTATGCATCCAACGAGTCCTCCCTCTTGAAATTTGAGTAAACCTACAAGGAGATAAGTTGAAAATACGATCCAAAAAAGTAGTTTTTTTACTCTCTCTACTAGTATTTTATTATTTTCCTTAGGAGGCCCATTTTTTAGCCCAATTTCCTCTAATGTTACTTTATATCTTCAAACCCAACGTTTCATCCCCCAACTGTCTCGTGACGACCGTTGTAGAATACACCACCATGGAAAGTATTACGTGATCATCAGTGATACCTTGTACCGTTGTGGTATCGATTCTATTCTTTGACGTTGTCTCACTCATGAGGAGGCTGAACATGTCTTAAATGAATGTCACGCTGGGACGTGTGGCGGTCATCTCTTTGGGATGGCTACAACCCAGAAGATACTTCGTGCGGGATATTATTGGTTGTCCATCTTTAAAGATTGTATCGAGAACGTAAAAAAATGTCCTCCATGCCAGCATTTTCAAATGAAAAAGTGCACCCACCCAGCCCCATTACACCCTGTTATTGTTGTTGGTCCCTTCGCTAAATGGGGCATTGACTTCGTGCACTGTAAACCTACCTCGGTCGGGGGGCATGGTTACGTCATAGTAGCCATAGATTACTTTACAAAGTGGGATGAGGCTATGCCTACATACACAGACGACGGCAAAACCGCCGCACTCTTCATGTTCAATCAGGTTATAGCGCAGTTCAGAGTTCCTCAAGCTATAGTTACCAACCATGGTTCTCACTTTCAGAACCACATGGTCAACGAATTGAGCACTAGAATGGGTTTTCACCATGAAAACTCAACACTTTACTACCCGCAGTCCAATGGACAAGTAGAGGCCATTAACAAGGTCTTGAAAGCCATGATCCAACGCATGATGGGTACGCACAAGTCTAACTAGCACAACATGCTCTTTTCCACACTATGGGATTATTGAAATTCCGTCAAGAACGCCACTGGATTTACCCCCTTCCAATTAGTTTATGGATTGGAGGCAGTCCTTCCAATAGAGTGTGAGATTCCGTCCCTCAAACTCGTAGTTGAACTTCTCCCTAACACTGCTGCTGAGGAAGAATGCTTCCTATACCTAGAAAAACTCGACGAGACTCACTGTGATTCCGCTCTTGCCAACGAGGCGCATAAGAAATGCATCAAAGCGCAGTATGAAAAATCAGTAGAACCTCGCGTCTATAGTGAGGGTGATTTGGTCCTCACATACGACCAAAGACACAACAAGCTGGGGGCAGGAAAGTTCGAGTCCATGTGGCATGGACCCTACATAGTAAAGTGTGTTCTGGAGAAGGGAGCCTACAATCTAGAAGACTACGAAGGGATATCTTTAGGTGAGCCCCGAAATGGGATTTACCTGAAGAGGTACTATGCCTGATTTTTTCATGCATAAGTACATTGTATATACTATACATGGCGTGTGTGTTTTTGTGTGGTGTGATGCTTTTGTTTAGTGTGTCTAGATCTTGTTTTCACTTCTTATACCATGTTATGTCTGCAGGTGTAGATGGAAACTTGCTACGGATTCATGGACGGCGCCAGCCGGCATACCCGTAACCTTGCTTCAGCAGCCTGGGTACTTTACTCTCCCACCAGCAATCTTATTAGCTTAGGGGGAAGTTGTCTAGGTGTTGCAACCAACAACGCCGTGGAATATTACTCGGTGATTGGAACCCTAACCGACGCTCTTTCCTTGGGTATGGACCACGTTGTTATCTATTTGGATTTGCAACTAGTGGTTTCTCATCTTAACCGGATTTATGCTATCCGTGACCCTACCCTACTCCATCTCTATAGACGAGTTCGTCTCTTGGAAAGGTCCTTTGAATCTATTCAATGCCTGCACATTCCATGAGATATGAATGCAGTTGCCGACTCGATGGCCAATTTCATCCTATATTGGCACATTACACATACATAACATTTGTATAAAGCATAAAAGCAAACATAACATGTAAATAATCCATTGTATAAGCAAACATATAAAACAAGATCACATTAATCATCCATTAAAACACATAATGTATAAATCCGCTGGAAATGTCTGTGTATATATATAAATCCGTACAAAATTACAAAATGGTAGTGCTAATACAAAAATATGAAGCATGCTAACTTTTAGTAAGAGTCATCTCTACAAAAAGTCTGAAGCCCGTAAGATTTAAGAGTATACATGCACAGGCCATGTTCCTAAATCCTACAACGCACGGCCCTAGGCCGCTCAGCCCCAGGCTGATCATGGTAACAGACAACGACCCTCTCCACCTTTCCGAGTAGCATGCCGAAACGAGCCGATACCCCAACTGTCAACTCCTACTATCGGAGGGGTAAGTCATGCACTGTAGGCTCTAGAATGTTGGAGGTCATCCCCTGGAGCTTCTCCTCAAGCACCTCTTGCTCCTCAAGAGAATCACGGACCATGGGATCCATCTCTAGCACTCCTCTCCGCACCTGGCGGGAGACTCCCAATGGTCTCTCTAGACCCATGTCTGCATAAAAACATGTAAAACGTGAACAGGACTACTACAAAAAAATCATAAAATATATAAAATATAAAAACACAAGCAAAGATTCTTACCTATGTCACCCCATTGCATCCCCTCTAGAAACACTAGGTCGGGATCTCCCCGGAAGTCTGTACTGGCATATGGATAATCCTTTATCATGAGGATCTGTGCCTGCATCCATGAGAAGAACCTGGTACCGAAACTGACGATGGGCCCCCCTCCACCATGGCAAGCCATCGCATCTGTCCATCTCAGCATGTGAGGATCATGTGTCTCCCGATCCTCGAAGTCCAGTTGCGAGCGCAATAGAGGTACCCGCTCCAACATGAAAGATACCACAATCGAGCCATACCCAAACTGTTTTAGTGCCCTGTGTTGACACTTGGTCAACTGATCCTTGAGGCTAATAAGAAGCCCCTTGCACCAGCTAAACACTGTAGGAGCCATGCACTCCTCGGCATATGTCATTTGCGATTTGCTAGCCAAGTGAGTAGCTGGATGCCAGCAACTTGCGCAATGGTGAAGAGTATCGCTCGTAAGTCTCTGTCCATGACATGCTTGATGGGAATTTTCCCACCAACCATCATTGTACCCGGGTACACCACTGAGCTATCATGTCCTCAACCGAATGGTCACCACCTCGTGATCCGGTCAAAGACATAGGATTCCCTCGCCGTGATAATCTTGTCAGAAAATAGATGTCCTCGACATCTATGGTAAGCATGTGCTCACCTATTCGGAAGTACTGCTGAATAGGATCCCAACATTGTACCAAGTGTGTCAGTAGGTTGACTTGGAATCTCATCCCTCGAACTCAAAAGTACTTGAGTAGCCCGTAGTTTCGCAAGGATGCAACACTTTGTGGATTTTTTTCCACTTGCAAATCCTCGAGCTCATGCTCGCATTCCCGCGATTCAAGGACCATTGTATCACTCCAAACTTGCCAAGTAAACCATTTAAACATGTTTAGAACTTTGCCCCTCCATCCAAACCTTTTATTTTTTTGCTCGGTTTTGAGTTTCATTTGGCTGTTTGCGCCGACGCAAATCACCCATTCTGACAGTGCACTGTCGGCACAGAACTCCCTTTCGGGATCTCCGCCGGCGTAGAGCCCGAATGGGCTGCCTGCGTCGACCCGTGAACGCATTTCTACCAACTTAAAACGCTTAAAAACTACCTAAAAACATGAAAAAGCAAATTCTAATCCACTGAAAATTTAAATGGGAAGGTTTAGGGTTACTTGTCACAGATGGCTCGCGAAATGACGGATCGTAGCTTTTTGGCATGGGATAGATCCGCAGGAAGTACGGAAGCCGGCAGGTGCGAAAGGGTCATTCCATGAAAGAAGGATCATTCACGATATTCAAGGCAGCGCAAGGATTGTTAGATTAGTTGAGTCGGTCATGTGGACCGGTCATGTGGACCATTTTGTAATAATATAAAAGCATATAAATAGAGTAGGATTGTAAGCCTAAGGGCATTGAAGTATTGGAGATTGATCCTATCTTTTGGGTTTGGTTTTGTATCTGCAACATTATGTATTGACGGTTTCTGCGAGGTTAATTCCGCAAGTTTGATCAATGAATGAAGATGTTCGGTTAGGACATGAATTCTTTCTTTATGCATTGATGTGATGATGAATAATGGGTTATGTGAATGTTTTTTGTTGATTAAATGCAAATATGTTGTAATCTGAATAAGTATTCCAAGTATGTTGTTCTGAATGTTTGTTAGAAACTGCAAATGACTTAAGATGCGAATAATAAATTAATGGTATGTTATGAATGTTATAATATTTGGTTAGTGCGAAGGTAATGTGTGCATATCCTCTACATCATTGTGGAAACTTGGTTCCAGCAGCCCCCTTATCCGCCTTGGGTGAGACTGCACTTGCTCTGCAAGTCTTGCTGGGAAGGGTTACACCTTTACGGGCTAGTGTATAAGGGAGTTTGGGTTGATAGTTTGTTGGCAACAGTGCGGAGTGAACCCCTGTTGATAGACGCTGCATCAACAAATGGTTCCATTGTCGGGACCCTAAGGAAGAAGAAAATAGGATATGTTGTGGCACCCGACAAAACCAGAGATCCAAGAGTGGTTCGACAACAAGGAGGAGGAATTCACAGAAAGTGAGAAGCGAGATACTAAACAGACAGCAACCGATTGGTTAGAAAGATACATCTATTAAGATATTCACGAAATCTTTTTCTACGAATTTCTGGTGTTATTGCATGAGCGGCTAGCACAATTGGCATTCCGCAAGAACCACTGCCAAAAGACTAAACCTGATTGTTGGACCCCGTAGCTGGTGCGACAACTGAAGCAAGTCGATAATAAGGTATCGCGAGCTGTTTCTTTTTGGGTAGATAGTATCCTCGAGGGGTACGTGACTGAGTTCGGAGTAGATACTATCAAGTCATATAGCGACGCCGAAAGAAATTTCTTCAGGGGCGTGAGAGGAAGATTCTTGTCGTCATTAAAACTGTGGATTAAAATGCTTGTCTGTGAAAAAGGAATATTGAGGATGTATTCGGACAAGTAGAAGAATCGGTGTGCAAGGGTGAAGGTATCGCGTAAATACGAGTCTGATGAAAAGATGAGGTAGATGGACATGAGCGATGACGAGTTTCAAAGGGAAGCTGAAGAAGAGTGTGGTCTCTTGAGGAGTGGATCAATATTCTGGCGTCCTAAGAAGAAGAGGAGGACTGAGAGAGAGTCTCCTGAGAGGACCAGAATAGAGAATTGCGGAATAGGACCACAAGGGAGGAAGCGACCTTATTGCGAAGGAGACGTCGAGCAGGATACCCCAGAGGCAGAAGAAAGTCAGATCGTAAGTTGCCACATACCTTCGACCCCGCACACTACTCCAAATTTTATAGGAAGAAATCCAAACTATTCTCCGAGTTTCCCTACGTGAAGCTGCAAGAGTAGCACTTCAGTACATAACAACACTAGCAATGTTAGGATGGAAGACGAGGCAAAGATGCCCACCTTTCAGGGGAATGGGACCGAGGATCCTGAACAATATTGGTTTATATGCGAAGCAGTCTAGACCGTGAAGCAAGTTCAGGATGATGCTATAAAGATGGGACAACTAGCGACAACCCTTAGGGGTAGGGTGTTAGACTAGTACATGACGTATGTAAGGTTTCTAGTGGGAACAACAACCAAAGCACTTGTGCAGGTCAAAACAGTGATGATTGACGAATTTAAAAAACCAAAATATGAGTCGCAATATGTCACTGAGCTTAAGGAGATTAAGCAATTCCAGAATAAGTCAGTGTGGGAATTCGATCAGCGATACAAGATGTTGATAGCGAAAGTGAGCTTTCCGATAAATGAGCTGCAACATAAAGAATGGTTCATCGCAGGACTAGTGTTGCATATCCGAGGGTCGCTGATGCAACAAAAAGTCGCAACACAGACAGAAGCATTAGAAATCGCAATGGAGCTAGAGGCTTCACCAATCGGCGAAGTAAGAATGGGAATGGATAGAGTTCAGGCGCAGTTGGCCAATTTAACATTGCAATTGGAGGATATCAAGAAGGGAAAAGAAACCCACGGAGATTTATGGTGCACCAGAGCCAGAAGTGAGGGGCACCATAAGGACAATTGCCCAAAATTCCGTGAGTATTTGCAATCGGGGGCACCAAACCCCCTTCATCAAGGAGGCATTCCATGGTGTACTGTCTGTCAGACTAGAGGGAATCAATCAGAGGAATGCGTATATCTACAAAAGATGGTATCAAAGCCAGAAAAATTATACTGCAAGTTTTTCCAATCGGTTGGCCATGATGAGAAGGACCGCAAAGCTTATGACCTGCTGCAAGATCGAATAGATGACACGTATTTTATGAAGGGAGAAGAGCCGCCAGTGGTGCAGCACCAATCACAGTATAGTCAGATGCATTTTAACCAACCCCAGCAATATGACCAGGGCCAATACGGGCACCCGCAGTATCCACCACCGCCGTATGGCCAGCCGCAGTATGGGCAACAATAGTATCAGCAGCCGCAGTATGGGCAACCGCAGTATCGACAATATGGACAGCCATGCAGAGGTTTCGGGGGAGGATTCCGGGGAGGTCGATGTGTTGGTATGGGACGTGGAGGAGCTGCTAGACGAGGAAGAGGACCAATCATCTGTTACAATTGTGGGCAGCAGGGGCACTACCAGCCGGATTGTCCGAATCCTACGCTGCAGTGTGTTGCACGAAATTGCAAGTAGTCAACGCTTCCCAGTGCATCGTGACAAGGGACTAATCACCTCTCGTGGATCCTTGAAATCTAGTGGTGGTGAGTTTACCAATCACCTGTGGGTTTTGGTGTAACGGCAGTCGTACTACCAATAATTGGTATCAGAGCTAGAGGTCATGAGTTCGATACACACTCGGCTCGCGTTGAGGGGGAGATTGTTGCACGAAATTGCAAGTAGTCAGTGCTTCCCGTTGTATTGTGACAAGGGACTAATCGCCTCTCGTGGATCCTTGAAATCTGGCGGTGGTGAGTTTACCAATCACCTGCGGGTTTTGGTGTAACGAAAGTCGTACTACGAACACAGTGTACATACTACACTGCTATAGATCATAGCGTAGAGGACTACCCCCAGCTCACTGCAAAATTGAAAACTAAGCATCCACCCCAAAACCAGAACCAAAATAATTAGAATACGCCATCAGCTATGCAAAGGATATCGACAGAAACTAGGAGTAGCCATGCGACGGTTTGAATAGTGATAAGAGGAGGGGCAGTGACAGGTGGCGATAGGTCACACCCCAATGTTAGACCAACACAAACACAGTGAAAGAAGGTCACCTTCGATGTAGAAGCAGAAAGGGATGTATTTTTGAAAGCACAGGAGGCAATGAGGAATAGGAGGCAGTTACCTCTTGAGGAAGAAATCTATGACATGCCACTGACGTTCGATTCGATGAAGTCGTGAAGGAAGGAAAACACCCTGGGAGCCTTCTTGGAAAGTTGTCTGGATTTGGCAAAAGACCCAGATGCACTAGAAGAAATAGCTAGTATACTGCGATGACGGGGAGGTTCACAACTGGAATAGAGGGTTAATCGCATACATAAAGGGAAGATAGGCAGGGAGATGCGGATGTCGGCATAGATTGGAGAATTTGATGTCAGCTCCATCATTTTGGATTTGGGTTCAGACACGAATATCCTGACAAAACAAACATGGGAGACAATGGGAAAGTTGTGGATGACCTGGTCACTAGTATGGTTGCGACTGGAGAACTAGAGCAAGGTCACTCCGCTCAGTCGGGTATGTCAACTTCCGGTTGAAATTGAAGGACTGAGAATGTATGCAGATTTCGATGTCATTGAGATGGTGGATAACACCAGTCCCTATCCGATACTACTGGGGATAGACTGGGCTATGGAGAATCAAGCAATTATCAACTTTAAGAAAAGGATAATGTTGTTCGAGAATCAGGAAATGAGGGTAATCGTGCCACTGGACCCTGCGGAAGGGTTGTGTTATACAGAGCCAACCCGAGACGAGTTTGCGGAAGGGTGGGACAATTTGTATAGCATCTCTGAATATTATGTTAATCCCACCACAAATGGATAATTAGGATGGTGCAGTGACAGCTCAGCATCCTCCGACTCAGATGAATCCCTTGAGAATTGGCAGAACCAGTTGCATGAAGTGTCCATTCAAAGATGTGCATGGATAACACAGTCCCTGCGAATGGTAGCCACAGAGGAGTATGCATTGCCTACCTATGATGGATCGTCCAACTTGGGCGTGTTTCTCACCGAATTAGAGGAAAACATGGCAAAGCCGCAGCGTCTACTGGCCCTGGAGGAAGCCCTAAAGGCTACTCCTGCGCGATGGTGGGCAGCGCATAAATCAAACATCACATCTTGGCCACTATGCCGACGCCTCATGGAGGTTCAGTTCGGTGATGTTGCGGAAGATGATCATATGCGATATGACAGACGAGAGGACCCGAAACATCATCTAAATGCATGCCAACACCAATGGGGATCAAGAGCGAGACAAGAGTGGGTACATGCATTCATACACACGTTGGATGAGATACCGCAGAACTGGTATGTCGCAGTAGAACTACGACGTGGGACAACATCTTGGGATCAGCTTACCATTGGCTTCAGCCAATCGTTCTTATTCTAAGAAGAAAATCCCTCAATCCACACTACGCCACAGGCGATCCGGGGAAAAATAGTTGAAGAAGCGCTCACTAAACAACCGATGGCACTCAAAAGGACCGTGACACCAGAAATAGAGCGTTACAACATCACCGAAGAGCCCGAAGATGACAATGACCCCAAAGATACATATGTACCAAAATCAGTGGATGGTGGCAGCATGGTGGCACCAAATATACCGTCAAAGAACCCTGATGTGCCACCAGTCAAGCCGCGGCCACACTAACTAGAACTAAGACACCAGCAATACATGCCAAGTTCCAACCTCGATAGGCAGAATGATCAAAGTAGAACCATTGACAAATGATATTGAGAAGTACCCAACAGCGACCCAGTGAAACCAACGAAGGTTGGCCGCAGCAGAGAAGCCAACGATACGACGACGTATCGACACAACAGTACTCACTGTGTCGATGTAAAAAAAAAAAGCTGCCGACACACTATAGGCAAGTTGGAAGCCGCCACGATGCACGACGGTCTAATCTGACATTAAAGGCAATAAAGGTCGTAGTTATACCACACCGGACAACGTCAAAACCAAGAAAACAGGGAGTTAATATGCAACGCATACGATGGATTTGGTGGATCCCGATGAGATTTGGCAATTATGACCCATGATCGGATGGATACTACCGACCAGTATATAGGAGGTGAAGTGGAAACACATTCAACTACTTTAGTCTAAGAGCCGAATGGAAGTGTATGTTTCCAGCACCAGCACCGAAAGACCACAGCCCACACCAGTTGTGTAGGAGCAGCCAGACGTCATGTCTACAGTCCCACACAAGAAAAAGAGGAGCGCGACTCAACCTCCTGACTCTAGTTGAGAGAAGAAGAAGACCAGCACTCGGGCATCTTCAAGGCTTACGATTGACGCTGCAAGCCCCTTAGCTACCGAAGATGAGCAATATGGATATGATGGCCCCATGCTATCAAAATATCTTCCACCATGACAGGCGGGGGCGCCTGCACCGCAAATCACCAAGAACGAAAAATACTCCATCGCAGTCGCACTGGTACCACTAGGAGTTACTGAAAGTGGGGATATTACAACCAAATTGCAGAGGTTACAATACACTGACCATGACCTAGCCAAGTTTAAAGAATACGTGGAGGATTATGAGAATGTCCCCCATGCAGGAGGCCCGACTACGAAGGAACCGAAGAAGTGGGAATTGGGATTAGCCCACTCAGGGTTGCTTGGTATCACCCTCCTACCGCATTTTGGGCGCCTGGCACAGGTCAACACATGCGTCAAGCAACTCCTCGCATGCTTCCATGACAGATCCCTCTGGATGCATGAGAGAATCCCAGTTACAGTCGACCTCATTGCCAGAATCACCGGCCTACCTCAAGAGGGAGCTGACCCTTCACAATTTTTCCAAGGTAAGGACAATCACAAGAAGTTAGTCGAACAATTGGCCATAAAGTATGGTGTAGAGAAAGATTCCCGAGGCTATTTGATAAACACAATTAAGAACCAAGCAGTCAAAGTAGCGACGAAGATACTTGCGGTCAAAGTAACACGGAAAAACTAGCTGCTGCAATGTAATTCAGGTGTCCTCGCAGCTACGGAACGATTCGCCGGAGGAGAACAAATGAACTAGGCTCAGTTCCTGCTACATGAATTGATCGAGGACGCGTATGATGCACAGGAAAATGGACGGCCATTCACATATTCATGGTTACTCCTCCTCATTTCCTTAAAAGCATGGAGTGAACTAGACGACTATCAAGGGGTGGATCCCACAGAACTGTGAGTCTGCGATGGTGCGCGGTACCAGAACTTATGGGAGACCACCGATAAAGAATGACAGAAGGAAATTTTTATCCAGTTTTATGTTTGGCTCGAAGGCATGAGGATGGATGCACAGATGATACCGCGGATCACACTGCAAGCTGCGACAAAGTATCACCCCATCGCCCAGATATCCGTCAAAGAACACACGATTTACCTTTGGGCCCGCGCAGATCCAACCAAACAATGGATGAGGACACAATACAATCTTACCGAGGCCGATCTTGACAACATCGTCGCCAAGTGGCCAGAGACTTGTAAGATTCCTGCATATCCGAAGGACATTGAAAAGGAGCAGGAAGCAGGACGACAAGACCCGGCCAAGGAAAACGAAGCTTCCTCCAACCAGAAGGAGAACGTAGAACAGGAGACCGATGCAAAGGAACGGATGATAGAGTCCAGCCATGATGGGGCGTCCACATCCAACACCCTAACAGATTCAAAACTAGACCTCCAACAGGAAGAACAAAGGATGAAGAAGAGAATGGACCATGACGGAAGTATCACACAGGCTGGGCTCACTGCGCATCAGGCCGACATATTTTTGGATAGTATTATGCAGATTGTAGAGAGTAACCGCCAAAAGGTTACACAGCATTCCGTGGACAATTTCCAGTACATAGGGGAATTTTTAAACACCGTGGCAAATACAATAATCAACATTAGGTTACCACATGGGGACATCCAGCAAAACTTGTCGACTCCCAGAGTTGAGGTTGAAGTGGGCACCCAGCAACGCATAATCCAATTCGAAACCCACACCTTTTTGACAGGAGATGATACCCTGGACCTCGAGATTCAGAAGGCCGACTTGGCAATGCTCAATTTCAACTTACTCCCAATGTTGACACTACATTGAGTCCAAGCGGAAGAAATCGCAGAAATCCGCGACCGCGAGGCTCCGATGCATAACAAGATGGGAGAATACAAGAAGAAACTGCTGCATATCGAGGAGGAGGCACAACACCTTCGAGATAAACACACCGCAGCACTAGCTGTGAAAATATAAGCCATCGAGGAGAAGGATCGATTAGAAGAAGCCCTAGCTGGGAAAGAGAAGGTCATCGAGGATCAAACTACAACACTTGCTGCGAAGGAAAAGGTTGCAGAGGAATGGACGAGGTAAGAAAGAGCACTTGCAAAAGCATTTGAAAAGGCGGCGCTAGATCCGGATGTTGCCCCGGAAACTCAAGCTGTTATGCTAGGCGTAGCCATTACTGAGCTCAGAAAGGAAAATGCAGAGCTCCAGAATCTAGTGACACCCAGCACACCACCTGCACAAATTCAAAGTCGATAGACGGCGATAGAGGAAGCAGTTGTATAGATTCAGGAGATGGAACAGGCAACATGGGAAGTTGCGGTAAGCCTTACAAAGTTTTGGGACATGTTGGTTGAGGATGACTAGCTAACTGGACTAAAGGGAACGCTCCGTGAAGTAGAAGAGTAGTTGGAAACTTTGAAGGGATTGTTCAAAGCGATGCCCACAATGATGCGAGTAGCAAAGGCCGCGAAACTGCAAAGTATGAAGCAGCGGGCTGAAAAAGCCCATGAAAGGAAGCAATGATGAGCTGCACATTTGGATGAGCTCCAGACAAAGGTTGAATCCCTCATAGCACGAGTAGTACCAGTGATGAAACAGGTACAGGAGCAATTGCAGGAGATACGACAAAAAGTATGTGACCACATAATGGAGCAACAGGTAATAGAGAGTGCGCAGCTCCGAGCATCAGTCAAAGAGATAGTCGACCAGATTCGAACCACCTATGATGACTTCCAACAGTAGTACAACAAACCAACAGTGTCCAGCTAAGGTGGCTCGGCACGAGCCACAAGTTTGTGTTAGGGGCCTGTTGGCATGGGATAGATCTACAGGAAGTACAAAAGCCGATAGGTGTGAAAGGGTCATTCCATGAAAGAAGGATCATTCACGGTATTCACGGGAGCACAAGGATTGTTAGATTAGTTGAGTCGGTCATGTGGACCATTTTGTAATAAGATAAAAGCATATAAATAGAGTAGGATTGTAAGCCTAAGGGAATCGAAGTATTGGAGATTGATCCTATCTTTTGGGTTTGGTTTTGTATCCGCAACATGATGTATTGACAGTTTCTGCAAGGTTAATTCCGCAGGTTTGATGAATGAACGAAGATGTTCGGTTTGGACATGAATTATGTCTTTATGCAATGATGTGATGATGAATAATGGGTTATGTGAATGTTTTCTGTTGATTAAATGCAGATATGTTGTAATCTGAATAAGTATGCCAAGTATGTTGTTCTGAATGTTTGTTAGAAACTGTGAATGACTTAAGATGTGAATAGTAAGTTAATGGTATGTTATGAATGTTATAATCTCTGGTTAGTACGAAGGTAATGTGTGCATATCCTCTACATCACTACGAAAACTTGGTTCCAGCATCCCCCTTATCTGCCTCGGGTGAGACTGCACTTGCTCTGCAAGTGTTGCTAGGAAGGGTTACACCTTTCCAGGCCGATGTATAAGGGAGTTTGGGTTGATAGTTTGCTGGCGACAGTACAGAGTGAACCCCTGTCGATAAACGCAGTGTCAACATAGCTCCCAGAAACTGCAGTTGAAATTCGGCTCCAAACAACACTTTGCACTCTCCCAATTTGGTAAAAAACAATTGTAATTTCTTTTCACTATTTCATCCATTTTATAACCAAACAATGGAATATTCCTTTTATATTTTGATGATTAGTGGGTTTTTTACCATAGTTTGGGTCATTTATTATATTTAATACTCGGTTAACCACTTTTGACCTAGTTTTTGAGCTGCAAGTGCCTCATTAGTGCCATTTCTCGACGTGGTGGTTATCTAGTAAGTATCATCAGGTATGAACACTCTCCGAGCATCTTTTTGTCATTATTTCGCTCATAAATGTAAATTATCAAATGACAACCGAGCTAACTCTTTGTCCTTTCTCGTGCTCGTTAAACGATGAGAATAAGTCACCGAGTTATAGTTTATCACTTTTTCAAGCTCGTTAAACTTCCACGAAAAAGGAAACCCCCTGGAGTTTTCTTTAAGCTCTTTTCAGGCTCTCGAAATATGAAAATATTGCCAAGCAAACTTGTCGCATTCACGCTTGTTAAAGTATTTAAATGGTTGTCTTCTTGGTGATAGTTTACCCCTTTTTAGGACCAGGGGGCACTACTTATGAAAAAGGAATACTCCAACCAATCATGACTGGAAGAGTACTCTCTCGCATTGTTTTACCCTTTTCCGGGCGAAGAGGCTAACCTTATGAAAAAGGAGCTTTGGAGTCTTCTTTAGTTCTTTTCAGACTCTCTAAACATGAAATGATACCGAGTTTACCTTCTATGGACTCGTTAAAACTCAAGAACCCCTCCTTTCTCAGGTTCGAAAAACATTTGGGATTGGACTCATCTATGAGATGAGCTATACCGAGCATCTGGTTACCCTCATCAAGCTCATTAAAAACACATGAGGCACTCATCAATCATGATGGGGAAAAAGGAAATTTTGTGTGTTACACCTTTACTTATGGCAGTACTTAGTTGCTCTTGAACATGGCACTCATTTTTCATTTTCATTCAGTACTTGTCCTCGAGTCCTGTTAACTTCATGAGTCTTGTTACTCCTTTGGGTCATCCAAAGAATGCTTCCACCATCAATTGCATTAGTAGTTGGCACCATTCTTGTCAGGTCAATACTACCATTCATGCCATGCCCATGTTCAAGAGATGTATTCACCACTCATCATTTGCAGTCAGTACACCTTCCATCATGTCTGTCTACTTTGAGTCAGTATTGCATGCTACTGTACGATCCAATCTACTCCGAACACCTGTTATCGAGTTGTGTGTCTATGATGGGGGATTCATAATGGCCCTCCTTCAACAGGTTCATCCTCGTCGACTTCAGATCATTATCCGAGGATTGAACTTAGAAACCAATCAAGTACATTGGGCTTGCATCCCTCAATAGCAGGTTACCTCGCTTTCGACATGAGTTTACATCATTGACTCTTGATTGAAAGATTTCGTTAAGCATTCGACTTCAATTCATTCATTTGCGCTTGATGATATGTACTGTGATACCTTGGGGATCATTGACATTAATGGTGATTTCCCTCGTTCTTGTTAACGGTATACATCAATGACCGGTAATCAAGTGGTTTCTACCATGTTCGACGTCAATACATTTGTAATCACATGGATAGATTCATATCAGTGCAGGTTTGACTTGAAGACCCTGGGAGTCATGTTTTACCGAGGTTGCGATGGAGATTGTTTGAGTCATATTACACGGATCCACTTTCATATCGGTCGTGGCTGTGTTATCATCTCATCATGGATCTACACTTGTGTCTAGTAGCCATGATTGTGTTCAGTCGGTCATTATTACCATGGATCTGCAATGTATTGGTCGGAAGCCATGTTGTGCATCATATGAGACTGTGTTCTGAGAGTTAGTTGTACTGCAACAACATATTCTCTCCGATAAGTCCTTGCCATTCCTTCTATCAAAGCATTTTACCTGATTAGTTTTACCAGCTTCATGCTTTGGGGGGCGTTCTATTACACCCAAAATCTACACCTATGTAACCTCAGTAACTAAATCCCCGAAGTCCCAAGATCAAGTTAGTCATTTAGAGCAAGTTGATGGCCTTTATCCACACTCCTAATTAGGCCGGCTCAGGTTGTCTTTGAGCAAAGTGCGCCGACACAGGTTTCCCTCATGCAACATGCGCCGAAGTCAGTTTCATAGGGATACAGGTAGCTTTCGAGTGAATTCTAGAAGTTGGATGAGGTGGATCCCTGTCCCTAACTCCTAGGTGAGATGGCCTTCGGTTCCCTAACCTAATGGGAGGATCCCTTAACCCTCTCCCCATGATCCTCAACCTACTCTATCCACTTGGCCTCATAAATACAAGAGCCCTCTCTATCCAAAAGGGAGGAAGCCTACGGTACTCTTATGCTAGTGAAATTAGCTCAGTAGTTCGGTACTCTAAGCACCTACTTCTTTCTAGGAGCTTTGGTTTGGCTTGTCGGAAGGAGATTGCGACATTGAGGCATCAGTTGTAATCATCTCTTCTATTGTACTTCCCACTTTTTATACAGTAATATAAACACTTTCCATAAATGTTATTGTGTTAATGATATTTATAGTTCACCTCCTTAACTGTTTACTTAGACTAGTTAGTGTTTAGGCATATTTTACTGCTTATATTGTTCCTATGTGTTTTGACAGGTCTTGCATCCATAGATCTGACGACCACGAAGCTAGGAACAACCACGAGGAGAAAGATCTACGAATCTGAGGTAAGATGCTTAAATCCTTGATATCTAACTAGATCTATGAGAGTTGTTTTATATTTTGTCTCATTTGTTCTAGACTTGCATTAAGCTAGAGAGATCACGCCTTAAGTCCGCTTTTGGTAGATTATCCGATAACATAGTTCGATCACTCCCTCGTGATCCCATCAAAGACACAGGAGCTCCCTGTCGAGACAACCCCGTCAGAAACTAGATATCTTCACTATCTATGGTCAGTGTATGTACACCAACCCGAAAGTGTTGCTGCTATGGATTCCAACATCTGATTAGGTATTCCAGTAGTGTTACTTCGGCCCTCATGCCCTGGATATGAAAGTACTTTAGAATCCTGTAATTCCACAATGCATTCATGCATTGGGGGTCATTGACGGCTTGGGCATCATCCATTTTGTGCTCTCTTTCTCTCCATTGGACCATCTTTACCACCCAAACCTGTCCAAACATCAACAAAACATCCATCAGAAGTGGATCCAACCTTCCAACTTATCAATTTTTGGCATATTTTTGAGTTCATGGAGCCAATTCACTCCGATGCACCCCGTCCGTACAGACAGGGTGCCATCGGTGCAAGAAACCCTTACGGGGATGGTGCCAGCAAGCCCTCAACACACATCCCGTAAGGGGGAAGTACGTCAGGTTGAAGGCGCATTTGCCCCCCATTCCACAAGCCAAAAACTTGAAAATTGGAAATGAAAATCAATTATACTCCACTGAAAATGAAGAGGGAAAAGATTAGGGTTATTTGACATTGACGGCACTACAAATGGTTGATCGGAGCTCCCGAAATCGGCACTTGAAAAATGGCTTCAAATGGTATTTTTCACCTCCCAATTTAGTAAAAAAGAAATAGTAACTAATTTTTACCATTTACCCTTTTTTATGTTGAAAGTGGAATATTCCCTTTTTAATTTATTCTTTTGTGGGTTATTTTTTGCTATAGTTGGAGTTATTTTTATGTCTAAATGCCTAATTGATCATTCTAACCTAGTTTTTGGAGTCTACAGGTGAAGTAAAGTGTGGTTTTAAAACTGTTTGTTGTGATTGTGGTCATCTTACGCCTGTTATCAGGTGTGAACAACTCTCCGAGCATTGTTGTGTTATTATTCCGCTCGTTAAAACTAGACATTAATGACACCGAGCTTACTCTTTGTTCCTTCTCATACTCGTTAAAAGATGAGAATAAGTTACCGACTTATCTTTTATCATTTTTTCGGGCTCATAAAAATCCCACAAAAAACAACCCCACAGGAGTCTTCCTTTAAGCTATTTTCAAGATCCCTAAATATGAAAAGATCACCAAGCGAACTTGATGTTTTCACGCTTTTAAAAGCATCTGAATGATCATCTTTCTAGTGATAGTTTACCCCTTTTTCGGACCAGAAGGTACTATTTACGAAAAAGGAGCACTCCAACCAAGCATGACTGGAAGAGTTCTCTCACGTTGTTTTATCCTTTTTCGGGTGAAGAGACTAACTTTTATGAAAAAAGAACCTTTGAAGTCTTCTTTAGTTCTTTTCAGACTCTCTAAACATGAAATGACATCGAGTTTACCTTCTTTGTACTCATTAAAATCTAGCATCGAAGGGCCCATTTTGGGACAAACCCCTCCTATCCTAGGTTCGTAAAACGTTTGGGATTGGACTTGTCCAAAGGATGAGATATACCAAGCATTTGTTACCCTCCTCAAGCTCGTTAAAAAACAAAAGAGGTACTCATCAATCATGATGGGGATAAGGGAAGTTTTTTGTTTCATTGTAGTTATGGAAGTACATAGTCACTCTTGAACATGGCACTTGTCTGCATATGCATTCAGTACTTGGGTAATCCATTTGTCGTCGAGTCACTGGTCCCATGAGTCTTGCCACTCCTTTGGGTCATCCAAAGAATGCTTCCACCATCAGTTGCATTAGGGGATTGGTATCATTCTCGTCAAGTCAATACTACCAAGTCATGCCATGCCCATGTTCAAGAGAAGGTTTGGTCATTCATTCACTAGTTTTAGTCATCTCAACTTACATCATGTCAGTCGTCCTTGAGTCAGTCTCGCACATTACTGCCTGATTCACTCCAAACATCTTTGATCGCGTTTCGTGTTGATGATGGGGGATACATCATGGCCCTCCTTCGACGGATTCATCCTTATCGAATTCAACACATCATCCAGGGATTGAATCTATAAAACAATCAAGTACCTTGGGCCTACATGCCTCAATGGAAGGTTGCCCCACTTTCAACATGAGTTCGCATCATTGGCTCTTGATTGAAATATTCCATCGAGTGTTCGACCTCAACACATCTTATTCACATTCGATGGTATATACTATGATACCTTGGGAATCATTGACATCACTAGTGATCTCCCTCGCACTTGGTAACGGTATACATCAATGACTGGTAATCAAGTTGTTTCTACCATGTTCGACTCCAAGACATTGTAATCACATGGTTAGATTCGTATCATTGCGGTTTTGGCTTGAAGACCCTAGGTTAAGTCATAGATCTCACCCAGGTTGCAATGGAGATTGTTTTGAGTCATATTACACAGATCCACTTTGTATTGGTCATGGTTGTGTTATCATCTCGTCATGGATCTACGATTGTGTCCAGTAGCCATGATTGCGTTCAGTCGGTCTCTACTACTATGGATCTGCATTGTATTGGTCAGCAACCATGTTATGAGTCATGTGATACTTGTATCTCAGAGTCGGTTGTACTGCAGTAGTTTCTTCCAGCCAATAGATCCTTGTCGTCAAACTTGCACCTCTCCGTCCGTGATCACCCTGAGCTGTTGATCACACAAAAGGACAACTTGGATGGAGGAGCATGTTGACCTTGGATGATACTTTGACTCACTCCATTTTCTGATATTACTGGAAAAACACAAAAAATATCATTTTGAGATATGAGCGCTACTCTACTCAAAGAGACTAGCGCCCATACGCTACTCCAGTGTATAATAGTAGTGCCCATATCCAAGTATACGCTACTCCTTCTCAGCATAGTAGAGCTCACCATTTAAAATCGAATGAGCGCTAGTTGTTAAGCACTAAGGTAGCGCCCTATACGCTAATCCATTGAACAAGAGTCGCGTACATCTTAAAAGATGATTAAAAAATAAATTAATTCATCGAGGAGGATTAGTTGATGGTAGTTTCCTAACTTCCCCAACTTCCTCCATCGACCTAAACTACTTCTTTAAACCTATAAATACAAAGAAGGTTAAAGGAGAAGGGTTAGAAATTATAGCTAGAGAATCTAGAGGATGAGTTGATGGAGAAACTTTAAGACATTGGAGGAGTTGATGTTGAAGACAGCCAAGCTAGAGAAGAGCAAGAGCCCAGAATCAAGTTGCAGGAGCCTGCTTCATTATCAGGTATACTTGTACATCATTCTACTTTTGACAAATAAAGGTTGAAGTGTCTTTCTTGTTCCAATTTAAATGTGTTATGAAATGGCATCTTAATTGGGATCTGTTTTGGTCAATGCTGAATGTTAAACATTGTTTTTGTTTCTTTCAAGCTTTATATATTGCCCAAAATGTTTTGAGAAAGGTATTGTTATTGCAGGTTTACCGGAGGAAAGGTGGATTTTGGAAGTTGAACACGAGATCAAGTCAAGGCTAGGATCAAACTTTGATTGAAAGGTGTGTTCCCAATATCTACAACTTCTTTCTTTTTTGTAAATGTCTCTGTAATAGCATCAATACACTTACCTGTCACCCCAACCAAGTTGATAGCATTAGTTTCCTTGCTATAGGGTAGATTTTCCCGCCAACAGACTAGCGACTCCGCTGGAGAAATAGAGTTTTTTGGCTCTAGGAAACCTTGTTCTTGATTGTCTTCTTAGTTTGTTTTGACTTCTTTGATGTTTTGAGAAACTTTATAGGTATTCCTTGCCTGTTTCTTTCATGCTTTCATCAGTTTTTGACACCTTCCAAAGTCAGTTTTCAAGCCTTTGAGATATGAGCACTACTCTACTATGTATACAGTAGCGCCCATACGCTACTGTGTTATATATACAGTAGCACCCGTTTCAGTAGGGGCGCGAGTTGCTCTACTACACAGTAGAGTACACTTTCTGAAGCATTCTATTTTTGGTTTGCTTGTGTTTTAAACCTTAAGGTGATTTGCTGACTTTGCTGTAGGGTCCCTTTGATGGTTGCATGAGGTTTTTTAACTTTTTGTCAAGTCATAGGACCTTTTCTTAAAGTTTCTTCCATCTTTTGAACTGCTTGTTGACCGTTGGAATTTTTGAACCGTTTATTGACTTTTTAGAAGACTAGGGAGTGTTTGGTGTTGAGCACTTCCACTTTTTTTAGACCCTGACTACCTGTTACTAGCTTACAAACCTGCATACTCTTGTATCTGCTGTTTGTGGTGATGTTTGTCTGCTCTCTACTACTCCCATCCTTTGTTTTAGGGTTTGGTCCTTGGTAGAGCCTCTAGGGTGTCTTCTTCTTTGGTCAAGTTTCATTCTTCTTGGACTTTTTGTCTTTTTGGCTGGTTGCAAGTGCTTTTAAACAGTTGTAGGCTAGTTCATTTCTCAGTTTCTTTGTGTTAGTAAGGAAGCTTGCTTGTCTACTTGTGCTTGTCATAGTGGTCTTGCTAGGGCTAGATACTTTAGGTCAGTCCTTTTTGTGTCTTTCTCCTTTGTTTTCTCCCACTTTGCTATCAAGTTTATAGGTTTTTTCTTTGCAAAAAAAAGAAGAAGCCTGTAGATCAAGTCTTTTTCGAGCTAGGGTTTCGACAGCTATAGGCCTAAGAAATTTTAGCCATACTTACACACATTGCATATAAAGTTTTATTTTGCTTCCCATTTTTATATAGTTCTTTTTCGTTTATTGAAAAAGAAAAAAAAAATTGGTATTTTAAGCCTAAATAGAACTTGTTTTTGTTATTACAAGATAACTTAGTATATTTTGTATAATTTCAAAAAAGAAAACAAAATTTTTAAATAGGTTTACTCGATTTTTCAGTTTTGGAAAGAAGTAATTGAAAAAAAAAAAATGAAAAGAGCTTTGTTGTAGATAGTTTTGATATTATTGCACTTTTGTTTTCTTGTCATAACCACGCCACACAAAAGCACTACCCTTTTTGAGTAATAACAGCCCTAAAATTTGTTAATAAAAGGAACTAGAAACTTTTTTCTTTTTAGGGTACACTACACCAACTAGTTTTGGTTAGGATCTTGGGTTTAAATCACCTTAAACCACCCAAGATCACACATTGTGCAAAAATCATAGTGAGACTATCATAGGTAAACCCACCTCGCTCAAAATTTGCCTGGGATCTATGCAGTAGGTCATTGCGAGATCAGTTTGTGGGAATACTCCTCCTACTTTCTGTTCGAGCATACGCCAGTATCGGATTGCGTATTGGGGACTCTTTCGAGTTTCGGGCTTAGCTACCCTGCCCACGCTTTCTGATTCGACCGGTGACTGTTCCCCCAGGAATTTTTGGTGTTGTGGTATCCATAGTATCTGAATCTAGGTTCATACACAGGTGACAGCAGAGGGTATATCTGCTGTACCTAAGACAGGCGTGGGAGGAAACCCCTTGCAGGTCTTTGGGAGAGCGGTTGGGTGATTCCAGCGCTTGCACCCTTAGTCATTGTATTGTGGACCCCGGGTAACTGTCTTTCTTCCTTCGTTGATCTGTTCTGGGCCCTCATCATCCCAGACTCTTCTCTGGAAGGCACCTTTGTTTGCCTGGTTTCTATACTTAGGAATTTTTTAGTTGGCGTGTTGTTTGCCCCCTAGTTGTATTGGCCACTAGGTTCTAGTCTGTTATTTTATATTTATAATCACGAAGAATCAAGAACTTCGTAGATTGAGGAGGTTTCAAAACCTTCCACCACTTAGAACAGAACCTATACAACCAGCTAGACGACAGCGGGTAAACCCCAGTATTTTTTCAAAAATTACTCCTGAAACTGAATTACCTGAAGAGATTCCTATAACAGAAAACCGTGAAATTGAGGTTCTTGAGGAACCACTACCAGGTACCACAGATCAGCAACACTTTAGTACAGTTGAGGTGGAAGATCTTACTTCCGCGGAGTATAGCACTCCTTTCAATCCTCCTTTAACTAATACTAGAATTCCGCTTCTGTCACCTGTTGGTTTCCAGCAGCCCCTTTTCAGTGCAGATCATTCCTTTCCCGGACATCTGATGTCTAACTTAGGAGGTGAACAGGGGGTTCCCCAAACTCCCACTTTAGGTATGAACACCAACACAGTGAACCCTTCTTTTACTGCTACACCTAGTCAGGCACAAACTATATCTGTGCCTACTCCATCTTTCAGTTTCAACACTAGCACATTAGGTATGCCTAGTTCTACAACGATGGCATCTATTCCTACACCTACTGTTGGACCTAGCAGTATGGCCAACTGTGCAACACATTCTACTTCTCAACCGTTATATCATATTCCTAGTACTTGGGTTTCCACACATGTGGTAGGACCAAGTGCTTCTGCAAACATGCCAGTCATGGGCACCATGACTGCACCGTCCACATCAGCTTCTGCTGGTTTCAATACCTTTGTAGGCCCTAACATGAATCAAGGTAACATGCCTGCAAGTAACACCCCTTTTTCCTTATTTTCAGGGGGAGGGGGCAATATCTTTAACCAGCAATATGGCGGGGCTAACACCCAGCCACAGTGGACAAATCCGCAAAGCACTAATCCACTTTCGTATGGGTGGGGAAATTTTAGTAACTCTTTCATACAAAAACAACAGATGGCAGGGGGCAACCCCTACCAACAAATAGTTGGGGGCAACCCCTACCAACAGTTAATTGGGGGCAACCCCTATCAACATATGGTAGGTGGTAACTCCTATCAGCACATGGCCGGGGGAAACCTTTATCACCAGATGGTTGGGGGCAACCCCTACCAACATTTCATGGGTCAAACAATGAGTGGTTCCCCTTATCAAGTACCATCTTACCGGCCTCGTCTACCTTTTCTGGCAACTTTAAATTTGCCAGACCTTTCTAAACTGACAAATGATCCTCTGTGTCATAATTCCACATGGCCATCAGTTCCCACCAAATTACCTCTGAATATTCCAAAATTCGAAGGCAAAACAGGTAAAGATCCTGGTGACCATATCACTACCTTCCACCTATGGTGTTCTTCCAATTCTTTAAACGAAGATTCCATCAGATTGAGATTGTTCCAAAGGACCTTAACTGGTCCTGCAGCCAAATGGTACATTGAGCTACCTGCGGCTACTTTCTCTAGTTTTGGGGATCTAGCAACCATCTTTTTGAATCATTTCCAGCGTCCTGTTCGGTATGATGCCGGAACAGAACTTTTGTCGACTTTTAGACAAAATAAAGCCACTCACTTATCTAACCACATTCAGGAGTGGCGAAGACGGAAGAGGCTCATTAAGGCCAACATACCTCTGGAGTTCCTGCTTGAGTGGTACTTGAAATCACTCCTTCCTTATATTTCTAAGGAAGTAGCGACATCTGGAGTATCCAATGAAGAAGAAGCCATCTTAAGGACTCAACAGTTAGACCTTGTTTATGCACAATCTGGTTTACTGTACGAGATTATACCTGACGCACCGAGATCAAACACTGATCTGAGTAGACCCAAACCTGGACCACATGCTGACGGCATAGTGGGTTCAGTTGACTCTGCAGCCTTAGAAGCACTGACTAAATAGGTTCACGCCTTATCAGTCAAACAATCGACTGCGGATATTTTTTTCGTCACAACCTCTCCTTCTACTTCTGAGCCTGTCAATCAGGTTCAAAACAATCAAAAGGGCCCTCGGCATCCCAACAATAAAAAGAATGGAAAGAAAGGAGAGGGGAACCAACAAAAGCCCAAAAAAGACAATGCCGAAGAGGGTAATAAAGAGGAAAAGAAGGTTAAGTTCCCTTGTAAACTTTGCAAGCAGAACCACCTTACTCACCAATGCCCTCTGCTTGAAGAAGCCCAGAAGCTCTTAAGAGAAAAGAAGCCTGCCATCCTGAAAGATCCATTTCCTAAAGGGCAAGGCTCAACTTCTGGCACCTCCAAAACTGGGGGCACTTCGCACGCTTCGGTTGATCAAACATTTATAAATATGGTTAATTCGGATGCACTTTTGCAAACTAGAGCTAGGAACTATACCCCGGAAGCGCAGAAAAAGGATAAGGACATTCCTGAATCCTCCACTTCACTCCACATACCTGTGGACCCAATGCCCAAGATTTCGAAAGGTGTCTTTAAGAGAGCATCGCACAATCCCAACACACGGGCTGCTTCTAACTACAATGTGGTTGAAGATTTAGCCCAAACCCCTTGTGCCATGTCTACTCTAGAAGTCTTGTAGAGTTGTCCTTTACAACGAAATGCACTTCTGGCAGCTATTGGGAGTATGGAGTCCTCCAACATGTCTGCGTGATTTGATATGACTGATGTCAAATACCGGTTGCCCTATCACATTTCCCTTCAGATTGAGGTCATTCATGGTCCAATGACCATCAGACGAGCTGTAGTAGATGAGGGAGCATCGACTTGTGTAATGTCAATTTCCTGTTGGAAAGCTTTAGGTTCTCCTGAGTTAGCCCCTTCCAACACACTGCTTACTGCATTTGATGGCAGAACTTTTCGTCCACATGGAGTTTTTCCATCATTTGATGTCACTTTGGCCGGTAAGACAGTTGCTATTGAAGTAGAAGTTCTGGATGCTCCGCTCGATTACAATATGTTGTTAGGTAGGAGTTGGACTTATGCCATGCGAGCTATTGCATCGACAGTTTTTTGAGTGGTCATGTTCCCATTTGAAGGTAAGATCGTTACTATCAATCAACTTTCTTTCACTCAGAGAAACAACTAAACTTCTTCGAAAACCATAGTTCCTTTGATTGATCAAACCACCCCGGTTGGCGAGAGTTTAGGAGCAGGAATTTACGGGTCACTAATAGGCACTTTTCACCTACCGGCTCCTACCTTATTCGTTGGGACTGAGGGATGTTCATCATCTAAAACTTCCATAGTTAGTTTAACAACTGATTCTGAGCTTCCATTAACTAATACAAACTCCTCCGAGCCCACCCCTGTTGTAGAAGTTACCCACTTGGATTCTCATCAAACTACAACAGGACATATGTCGACTCCATTTGTGTCTGTCGAGTCAAACATAGATTGTGCCACTATTCAGACACCAGACCTGATCCATTCTCTCGACAGTTCAGAAATTACTTTACCTTCTGATGAGGAAATGTTAGAAGCCTTGAACGACCCGGATCATCCCCGGGAACATATAGATCGCGCGTCCTTCTTGTTTCCTTTTCTTAACTTGTTAGAGAGAGGTGAATTTTGTTCACCACCCGATGAGAATACTGGTCTCACTCCTTCACAAGTTGGTATTGTTGAAGCAAATAGATTACATACCTCGTTGGTGAACATTTTCACTGGGGTCAACGGAAACATTTTCTTTGAAACGGGATGTTATCTCGATGAAATCATTCCGTATACCAATCTTTTCCGTGATTTCCATAACACCTTTTCCCAACCTCATGAGGAGGATCTAGGCATTGATCCTACTTGAAGAAGTACTACGCCTAGGTTGAAATACTTTTTCTTGTAACATAGCGGTATATTTTTCTAAAGCTAGTTTTGTTATGCTCGTTAGGTAATCTTATGTGTGTTTCTCGTTTCGTGTACCAGATGTCAACCGAACATTTATTAGGATTTGCTGATGGCGCCAATCGCCACACCTGTCAATTGGCTACAGCAGCATGGGTCATTTATTCACCCGCTGACCAACTAGTCTCTTCGGGGGGGGTTTGTTTGGGACCTACCATGAATAATGTAGCTGAATACAGTGCAGTTATAGAACTTCTCCAAGATGCTCTTAGTCATGGCATTTCGTACCTGGAGGTAAGCCTTGACTCACAATTGATTGTATTTCAGTTAACAGTGGTCTATCAGATTAGAGATCCAGGATTGCTACGTCAGTTTCTACGAGTTAGGCTATTGGAAAGACAATTTCATTCTATCAGATATGAACATATTCCAAGAAGTTTAAACACATTAGCTGATTCATTAGCAAACTATGTGTTAGACTGGCATTTGCACCATACATTATCATAAACAACATTGCACACATAAAATTAAAATGCATACACATGTAAATAATCGATACTGTATATAGCCGGTACCGTATCAAAAAATATGAGTTTTGAGTCATGAGTTTCTCAAGTCAAGTCATAAAAGTACAAAAGCTGGGCATAGTAGCCTCAAAAATATATACATATAATGTTTTCTTCTCCTATGGAGAAGGAGGGACCTCCTCCTCATCTACCGCATTGCGATAGCATATGACTAGTCTAGCAACCCTCCGCAGCATCCTAAGCCATGCTGGGGGCACCCCAACAACATCTTCCTGCATATCAACAGGTATCTGGTCCATACGGCATGCAGGAATCTCATGAGTCAACCGACTCATTTTTCTCTCCAGGGTTCCCAACATAGCATCCGCTGCGGTAATATCAGCTGGCCTCATATAGATGGTAGGATGGCCCTCAGGACGAACATGCCCAACATCTGCATATGACACTTGATTAGAACTTCAAAACTCATTCATAAAAATCAAATACTTGAAAAAGTTTGAAAAAATTAAATAAATTCTCAAAATTTAAACATACCAATATCTCCCCAGGCTCCACCTGGCGGAAGCACCAGCTCTGGATCATGACGAAAATCCAATCCAGCATAAGGAAACTGCTCAAAAGCGGGTACTTGCCTCTCCCACCACCCCTAGAAGTCATCAGTATGGTAACAATAGTGACTTTCCCCACCACCCTGGCGGAGGAAAATGTCACCCCAACGGCCTAGTCTGGGCTCATGGGGGTTAACCTGTGGTAGAGGCATCCCCAAACTAATAGCAGGCATCCTCTCAAAGAGGAAAGTACACAAAATACTACCATACGCAAAATTCTTCATTGAGTCGGATTTGCAACCTGTCAATTGAGATTTCATGTTTTCCAGCAAACTAGTACTCCAATCATAAACATGACCGTTCAAGCATTGTACACCAATATGCATCGAATGCCTGGAAGCTAAGTGTTGTGATGCACCACCGGCTACTCGGTTGATCATGCTCACTATCAATTTCAAAGGGAGACTATCAATAGTTGAAATCAAGACTTGGCTTCCCGATTTTTCTGCTCCGGCAACACAGTATGTATTCACATATTCTTGCAATGATCGTGCACCCAAACAAGAAGACCCTTTCAGATTTATTACATCTCCTCTCCTTGAGAGACCAGTAATAAAGTATATGTCATCAACAATAAGCTCCAATGTTTTCCCATGGATGACAAAGGTGTTGGTATCCACATCCCAATACTGAATCAGTCTTCGAAACAGTTTGTTTAAAGCCCTCATGTTTACGGTTCGATAAAACTTCAACAAACCGCATCTTCGGAGCGCATGGAGGGTAGCCAGGTCTTGCATGGCCAGCCTATCCATGTCCTCATGCTCCCTCTCCCTCCATTGAAGGACCATCCTGCATAAAAACCAAAATTTTTTGAGTCTCGGCATTTGTTTGTAAATTTTCAAGTATGTACGCTACTATGTATACTACATAGTAGCGTGTAGGTGCTACTCTGCTTAAGCAAACTAGCGCCCATTGAGTTTATACGCTACTGCTTTGTTTACATAGTAGTGCCTGCGCATAAATACTTATGAGAATTGTGTTGCAAGCTATTTTTGCTCAAAAATTTAAAAACAAACCATGAAATTGCAAGTCAGGGAGATCTCAACTTACTTGGTGGAGGAAGTTTGGTGGTTGGATGCTTGGTTTGATCGCAGTGGAGATTTGAAATTTGCAAAATGTTGCCCAATTTTTGCCCTACAGCACAAATTGAAAATTGATTTTTAAACAATGAAATTATATATAAATTGGATTTTGATTTTTACCCATAATTGTTAAATTTCCATAGTTTCAAAACTTTCAAAAAACCCTAATTAATCAATTGAAACACACAATACGGTATAACACTGATCCAAGCTCAATTTTCATTTAACTGTTGTCGGATTCATCTCCTAAGCTCAAACTTCTTGATGATAGACTTTGTCAGTTAGCTAAATATTCCAAATTTATATATCATTCGAGATTTTTGCTGCATCGGCTAATATTTTGTTGAAGACCTAGTTTTGGCAGGGTATGAAGCTATGATCCTAGAAGCTAACCTTTAAGTCATTTTAAGCTCTTGTTTGGACTATTTAAACCTAAAAAATATCGCCGAGCAAGATTGTCCTCTTCGAGCTCGTTAAAGTATTCGAAGGCTCATCCACTCAGGTATAGAATTACCCCTTTTCCGGGCCTCAATGGATTAACTACGGAAAAGGTATACTCTAGGTATACTCCTGTATGCGCTAGAAGAGTTCTCCTTTCATTGTTTTATACTTTTTCGGGGAAGGAGACTAAATGTACGAAAAAGGACCTTTTGGAGCCTCTCTTTAGGGTTTTCAGGCTCTCTAAACATGAAAATACCAAGCGAGCATTCACCTACTCGGGCTCGATGTGAAATCCACGAGAGGGTAAGTAGAGGACTGTTTAAGTTTTTCAACTCTATAAACAAGAAAACACCGTCGAGCACAGACCAATCCGGGCTCGATATAAAATCCACGGATAGGTGAAAAGAGGATTGTTTAAGTTTTTCAGACTCTATAAACAGGAAAACACCGGCGAGCATTAATCTGCTTCGGCTCGATACTAAAATCCACGAGCAGATATATGGAGTTCTTGTTTAATTTTTTCAGACTCCTTAAAATTGAAAACACCGGCGAGCAAGAACAGATCTCGGCTCGATATTAAAATCCAGAGATCAGTACATATAGAGTAATCTTCTATCTCTTCTTCGAACTCTATAAATAATGAAGAAGGTCCTGAGTCTTCCTCCCATGGGCTAGTTAAACTTTTTACATGGTTGGATCTATTGAGTTTTCATTCTTTCTTGGACTCATTAAAACAACAAGAAGGGTATTCTTTTATCTAAAAAGAATAAGAAACGGGAAAGACATATCATATCTTCATTGTCAAAGGAGTTTTAGTCAAGTGCTATCCTTGAACACAGCACCTACTTGAGTCTATCTGGTCGGTTGGGTTTAGTTTTTGGCCTCAGGGTGAACTTTTCCTCTGAGTTATTTACTCCCCCGATTGGTTATTTTTCCAACCATATGGAGGGTCTGCTAATGTCTCTTACATTTCAGACTTATTTACCCCATTATGTCAGAAACTGCATGAGTCACTTTGTGTCGTGCTCAATGTTCCAGGATATACCCTGTGTCGGCCATTCTGCAGTTTACCTTGACCTCATGTGTCGGCCTTCCTAGTGTCAGTCTTGTTACATATTATTCCATATCATCTCTTACCGGTTGAGTGTTCCTCATATTAGATGATGGAGGATGCCTTAAGGCCTCCCTTCCAACGGACTTCTTCCCATCGACATCAACTCATTATTCTGGGATTGAAGTTTAGAGTTTCGGTTAGTACCTTGGAGATTGCAGTCACCAGTGGCAATTTTCCTCGTTGTTGAATGATGAGAATACATTAATGTCTCTTCTTCGACAGGATTCCCAAGTGTTCGACTCCAAGTCCATCTATTCACATTTGGTGAATTGTACTTGGTACCTTGGACCCCATCATCATTATCAGTGGAAGTCCTCGCGTTTGTTAACGGTATACATCAATGACCGGTAATCAAACGATACCCCCGATGTTCGACTATCAGCTCATCTATTCACATGGTTAGGGTTTGTACCTAGGGTTATTGTGGGATGAAGACCTTGGGATTTTGGATGACATTACCTCATTTTGTTATCACCCAAGTTGCGCAAGACTGAGCCTCACTTATATTCGGCTCTCCATGAGACATAGATCCAGTTTGTTTTTATGGCTCTGATCTCTCAGTTTGACATGGATCCAAGTGGCCATGCTTTATATACATCTCTTTGTTATGTATCGGAGATCATGTTGTATCACACTACACATCTATATGATGTCAAAAATGTAATTGCTCGCTGACCTTGATCTTTGTTGCAGGTTTCTTGCGACTTGTTTTCTGTGGTTCTTTGCTCCTCCTCTGGCTTTGGATTATAATGTCTTTCGGCCATCGTTTCCCTCTGACCTCACACATTAGGGGGCATTTTTTATAGGTCAAACTTGCACCTCTCCGTCCGTGATCACCTTGAGCTGTTGATCACACAAAAGGACAACTTGGATGGAGGAGCATGGTGACCTTTGATGATACTTTGACTCACTCCATTTTCTGATATTACTGGAAAAACACAAAAAATATCATTTTGAGATATGAGCGCTACTCTACTCAAAGAGACTAGCGCCCATACGCTACTCCAGTGTATAATAGTAGCGCCCATATCCAAGTATACGCTACTCCTTCTCAGCATAGTAGCGCTCACCATTTAAAATCGAATGAGCGCTAGTTGTTAAGCACTAAGGTAGCACCCTATACGCTACTCCATTGAACAAGAGTCGCATACATCTTAAAAGATGATTAAAAAATAAATTAATTCATCGAGGAGGATTAGTTGATGGTAGTTTCCTAACTTCCCCAACTTCCTCCATCGACCTAAACTACTTCTTTAAACCTATAAATACAAAGAAGGTTAAAGGAGAAGGGTTAGAAATTATAGATAGAGAATCTAGAGGATGAGTTGATGGAGAAACTTTAAGACATTGGAGGAGTTGATGTTGAAGACAACCAAGCCAGAGAAGAGCAAGAGCCCAGAATCAAGTTGCAGGAGCCTGCTTCATTATCAGGTATACTTGTACATCATTCTACTTTTGACAAATAAAGGTTGAAGTGTCTTTCTTGTTCCAATTTAAATGTGTTATGAAATGGCATCTTAATTGGGATCTGTTTTGGTCAATGCTGAATGTTAAACATTGTTTTTGTTTCTTTCAAGCTTTATATATTGCCCAAAATGTTTTGAGAAAGGTATTGTTATTGCAGGTTTACTGGAGGAAAGGTGGATTTTGGAAGTTGAACACGAGATCAAGTCAAGGCTAGGATCAAACTTCGATTGAAAGGTGTGTTCCCAATATCTACAACTTATTTCTTTTTTGTAAATGTCTCTGTAATAGCATCAATACACTTACCTATCACCCCAACCAAGTTGATAGCATTAGTTTCCTTGCTATAGGGTAGATTTGCCCGCCAATAGTGACATAATTTCAAACTCTACAGATGGAGATATATATTTGAAGTCTTCATTTTCTTGGCCACAAATTTTATCAAATGAAAACGAGGTAACAAATGTTGAACCTCAAGGTGTTGAGTTTTCTCAAGTAGAGGAAATAGAAATGTATATTGGCTCTAGAAGATCATGCGCAAAGCATCGAGAGATGGAAGACCTTTACAGGGGCTTAGTGCAAGATATCAAGGAGGGTTGCATGATTGCAGTTTTGGCTACAAATGATGCACGTCATTATCCATTCTGGATTGCAAAAGTTATGAAGGTCAATAAAGAAAATGAAGAAGTAGTATCAAG
Organism: Larix kaempferi; assembly: GCA_027924585.1. Classification (NCBI taxonomy): domain Eukaryota; kingdom Viridiplantae; phylum Streptophyta; class Pinopsida; order Pinales; family Pinaceae; genus Larix; species Larix kaempferi. The sequence goes on along the minus strand of BSBM01001492.1, from coordinate 3,287,768 downwards.
AGAAGTACATTGGTATGTAACAGATACACACCCATTTGATGGTGTGTACAAGGAAAAGATGGTGGTTGAGAAAAATGTTTGCAAAAAGAGAAAAAGAAAGGGTCAAAAAATAAATCATCGCCGCATTGACATCTTGGAATTAGAGGAAGTTGATATACTTGTTTATGATTTCAAGTTGACAATGGAAGACACTCTTCGCTCCAAGACTAGATATATTAGCAGGAGGTTGCTGCCAAAACAAGAAGTTGCAAGATGGGATTCTGTTAAACCAAGCCATAGATCCCGAAGGAATATGACATCTGAAATGATGGGCATAGATGTAGACTCAGATGGTGCACCCATTGATAATAGAGAAGAATATGGGTCATCTACATCTTCATCCAGTCCTTCATTTGCAGAAAATGTAGATTCTGATGGGGTGTCAGAATTAATGGATGAATTTGAATAATTTCACATGAAGCATTTTATATGTTTTTTATTAGTATGATGTTTGTAATTGAAACTCGGAAGGGATTTTTGAATATTTATATGAATAATTTGTTCTTGTATGGTCTAATATATTATTTCATTATGAATCACCTCATAATTTCTTTGTTTTTATATGGTTAAAGTGGTGAAATTATTTATGAATTTTTTTTGTTTAATATGCAAGTTTCAAAAAGTTGTAATTTATCTCTTGAAGATTTTTTTTTCCAATTTAGGGGTTGATTTTACAGTTTTTGTAAACAACAGTATGGGATGTTTAGGCCATGGCTCTATTTTTTACCCTGAAAAAAAAAAAAAAAAACAAAAAAAAAAACAAAAAAAACAAAAAAAAAAAAAAAAAAAACAAAAAAAAACAAAAAAAAAAAAAAAACACACACATGTATACTGGTATCAACACTTTTCTATTTGGGGGGTGTTGTTGGTGTTTTTTTGCAAAAATCATCGTTTTTATGGCTAGAGTTCTCGTTCATAGTATAAAGTTCTCATTTCATAGTATAAGTTGTTTATTCCAAGTGACGATGCTTCTGGATATGTTATAGCTTTAAACCATTAAATACAACAGTTGGATATGTGACTTGACTATTGCTTTTCCCTTCTTCTATGTCCACACTGTATGCTAAAACTTGGAAAAATATGTATAGACAATGTTTAGACCAAGAACTGATTTTTTTTAAATGTCAAAATATTTCAAGGTCTCTTCCATTCTCTTCATATTTCAACTTTGAGCTGATTAACCATATGATCCTAATTCAGGTACATTGCAAACACTATTGTCGAGTTAACAACACTTGACAAACCAATGACATCTTTTGGTAAGTGATAAGAATAGTATTGGGCATCTAGCACAAAAAATCATGATTTCTTTCCTAATAGCTATATCCATTAAACATGACAAGGGTTGCGTACACAAGAAAACCTGTTGGAGGAAGGACACTCACTGTATCCATAACAAATACCATGTAAGATGTGGCCTCTTGCAATATCTAATTGTATAGTATGCAATACATACCATGTTTGTATGATGTTCCTCAATAATTCACATCTCTATTTGTCAATTGACTTCTTTACATCATTTTGTTTACTATGCTAGGATCATCTGCAAACTGGCAATAGCAATTTTCCCTTTATTGGTTTCTCAGCTTGCAATTCCCGAAGAGAAGGATAGAATACATTCAGACAAAGTTGTAGATGCCAGTCTGAAGCAATGACTACACAAAGACATGGCATAACCTCTTCTAAATATTGAACCAAGAACTGAAGCAATTCTAAAATTACTAGTAATAGAAATTGGAGTAGTTGTCTTTTTTTCTTTTTTTTCCAATCTGACCATGGCATTCAGAAAATGCCAATGGCAACTGTATCATAGTTGTCTATGATAGCAATTTTTTGTATTGACATTTCCAATCATATTTTCTTCTTTGTATATGTTATGTATAAGTGGAGAATCCATTGTATTATGCATAGTTACCTACCAAGTTGTTTGTTCTATTTTTGGTTTTCTCAATATTTAATAAGGGTTTTTATCAATATTATTGATAAACAATTTTATGATTATTACCATCTGAATGACCATGCTTTGCTTTTTTATTAAATTGAATTTTGTGTATATGTGCAAAATGGCTTTAATCTTTAAGAAAGACAAAAAAAACATTAGATGGTATGCCTGCTGTATATATGGATCGACAATCATTAGTACATTGCAGATTTTGATAATGTCATTGTTTAATAACGCATAATTTATATTGGAAACTTGGTGAAAACCATACCAAAGTCATTATTTATGTTCTTTAATCAATTTCATCGTTTTAATATAAATGCATGTTGAAGTTACGGATTATAACTTTTAATATTTCTTCGTTTTTTTCCTCGGATTTTAACATTCCTATCAGCTTAAAACAACTTCCTGCATTTGGCAAAATAGCGTTTACACCTGGCACTTTTTTGTTATTTGCAAATCCAAATGAAGACTACCATGGATATATATATATAAAATCTTTCAAGTAGAGGTCAAGAATGGAAGCATCTAAACTCTAAAGTAAGAGGAAGAAGAGTTTATTATAAAGATTAAATTTTATTTTTTTTCAAATAATTTTTATAAAATCAACCATGTGAAAAATAGATAAATCATAATTTTTTTTGTTGTTAAGTTTTTTTTTTAATTTTAAAAATGGATTTAAAAACTTTTAAAATAGTAATAAAAAAAATTTCATTTAATTTAAAAAAAAAATTAAATAAACTGTATAACAATATCTTCTTTTTAAAAATCTCAATTTTATGTTATTCAATATGTAGTTCAAAATTCAAAATTTAAAATTTAATTCTGTAAATTCAACATGCTCAAAAACCTTAAGCTAAACAAATCCTTAAACTCAACAATTTGTCCTTATCAAATTTAAACATTGAATTAAACGCTAAGAGGTAGCATTTGCATTCACAAGCATTTCCACGCCAATGTCATCGACGAATCATAATCGCCCTTGCCTGCAGCATCAGATATCACGTCGTTGGATATGAGTTATCATATTGGCTCGTATTTTAGTTTCAATTTGACGTAAAACTAGAATTCAATTATTTATTAACGGTAATCTTTGCTTTGATATAGTTTATTTTTTAATTTAAAAAATTGTGTTATGGTTTATTATTTATCCATTAATTATTAATTATATTTTTACTAATTATTTTTATATCTTTTTATATAAAAAATCTAGTTTAAAATATTTTCATAAAATTAATCTAAACATTATACTTTCCAAAAAAGCATATTCTTTACTTTACTCCAAATTATAAAATATAAACGCCTACAAATATTACAATCTAAACAATACAACTTTGTCTTTTAACAATTTTTACTCTACCAAATTCCTGTAAATACTGAAATATTTGAATACCTAGTATCAAACATGACGAATCGTATTAGTCCTGGACGCGAATCGAACAGGCATCAGCATAAAGTTTAAATGCTTCCTCGTGTGTGACTGAAAGACGACAAGCGTACAACGGTAGCGTATTCCGCATTCTCTCCCTGGACCGCCGCCCTTACCGTGGGCCACAGGCAGCGGCGGGAGCCGCATCTCTACCCGTAAAGTCCCTTTCTTTCTGGGCTATGTCTCACCCAACGATCTCCACCGCACAAGTTCGCCGACGCGAATAGAAGGAAAAAAGCATATGGGCCTCGCCCTCGTCCCCGGGACCCGCTATCAGCCAAATGCCAAGTACGAAGGCGGCGCCGTTCTGGGCTCACAGGACTAGTCGCTCTATTATTAACTAGCTACCCCACCCCCTGCCGCCCTACTTTCACGACAACTCACCGACCGACGCGCAAAGCTATGTCACTACTGGCCATCTGACGTCATGATTTACGAAATTGACGACGGGCTGTTCCGGTAGCAGTCCGGACTCGGGACCGTGAAGGAGCTCCATCAAATGGTTACAAATTACACTTTCCCAGGCCATTCAAACAAACAAACAAGAGTGAGTTTAAACTAATTAGGTTTTTCTTCTAACAAGAGCGAGCTTAAATAGTGAGTTTAAACTAATTATATTTTTTCTAATTGGTCTTATTTTAAATTTAAGAGTTGAATTTTATCAGTGGAGTTTTCCATCACCCACCCAAGTTTGATTCTCAGAATAAAGATGCCTTCAGCATCACTAAGAATATTTAGAGTGATATGTTTTAAGAGTGATAATTGTTAAATAAAAAGATTTGAAGAATCTAAGTCAACCACTCCACCAAAAAAATATTTTTATTAAAAAAAAAAATTATAATTAAGTCCCATAACTATATGAGAATTTGACAATTAATTTATGTGATTTTTTCAAAAAAAAAAAATCATCCCAATTCCTAAATGAAACTTTACTATACAGTTATTTATTATTTATATTAAAAAAAATCATAAAATTAAATTATTCTTCGCATGAATGATCAAGATGAATAGATCATTATACACCAATCATTCTAGAAAAAACTTAGTTGGGACTTAACGTCAATGGAATGATGGACAACCTCATGCACACTTGAAAAAAACATTTTCTCAAAACCTTGAGAATGTTCAAAATTCATCAACATTTTCTTATTTCCACTTTCCCTTATCTATACTAATTCCCTTGAGTCCCTTGTCTTTCCCAGCTAATTACTTTTCTCATGCCATATTCTGATAGAGACCGGGAGTAGGATAAATGGCACATTCAACCGAATTTTTTACCCGAAATTTGGAATCTGCAAATTTACTACTTAAAATATGCGAATGCGATTCATTATTTAAAAAAAAATGAAATGTAAGACTTTTCCGGATTCTTCGTGGATCCAAATATCAATGAATCAACCAATTACCGGATTCCGTTCACCCTCACTAAAAACCACCATTTCGTTTTGAGTACCCTCGTAAAACACCATTCCACGAGTCAAGACGCTTGACACATGATGGGAAGAGAGGCATACACGCATGGCCATGCATAACAGTTTTACTAATCATTGTAATATTAACCGTAGTTCAACGGTGCGCTTGGTCGGTGAAGAAACGCTATAAATACAGCCCCTGCCGCGAGATGTTTGGGTGTAGGTGTATGTGCTCTTGCTGGGCTTGCGTTTGTTGCGTTTATTTTTCATCCTGGTTGTAGGACTCGATCGTGTGAAGCATAAGATCTGTTTTATTTTGTGTGGAGAAAGGACGATTCGATCGTGTGAAGCGTAAGATCTGTTCGTTTGTGTGGAGGAGTGTGACCTCAGAGCGCCATGGCCGTGGACACCATGCAGATGGCGAGAGTGGGAATGAAGATGGAGATAGGAGGGGGCAGCTGCGAAGAAACGGCGTCATCCGCTGTGAAGGGAACGCATTTTAGAGGCGTGAGGAAGAGGCCGTGGGGAAGATTCGCTGCGGAAATCAGAGACCCCTGGAAGAAGACCAGACTCTGGTTGGGCACTTTTGACACTGCAGAGGAAGCCGCCCGCGCCTATGATAATGCTGCCAGAAATCTTCGAGGTCCCAAGGCTAAAACTAATTTCGCCCTCCATGACGATAGCACCAGCAGCGCCGCCCTGTGCCGCAATGTCGTTACACGCGCTGTTCTTGCTCAGCGACAACAGTGGCCGGTTTTTCATTCGAAGCAAGAACCCTGCGTAAATTCGAGCTCGAGCGCCGATCCTACTGCTCTTACTTCCCGTCTGGACAACAATCGAACTTCCAGTTGCGTTATAAGCGAGACCGCCTCGCGAAGTCTTGCAGTGGAGAATCAGACACCCCCCACCAAAAGACAGAAACTTTTGTTCGGCATTCATCTCTTTGAATCATCTAATAACTCGCAGCAGCACGAGGATGCACTGATCTGTAGATCTTCACGGCGGCAGACGCCCTTGTTGCTGGATCTTAATATCCCGCCAGCTGCTAACGATTTTGACTAACTCATCCGACAATTTGTAAATTTCAGAAGGCATGAGGGCTGAGGGTATGAACAACCTTAGGCCCGTTATCGCATGCCACAACCTTTCTCTAAACTTGAGTCGCAGGTACTACTAGTCTCTCCCAGCTGTAACAAGTCAAGGGATTTTGTACTTTTTACTTCATTCCATGTAAAATTTTGCATCCCATCTATGATAAAAAAAATTCAGCAATTTTACAGCAGTCTGTCACTTTTATACACGTACATGTATTCTGGGATTGATCGTTCATAGCATGTATTAATAAGGCGTTTTGCGTTTCAAACCCTAAAACTGTGTTGATTACTAAAATTGAACCTTTTAACAGTTATTTAACGTTCATCACACTCGTGGTAAATTACTTTCGTGGTCGAGCGAGGAGATTCATTTAATGTCTGAAAATCTTGTATTCTGGATTTGATAACGAGATATTATGCAACGATTATTTAAACTAATTCCAATCCAAAATAAACTTCAAACTTTAGCCTTCTTCATTAAACAGATGACATACTGTACAAAATTAACCCAAACCAGACTGAAAGAGAATGACTGAAAGAGAATGATACTGTACAAATCTAAGAAGAGAAGAAATAAATAAATTATTTTAATGTCCGCGAGGCTAAAATACCCTTTTGGAACAGAACGCCTCACAAACTGATTTCTGCATTTCAATTTTTTTTTATTATTTGATGATGAGCGCTCCCGGCCTTCAATAGTTCTTCAAGTTCTCTTTGCTAAATAAGTTATCCTAAGAATTAGATATCAAGATATTTACATAACTGTTTCTATTGTCATAAAATCTTCACATTGTAAATTGAAATGTTTTTCTATCTCCCATTGTAAAATGAAATGTTTTTCTATCTCTCCTGAATGTCATTCCGGGAAAAAAAACTCTATGATGTTGTCCAAATAATTTATGAAATCCCAATCCCCTATACACCCAAGATATCAATCTCTTTGATTAGAACGAGTGTTGCCGTACAGATATGTTTAGGTTCGAAACCGAAACCCTTCCATACTTTAGATGGTGTGTTATTCCAGCATTCCATTGCCGAAGGAATTTCTTAGTGCGTTCAAAATTTTATTTGCTGCTTCCACTGTGTGCAACTTGTATAAGCACTTTGATTATGACATTTGTTCGTGGAGAACAGTTTCCAGCTGCAACGTGGAATCCACCTAAACAGTGTCGCTGCCAATAAAAGCGTACTGACAAATCAATCGAGCGTAAGTAACTCATAATGCGCAGATTTCACATCATAAAAATTCATAAGGAAATTGGCGAGCCGCCTCCCATTCCCACCTTCATGGTGATGTTCAACGAATGGAATCTCTTCTGATATACGTTAAGCAAATGGGGGGAAAGAAAATAGTAGGGATTATATAATTATTTATTTTTATGCGTCCAAAAAAGGAACGCTAAAAGCCAGCAATGACGTCATACGATGAAAAAGATATGCTAAAACCCGGCCGCTGGACGGGGAATAGGGGCAGCTAAACCGCCTTCTTATTGGAGAAGTGGACGGGGAATAGGGGCAGCCAAACCGCCTTCTTATTGGAGAAGAAATTTTGATGGAAAGCATTAATTCTTAAAGGGTAAAATTCCATTATCGTAAGAAATCTATCTCTCAAGTTATGGTCCACTAAAACACGATCTAAAAACTTTAAAATCCGGAATTTGGACTGGATCGAGTTGAAGATGGGCCGGATTCCGACCTAATTCCCCGAGAACCCCAATACAAAGCTCCGCAGGCTGGTCCAACCTAGGGAAATGGCCACTGATCCACGCCTTGCTTTACGCTATCGTTCATCGGCCTCGATGCAGTTACGTGAACAATAACCGCGGCGCCTCGCATCTATTTATTTGTGTTGGTTTTCATTTTATGGGTTGGATAAAAAACAACCAAAACATCCCTTTATTCCATGGATTTCTAAATCCAATCAAAACTGTGTTTGAGTTTTGAAAATTGTAGTTTGGGCAATTTAAGCAATCACAATTACCTAATTACCTGTTCTAGATTAAATGTGGAATTTTAATCATTCAAATCGTAGCAATCTGAGCACTCTACTTTCAGCAATTCTTTCTCTACTGGATTCCAATCAAAACTGTGCCTAAAAATTGTAGTTTGGAAACTTATGCAATTTAAGCAATCACAATTACCTAATTACCTGTTCTATACTAAATTGTCAAATTTCAATTACTCAAATAATAGCAATTTGAACACTCTAAATTGCACTTTCAAATATTCTTCCTCTACTGGATTCCAATCAAAACTGTGCCTGAAAATTGTAGTTTGAGCAACTATGCAATTTAAGCAATCGCAATTACCTAATTATCTATTCTAGGCTAAATGTCGAATTTCAATTACTCAAATCTTAGCAATTTGAGCAGTGTAAATTGCACTTTCAGCAATTCTTCCACTGCTGGATTCCAACCAAAACTGTGCCTGAAAATTGTAGTTTGGGCAATTAAGCAATCACAATTACCTAAGGTAGCAATTCTTCCACCGCTGGATTCCAACCAAAACTGTGCCTGAAAATTGTAGTTTGGGCAATTAAACAATCACAATTACCTAATTACCTGTTTTAGACTAAATGTCGAATTTTAATTACTCAAATCTTCTCAATTTGAGCACTCTAAATTGCACTTTTAGCAATTCTTCCTGTGCTGGATTCCGGCAGGTAGGGGGCAATGAGGCTGTCCAATATACTTCTTCATTTTATATTAATAGTTTGATTTCTACAATATAATTAGGATCAAAGTTCTTGGAATTAGACCTAAAATTGTTTTTGATTGGTTAAGATTTAAGTTGCCAGGGTACTCGGGTAAGTATGAGTACGCCACTTTTTGAAATAGGGTACTTGGGTACGTCGAGTACTATCTATATATATATATATATATATATATATATATATATAATTAATTTTCAAGTTTAAATTATAAATTATAATTAAAATAACACACATTGACATTGATGTTGCTGCTTGCACATTAATTCAAATTACATATATGATATTCAATATTGATATTGATATGAATCATTAGCATAATAGCATGATATATGTCCATGACTCCATGATTCCATTGTCATACTACATTCAAAATTTTGGCAAATGGCATGCTTCATTTGCCATAGTTCCTCGGAGATCTTAAATACAAAATAGCAAAATGAAAATAGTCAAATACTAAACATAAAGCAAGTAAACATCATAGTTGATTTGGCTTCCTCAAGCCATCTCTGCTAAGCAACATCTACAACATCATGATTTTATAATTATTAATTTAATAAATTTATTGTTTGTAATCTATATATTTGGCTAAAAATTTAAAATAAAATCTCAAAGATTAATGATTATTAGAATTTTAAATTTATAATTAAAAATTAAATTTTAATAATTAATTTAATTTCAAACATCAAAGGATAATTGGGACAAAATGTCATTACAACCATTTTCTTTCCATCTCTCTGTCTAATTAATAACACTACATGTTCACACAGTTCTTTATTAGTTTTTATAATTTGGGTTTCCATTGGAATAGGCATACATGTAGAGTATTGTGGAAACCCTTGTTAATATTTCATTTCATGACAATGGATCTCCACTCATAGGAATTAAACCTATCTGAAAAATTCTGAATCACCTATCAAAAGATCAGATCTACAAAAGGAAAATGCTATATGGAAGATTCAAGAGTGTAGACATTCCATATCACGAGGTTAGATCATTCCAAAAGTTATCAGATGATATATCTTGAAAATGAAATCATCATGTTAAAAATCTGCAATTAGCCTACTAGAAAATAAATAACAAATCTATATGATAAATCAGATCACCGCACTACCATCCCATCCCAATAGTAAATACTAATTATAACTTTTAAATTTTTAAGTTTTGTTCTAATTCTGCAAAGTTGCAAACGTTTGTTAAGTCCATGAATTCTGAATTTCAAATTCGTTTTTATTTTTAACTTTGTAGCTAATTCTCATTTTTTTGTGTTTCCAGTCATTTCAAATCCTTTTCCTACTGTGTTCAAGAAAATCTCCTTTTTCTAAACTAAACAAAACCATAGATACAGCTAAAATTCAACGTAAATAAGAGTGCTAAGTACTAGTACGTTGTCCTTTTTAAGTACCAGTACCCTAATTTCTTTGACCAAGTACCCGGTACTTGGATGAAGTACCTGGTACTTTCACGATACTCCTAGAGGTACCAGTCCCGGTACCCGGTACAGCGGTATGGGTACCCGATACTGGTATGGTATGGGTGCCCAACCCCCCGGTACCGGTACCCTAGCAACTTATGTTAAGACTCGAGTTTCATTAGATTTTTGGTGTAAGACCTAAGAATACTTTTGATTGGTTCAAGGTTGTAATTTTCCTCCTCTAACACAAAAGAAACATAAGATAGTAGAAAGAAAGTGTCTCCTACACTCATAGTAATCTAAAAGTTTTATAGTTTTAGATCACTTTCCATGTCATTTTTCTTTAGATGATATTAACAGAAATGCTAAAACAACTTTTAAACAATTCTCATTATAGAATAATAATTATCACACTAGAATAATAATTATCACACTACCAATTTGACAATTAAATTACAATAAGTTTTATAATCTTTAAAAAAATAATATTGATATTCTTCTTTTTATATTGATATTCTTCTTTCCCTATCAATTTGATTTGCAATGAAAATCATAATAATTTATAGCATATAGTAATACCAGTATATAAACTCAATTTCACACAGTAAAAGCCAAGCCAATAGGAGCAGATCTTGCTACTATGATTTAGCTTATGATGAAAAAGTGCATCCGGTGAAAAGAGCATCATTGCGGACCAGATGCTTTTGCATTGTGACCATGCAAAAGTTCCGGACATTAAAAAGTGCCGCCGTTCAGTTGGAGCCGACATTATAATATATTCACAGAATCACATCCACCCGGAAAGAAAAAGAAGAAGAGAGAAATGGTCAATTATATAGCAAATAATCACAGTTTTTGTTTTTTTTTAATGAGAAGCAGGTTTTGTGTATTAAAAGGTATTTTTGTGCTCATCGTAGTAGGGAGCGAACCTTGTCATTTGGGAAAAAGTTATTCGGTAAAAAAAAATTTAGTCCCGGCAGGGACAGGAAAGGCAGGATGGAAATGAAATCTGAACCTTAAGGAACAGGTAGAGCAGGTTGGAATGAAAAGTGCAACCTGGGAAGGACAGGCAAAGCAGATTAGAACCATGGAATTGAAACCGGAACCGGAACTTGCTTGTAATTTTGTTCTATATTAATAATTAACATATATGATGTTTGAATACAAAAGGAGACTCACACCATGGAATAATGATGTGATAAAGAATTTGGGGTATATGTTTGAATACAAAAGGAGACTTGGGTAGTTCACACCATGGAATAATGACGTGATTAGGAATTTGGGGTTATGTATAAATCGAGTAAGTTTATAGACTAGACTAATTTAATTGTTTTTGTTTTTAAATTTAGTGAGAATTTTGAAGAAGTTATAGTTTTAAGGATGGGAATTTTTACTATATAACTTCTTCTTTAAAGATTTTATTTCATTTTAAAAAGTTTTAGATAATTGGAGTTTAAAAAATAAATAGATCAAGGTGAAATTTAGTCTTTAAAAGATAAACTAGAAAAAAAAATTAAATTTATCCATTTTTTAAGTCACTAGTGTAAATATGTTCAAGAAAAATATCTTAGACATATTAATGGCTAGGGTTATATATATATATATATATATATATATATATATATATACTCCATTGGGTTTGAATGTGTGGTTTATAGTCAAAATTATAGTAAAATGACTATTCTTAACAATGCTTTTGTCCTTCAAGTCAATTAGTTCTTCTTAGCCACTTTATCCATCATGCATAGTGTATTTGCAAATGAGGTTATTTATAGTGACCTACTTGTCTTCTCTTGTCAAATTCCTTTCCAAACTTCTCTTTCTCTATCCAACTAATGTGAACTACCAAGGTTTGCAATGCACCTGGTCTTTGAGAAAGGGCACTCAACATGTATGTGGTGCCAATTTCTAATATGCAAGGGAACCAAAAATCAACTATTCTAGCCATCAACCTTCCATTGTGTCCCTTTTAGTTAGTGACCATTGATTTAACCCATGGGCTATTTTTCAATGTTTTTTCCAAAAAACGATTCGCCAATTTGCATTTTTTGAAGCCCGGTTTAGCCCAATTTTGATGGTGTAAAATTTTTTCACTCTAAAAATCGCCAAATTATTATATAAAATATATTAAATACTTAGAAATTGAAATAATTTAGATAAATATCCTCAAATATTTTATAGTTGATATTTTAAGAATTTGTAATATTCGTCAAGGTTTATACACTTTTAAATAAGTATGGGTCCTTAAAATCTTCCCTGTTCAAGGCTAGGGCCTTACATTCTTCCCCTCTAGAATTCATTGTTGTTCTCAAGAACTTGTTGTCCTTTTAAGTCTATTGCCCAGAGCCATGCATTTATCCATCATTGACTTCTTCAACCAATCTGCGCTACCATTACCAAAATTACTTGCATAATTGCACACTCACCAATCCTTCATTTTAACAAAGAATATTTTCCCAACTCTATCATGGTGTTCTTTGATGCCTCTATTACTACTATTTCCTTTTGCTCCAGTTGCAACCTCAATGTGTACTATTTTTGTGACTTCTTTCTGTTCCTACAACAACTCACCCTCCAGTAAGAAATTCAGCCAACTTTCCCAAGTGTTACAATTCTCTAACTTATTGTTACTTTTGTACTCTTGGAAAATTTTCCATGCTTCTACACCGTAAAAACCCAAGTTTTAAATGGGTTGGGTAGTTAATCCAAGCATAATGTTCATCTCACGAGAATGCAAATAATCATGCCTAAAATTGCCACTGTGTTCCACACTTCAATATTCTTGTACAACTCTTATGGACTAAGGCAAGGTCACCACCTTCACCTCAATACTGTCAAATCACCTTCTACAACTTAACAATTTTCCAAGGCACCAATCATAGTGACATCATGCCCAATGATCACTTCTTGGACTATAGGCCACCTAAAATGGCCAAAAACTGTATGTAGGAGGGAAGCCAACATGAACTATTGTTGCTATCGAGTATCTTAGAATTGCTTGCTTCAAGTACGCATTAACTAGAGGTCATGTATACTTAAGGCCAATATACACAAATCCATAACATTGGTTGCATCATGATAAGAGAATTCTTCATCTACCTCAATTACATCCAACTAAGGGTCTTGAACTGCCACTGATTGTTTGCAAGGGTACCCAAGTAAACTTTGCCACTTTCTACCTCTTCGTGGTTTTCTTTTGTGTTGATTTACTCAAACCCTTAGTGGGTGGATGAGCTCCAATGGACTCTTCTAGGCTTGCAATCCTTCTAAAAAAACAAATGTGTCACCCTTAACTCACCATTCTTTGTGAATTTGAAGAGCACTTAACTCATGCAAGGCTCCACAAACCTGTTCTTCAACCATGACATTGTATGGCAACTAAGAGTCTTATTGGGTAAGTGTCTCGATGCACTTCATAAACTCAACAATTAGATTATTCTTCATTAAAAATGAGACACTTATATAGATTGTCTCCTCTTGCACACAATTGTATGTGCAACAACTTCCACTTGGGTGAGTGTATTTGTTGCTAACCTATGCAACTATTGCTGGTGCAATGGAAAGTATACACCCAACACCTTGCTCTTGATTCCTCAAAATGCACAATTTTTCAATCTTGTCTATGACTAACTCCACCAACGTCTTTAATATTGTCGGGTGTTCCAATGAAGATGGGTAACATTTTTTGGCAAGCAGAGGGTGCATATATGATGAAAAACAAGTTTGATTGATCTCTTGTACAGACCTTGATCAAGCTCTTGAAAGCTCGATCGAGGGCTTAACAAAGTGTTCGATTGAGCTATTTAAAGACTCTCGATCGAGGGTTTGAAATTCAAAACCTCGATCGATCGACCAAAAGAGCTCGATCAAGGGTTTGAATAACGCTCTATCGATCGACCAAAAGAGCTTGATCAAGGGTTTGTTCAGACGAAAATGTGAAACCAAAAGTATTGGGGAATATTTCATAGTTATGGTGTTCAAGAGCTCAATCGAGCTCCTTTAATTGTTGTAAAATCCAAAAAAAAACAATCGGCGGTTTATTTCACCGTGGTTGTTGAACAAAAGCTCGAATGCGTAGTGAGAGAAAGATCAAACAACCAGTGCGAGAAATATCGAGTCAGGGTTTGGAAGATCAACCTTGGATGAATTTGTCACCATCTATCGTGCCACCAATGAGCTCCTCTTGCTACCATGGCCTCCAAACGGTGAATCATGTGATTTAAAACCCGTAAAGATCAATTCTATGCATTGATTGAAATTGTTTTTTTTTAATGAAAAAAATGTCAAATTATTTGAAAACCCTGATTCATTTTTATTTTTTTTAATGAAAAAATTGAAAATTATTTGAAAACCCTTATTCGATTTATTTTTTATTTTAATGAAAAAATTGTACAATTATTTGAAAATCCTGATTCAAATTGTTATTTTTTATTTTAATGAAATTTTTGTAAATTTATTTTTGTAACGCTGCAAAATTCTATTAAACTAGCTAACTACCATAACCATGTTTCGAGAGGACTAGTGTAAGAAGGGTCAAGAAATTCCTTGTCATAGTTAGGTAAGCTAAGAAAGGAGACAAGCTCCGAGGTGGAGTAAACAAACTTGTTCAGGATTAAAGAACCTTGGTACATTATCCACTACCTGATAGTTTTGATCAAAGGGAGTACACGTTGTAATGTTTTGATAGCTGGGTATGTGGAAGATGTGGTTCACCATTTTCAATCATCATTGAGCTCAATCAATTATGAATCATTAATATGGATACGTCAAATCTCTACATCGTGAAACTCAGATTAGTGACGGTGTGATAGGGTTAAATGCATACTTGGGTAGCATTTACCTCACAAACAAAGTTTGTGGTACGTGTATCACATGGGGTAAGTGACCATTTAGAGTTAGCATAAAGTATGGTTGGTGGTATTAATGTAACCATAACGCACCCCCTTCACGAAGTGATAGTGTTATCATATGTGTAATACCCCAATTTTGAGCCCCTGATCATATGTACTTGTTAGTTGCTTTGTTATTATGCCGCTAGGTGCTGAGACTATGGTCTCTAGACATCATTGTAAATAAATAAAATATCTGGCTCAACATGGACAACTAACAAGAATGTGGGGGCCTTGGACTCCATAGGTGAGGGGAATAGGGACTTCCTAATGCACTCTAGATTTGATGACCACCCAAACACTTGGTGATGGACTCAAATTTACCCTTTTGGACCTTATTGATGTTTTGTAACTGCCTCATGAAGGTTTGGTGCTCCACTTGCACTAGTGCACCCTCTTGAGAGATTGGTGGGCCCCACTTGGAGATAATTCCCTTGATCCACTACTCATGGGAGAGGATCCCTATTTTTGTGCTACAAGTAAGTTATAACACCTAATTGACTCCCTCTCTCACCTCCCATGACCAATTTCTCCCTCCTTGGCCTCCACTCCTCATTTTTTAGTAACTCCTCTCATTTTGGTATTCCCCAAAAATGGAAACTACCTCAACTTAACCTCTACTTCACCCCAACTCAAGTTAACCTGTTGAAGTTCGAATTCCCTCCATTATTCCCTCCATGAAATCAAATTTACTCCTTCAACTATAAAACCAAGTGCTACCTTCCTTGGGAACAATTATCAGTTACCTCAGTCACGTTATGTGATCTATTCATGCTAGTGTGAGGAATGATGCTATGAGAGTTATGTGCATTGTGAACCATTATGAGTTGAGATGGCGTTGAACCGTTGATAGAGTTTATTTTCCATTTTTGAGACAACAAGGGGTCCTCACTCCCATTTCTTATCTATGCCCCATCTTGTCACATCACGCATGGGAAGAATGGTGATGTCCCGAGGGACTTGTGTAGTGAAGGGAGTCACATTCCACTATGTAGTGTAGATGGAGGGGGAAGTAGATGGTGAAAAGATTGAATTATGTTTATGAAGATGATATTCATCTATTCCATTGCTTGAGTGCACCCTTCCTGTGTATTCCTTGGCCTCAACTTGGGGGTGGCATGTCCAAGTAAGATTTGGCCAAACTTTGCCTATTGTTGGGAGGAAAGTTGTCATGTTGAAGTCAGTTGTTGTTCAATACGATAAGTACTTTGTTATATGTTTTTTCATGTGTTTATATGATGTTCATATCTCTGGTAATGCACCCTTGGTGGATGTTATAAACTCTGTTTGAATAGATGTTCATTTTGTCAATGATCAGATGTAGGATTAGATGGTTTTCTACTTGGAATCTTGCTTGCAATCTTTGTTTATGAGATTTGAAAGATAGATATCTGTTATGACAACTTATGTTGTCTTTATACTCTGCATTTTATGCAACTAATGTGCCCTTGGAGGCTGAGTGAACTTTGATTTGGTTTATGGATTAATATGCTAACATTTGGATGCAAGTTTAATGACTTCTCTTTGGTTTCTTGTGAGCATTCTTTCCACATTCTTTGAAATTTTGATTCTTCTTCTGTACATGGAAGCCTTCACACCTGATGTAAGGAGTATATGGCTATAGAAACAACTTCTAAACCTATTTTGATAAACACTTAATGTCGGTAGATGGCGTCCCCTAAACCGAAAAGCGACAACATTGGCATAACTAAAAACTAGCAAACCGAGCACTGGAAATCTGTTAATGTTCACATGTCAAACTCTAACTTTGTCTTATTATGGTTTATTTGGATGTTCATGTTTATTTACATGTTAAATTATATGTTCAAGTGGCATTGCATTCATGATTGCATTGCATGTGCATCAGGGGGGAATGATCTGCATTGTTTTTCGCATTTCATTTGAAATGGATGTTTGTTTAATTATTTGGCATTTAGACATGTTGGCCTAGCCTTAGATCCCTTATTTTGTTGTACCTTGACTCAACCCTCTCCCCCTGGTTCCAAGGTGTTTAGCGGTGTTGGAGACACCGCAATACGCTTCCTCAAGTCAAATGGTATGGAGGGGAATAATACAAGGTTTTAATGTGGAAATTGAACACAGATACATATACGAAGCTATGGATATGAAAATCCTAGTGGTAGGCGAATAGAAGGAACTCAAATTAATGTTCATATAGAATCAACAATACATTAGAGAAACCATAATAAGGGTAAGTTATATATATATATATATAAAGAAATGCAAGGCTAATGTAAGCATGATGATGACAAAAAGTATTGTTGGTTTGAATGTGAGTTGATTGGATAAAGAAGTAAATAAATAATTCAAGACACCAGTTTAATCATTAGTTAAGCCATGTGGTCATGCATAGAGCATGCTCCCATTATCAATTTCGGTCAAAAGTTCAAAAAGCCAAGACCATTTTATACAAAGATAATGCTCTATGCACAATTCTATTGACAGATGGCATTCCTTGTCAACAAAATTTAAATGTTAATTATTAGAGATTAAGTGATGTATCATTAACCATCAATATTTTTAGTTGGGAAAATGGAGGTACATTACAACCAACCTAGTAGTTCTCTCTCATCAATCCCATTAGGGCTGTTGTTTTTCATATTGGACTTGTTACAACTCTATTTATCACCTATGTGGAAAAGTCCCAATCCACTAATTCTATGAAGAGCAACTTTGGAAAGGAGCATCATTGTCACCTCGGTGGTAATTCCACTCTTTTGACTAGCTCTCAAGGCTAACAGGGGATTCCCTAAACATAATCACAAACCAAAATAAAATTGACCTATAACTACATTTTTCCTTCTAATTTCTTTCAAAAAATGTATTCCATGTCGTAGAAAAATGGAAAATACGTAAAATAGTCGTAATGTGGCTTAAGCGACATGAGCATATATATGTCTCTTAAGATACATTCCTTCATGTCACTTAAGATCCTGTTATCACACAACTTGTAGTTGTCCCAAAAGGTTATCCTATCCAGGATGGTAGAGGCATTGGACCACTAAAGAGGTGACCCAAGAGATGCCATGGTTCCCAATGCAATTGGTTGTCACACTAACCGAGGAACTCTTCACTTTAGATCTAGCCTAAGCAAGACCAAGGGGGAGACCCTAGCCAACCTATGAAGGCTGACAAACCTACTCAAGACCTCCCAGGGAAATGTGAAAGTGAAATAGGAGAATATAAAGAGTGAATGGATCTAGATCTATGTAAGATAAGTGGACCTAAGGAGTTAGGACTTGTTTGAAGAGGCTTATAGAATGGACAAATGTTCAACCAAGGAAATTTTAAGCCACTTATGAGTTTAGATAAGCAGATCTAATGCCAAAAAGAAAGATCCAAGTGGGGCCCACCCCTAAAATATGGAAAATGGTCAAAATGGGGTTCACAAGGTGAAGATCAAGATGAAATGGCACTAGAAGGGTTGCTACTCAATGGATCTATGGATTTGATGGGGAACAGGCAATACCCACATTACAGATCTGGAAAAAGCGCACCTACCCACAAGTGCGACCTCCCTTGGCGAGGCCTAGTGCCTTAGATCAGGGGGTAAATGGAGTCGTATGTCCACCAAAATTGGTCTCCAAGGTTTATTAATTATTTTTGAGGTGGATTTTAATTATTAATCCCATTCAATTTCTAGATCTTATCAAATCTAAAATCTAGGGTTTTAAGATGAGGGTTTGAAGTGACCAATGGGTAAAATGCATGAAACAAGATACATATCTTGTAGAACATACCTCAAAATCTTGCGGCCATCTTGCAAATTGATAATATTTCCCAAGTGAGGCAATCAAGAGTGAGATCCAAGTGCTCCAAGTGAAATCGCTATCCTTCCAAGTCATCAAGTGCACCCTTCCCTGTCCAAAACGATCTGCAATCAAACATGGAAGAATCTATAAAGATGAAAAGATGAGACAAAGAGAATCAACTATGTCATGGAGATACAATAATGATACTCCCTGAGATAAAGAATGATCCAAAGATAAGATATGGGGTTTCCCCACAATAGTGTCCCCTCAAATCGTCCTCCTCTTCATCCACATGGCCTCCCAGCAAAGAAAACGTTTGAAGCCCAAGATCCACAATGATAACACAAAGGAAATACTGTACATTCAACTTGCAAGAGCATCCAACACGACTAGAGAAGTAGATCTACAAAAGTAGTATTTTATTCCAAGATTTTAAGAGCCCAAAGGTCCTTTACAATAGGGGGGCCTCTTCCTTAAATAAGAGGAGAGAGACCAAAACCCTCACCACATTTCAAACAAGTGGTGGAGATAAAAATATAAATACAATACAATCAACGAATAAGATGAGCCGGAATAATATAACATGGATCAACTCACTAGAGGGGGTGCACACTCACTAAAAGAATCCCTAGGGGGGTGTGCACCACATAAAAGTGACTAATAAAAGTGTGTACCACATAAGATGACAAGGAAAAGTGACTAAGAGCACATGTTGGGGCTAGGAGGCTTTATTATCCTTCACTAGCATCACCCCATGGCACAATGATATAAAATACGACTCAACAACATGTCCAAG
Source organism: Larix kaempferi (assembly GCA_027924585.1). Taxonomy (NCBI): domain Eukaryota; kingdom Viridiplantae; phylum Streptophyta; class Pinopsida; order Pinales; family Pinaceae; genus Larix; species Larix kaempferi. The sequence continues at coordinate 3,268,270 of BSBM01001492.1, read as the reverse complement.
TGACTAAATGATCAAATCGTGGCCCCCTCAATGAGAGAAGAATGCATCAAATCACAAACCGGAGAGTGTGTGGACCCCAATGAATGCTTTAAGTTGATTTGGAAGGAGTGGGACACATAAAATATGACCTTTGAACAATCCTCATGCCAAAACCTTGCCTCAATAGCCTAAATCGATTTCCTCAATGACCTTTTTATCCCATTTTTAATCCACTTGAAAAACCATCAAACTGCCTATAGCTCACTTCCTGGTGTCTGGGTACAAACTCTGATTGTACCATCATGTCTGGAGAGGGGGTAATATGGTAATATAAAGTGGCTGGACCACCCCTCTCCTCTGTAGCGCCCTAGGAAAATGTGCTAGTTCAATGCTACTGCAGGACAGGCCATTTCTGCATGGAAAAACTGGTAAAATGTGGAAATATGACCATATCATAACTAAGAGTGCCTGAAACTGATAACAGAGTGTCCCAATGGACTCAGGAGGTCCAAATATACTAGAGATGAGTACCCATACACCCATGGAGAACCTGTAAGATCATCTGTAGCCTCAACCATACCCAAGTAATAATAAAAATAATGGTCTGGGCAAAATAATAACCATAAAAAAATCCATTAACCATCATCTAAAACCTATGTACACTGTATGGAATCATCAAAGGTGTATCATAGGACCGTAAATCATCATCATATAACATCATTGGTCCAACTCATCACGGATCCCAAGGTTGACTTGGTCAAACTGATCAAAATATGACCCGGGATAGAAATGCCTGCTGCTGCAAGTGAAAATGGTTAAGACATGCTCTTTTAATCATTCTCATAGAAAGACTTAAAGTATTAAGCATCATTTCACTGGAAGATAATAGTTAATTATAATCAAGCATAAGTTCAAATAATCATTTACTTACAAAAGAACCTCAAGGATATACTCATTCTGTAGACATGATCAATTTGATACCAAAGGGTGAAGGTGAATAATGCAAGGCTAGGACAAGGGGATGAATTAGATGACTCAACATCGTGATACTTTGGATAAGGGAAAGGGAATACACACTTAAGCATATGTTGGATAATAAACACACAGGGAATGACAGTGTCTCACAAATGGGATAAGTTGTTTAGAGAAGTGCTTATTCAACCTTGGAAAATGTCTACAACTCACATCCAAGCTGTATCAGCTCCGTATGGATCTTTTCTACAACCTCCATGGACTGGGTGCCTGGCTATCCATAACTTGAGGTTCTAGGGGACACTTAGACTTAGATGACCCTTACTCCATCTCACATCACAACCTGTGGGCTCTGCGAGGAATTAATCATTACGTTTCATTTCCTTGGGATATATTTAGCATATATTTATCCACTGCTTTCTTTAGGCCTCTATGACCCTTTGGGGGATTTTACATGTGCTTAGAAGCACAACTACTAAAGCTTTCATCCAGGGTGCTTTTAGTTTCCATTTCAATTCATTGGATAACCCTTTTGGGGATTTTGCATGTGCTTATAAGCAGAACTACTCAAGCTTTCATCCGGGGTGTTTTTCATTTAAGTTTCCATTATTTTATAGCCCTCTTTAATTGTGCTGAGAAGCACAGTTTTTAAGGTATTCTCATGGGCTTTCACAAATATATAACAATAGTTTCCATATGTAATGATGGTAGTACAATTTGCTTCATGTTTTAGCCAACACAACTCAAGCAACTAGGGGGAATTTCTACAATCAAGACCAAACATCGGGGCAACCAACTAGAGTGATCAAGGTATCAAATCCAACTCAACAAAGGGTAGGTTTTGTTTCCAACTTAGAGACGAGACACAAACTAACATGGATACTATCCAACACATAGGCAAAAGTGGGGAAGTCCTCCATATCACAGGCTGAGGTGTAAGTCAGGGTAGAAACCAATAAAGGGAAATATAACAGATGGATGGGGAAAGTGTAGGTGATGTCTAAGCTAGCAATCCATAAAGGTGGGACTGATCATGTCCACACTCCTGAGAGGGTAAACCAATGAGTATAAAGCAAGAGCTTCTAAATGTAAGTAATAGAACCATTTAGATAATCAATAAAAATCATATTCATTTCATATAGATATACTGTTAGATCATGATTACTAGATACTAATTCAAGCTATCAAAATCACCAAAAGAGAAAGATAATAAAACCAATGCACATCATATACCTACTGGGCCATATACCTGTATCTGCTATCTGGATCACTTGTAACCACTGAAACACTGTTGCTAAAACTCTGGGCACTGCACTGCTCTATATGGGAGTAAAGATCACTTCGGTCATCAAATTTGATGTCAAGAAGCTCATCCTTGGCATAAGTTCTACTGCATGTCTGATTTGGGGCTGCTCTGATGTGTGAGTGATCATAAATAATACTGCTCATCATAGATGATCTCACTATAACTATGTAAAGGCCAAGCTCAAAAATATGCAATGAACTTCTCTACAATCATGGTAGCCTGTCTACTATGGATGTGATAATAGAGCCATCGAATACTAACGTCGCTTAATTGACATTTGTTCAGACCTAGATGAATTTTTCCTTGAATTATCTACATATACTTTAATTCGACATCAAAAGTTTAATTTTAACCAATCAATCAATGAAATCCTCCACCCACAAATATAACAGCCTTGTTGAAAGACTCCTTCAAGCTTTTGACTTCTCAACCATAAATGGTTATCCACATGACATGCCCATAAACATTGAAAAGTGACCTAAGTTTATTGGGAAATACCACAACAACCTAAGAGCATTATGATAGTTTTATGGCCCACATTAACTTAGAAGACATTGGTCGTCTTGATGTCCTTTTCAAATTGCTTTCCTTGACCTTATTTAGGGATGTTGAGAAATGGTTTCTAATCCCACCTAATAATAATATCAAGTGCTATGATAATTTGCACAAGGTTTTCCTATCGTGTGCTATGATGATTTGGACTACGTTTTCTTTGAGCGATGGTAAGAAAAGAAAGATGCCGATTTCATTTTGAATGTGTTAAATAATATAAAGAGAAATGAAAATGAAATTGTGGATGAATTCAATGCAAGATTCAATAAATTAAAAAGTGATGTTCCTATTGATTTCACCTATGCATATGCTACTCTCAAGTTATATTACATGAATGCATTCTAAGGCCAATTTAGAATTTTTGTTTGTCAAGAAAATCCCATTGATTTGATTGATGTTCAAAACCAAATCTAACCAATTGGTTGACCATTGGTAACATATTGGCTTACCATTTTACACATGTCATTAAGAGAAAGTATGACTAGGACGTCAGTGGCAATGCTAGAGCCCTCATGAGACTGAGGAACTCTTGTGTAAGGGATGAGATAACTCTCTTAGCAACTACCGAAAACACCATTGAGATCGATTCTCTCTATGATGGTATTGACTTTTATTCCACCATTATTCTAGCCTTCCACCTCATCCTAAGTGTGACAAAAGGTTTTCTTATTAAACTACTCGTAACATTATTTGTTAATACGTTGTGTCCTTTCCCCCATTTTTCTTTCCTTTCATTGGAGAGTTATTTGTCTCACCTCTCTTGCCTCTTTCCCTTTCTAGTTCGTGAGCCCTCTCTTTTCAACACTTCCCCCCTTTTCTCATATCGAGGCCTCTTCGATTGATGAACCCTTTGGTATATCTTCAAGCCTCCATGGATTCTAATGGGAAAGGGACCTCTTTCTCCTTTATCCTTTGGGGACCATATCTTCCCCTCCACCTCCCTTGGGTACACCACATTTCTTATAATCTTCTCTTTTTTAACTAGCATTGCCATTGTCTCAAATATTTTTGCCCCGCTCTTGCCCATATTGTTGGTGTGTCTTTTCCTTTGTCTTGATTTCTTAATCATTACTGTCCTAATTTTGTTTCAATCGCTTGTACTCACTTGTCCATGCCCCCCTTAGTGTTTCTTCACCCCCCCTTACTCTCTCTTTGTAGCTTTTTTAGTTTTGTAGGGAAACTGTAGATTTTTTAGTTTTGCAGGGAAACCCTTGGTATAACATTTTTCTCTTTCTTTTTTTATTTTTCTTATCTTACAAGTATTTTGGGAAATGAATTAATTTGATAGCCTACTTTGTAAAGGTGGTATTAAATCCTCCTACCACTTAGTTGAGAGCATGAAACCTTGTAAAACTTTGCTTTATCACATTGGCTTTATTAAGTCTCTTTCTTTTTCCTTATTCTCTTCCTGGCTCATTTTTTTTTCTTTGCTCCCTTTAGTATTTTCATTGAGTGATGGAATATCTTGGCATTATATTTACATCTCTTGTTCTTTGTCAACCCCTTGCAATGATTTCACACTCCCTTTATGGAGGTGTGGTAGGAGATAATACATTGATACACAATAGTTATGTTGGTGTGCAAGGCTACTTCTAAGTGACAAAATAAATACATATATAAAAATAAAGAGTAAAAAGGGATAAACCCATATGAAAGATAAGGGTTAATACACCATAATGAAAAAGGAAAGGATAAAAGAGGGGGCACTATTTTGTAGCTTATGTAGATGTAGAAGTGGAGGAGTTATCTCCATTGTCAACATTCAATCCAAATTTCCTTTCAAGAGTGTTGGGGGTTGAGAGGACTTGGTTAGGGATCCTTGCGGGAATCCAATTACAACCTATTGAATATCTTGTAGTATCCAAGGCCAAATAGTTTAATCTAGTAATGGATGACTAGCTAGTCTACCTATATGGCTTTGTGTAGGTAGTTTATTATTTCTTAGCATAACAAAAGGACGTGAATTGTCTTAACAACCGACCTTTATATCCATAGCTAGTGTGTCTACATGCCACCTTCCACCTCCAATTGTCTATATACCTTGGAAGGAAGAGGTGTCAACCTCATAGTGCTCATCTTCGATAAGTTTATAAGGCACATTGTCTGTGTATAATGGCCCCACAGATATAGAGAGCCAAACATCTTTGGTTTTTATAGCAACAAGAGTAGTAAGAGACCCTCTTGAACTATGGTATAAACAATTAAATATCTCTTTGATTTCATAAAATGTGGGGCAATTGAACTTGAAGTGATTTTCTACCTTAATCTCCCGTAAATGACATAATTGTCATATCCCATCCATCCACATTATGTAGTGGTTTGAATTTACACCTAACTAGAAAGAATATACACTATATTGGCCAAGCAGTATCTTAAGGTTGTGTGACCAATGACGGTAAATGTAGTCAAGAATTTGTTTTCCTCTCTAAATCCTCAAGGTTGTGTGACATATATCCTCTTGTCACATTTTTAATAACCATCTAGGATCTTGTACAGTTTGTTTTTTTCCAAACTACCTCCATCTACACATTCTATCATTTCTTTAACTTCTCTTTTTGTTTTTACGTTTCTTTTAATATATTGCTCACTTGCATACTATATGTGGTATTCCCTACCGTAGCTAGACTTTATCTCAAAGCCATTGTATGCTCGATGTATTGGTCCTATTTACATCGCTAATTGGCCTTATGTTTCGTTATGATTATTGTAGACATTCCTATGACTTGCTTTCTTGTCATGGTTAGTGTAAGCCATCTCACTTTTAGCATTTCCTAGTTCGATTCATTTGCCTCATCCATGATTCATTTCCATTTGTGGTCCACAATTTGTTTAATGTTTGTGTGCCAAAACCTACTTTAGTCGATTTTTTTTTTTTTGTCACCCTCGAAGCTTTGTGCCCTTGCCTTGATTGCAAGTCTCCCTAGTTTCCTTACCTTGGGAGAAAGTTTTCTTTCCTCTTTTCTCCTTTTCTATTTTTTATGTGACAAATATTGTGGATCTTTTCTCAAATGTCTATTTAGAAAAACTTGGGTCTTGGTGTTCCCCATTTATCACTTCGACACCTTGATCTCCATTTCAATCTTTTGGCTCTACTTTTAACATCACCTCACTCCTTTGACATCGTTTCTCCCCTTTTAGCCTCACTATCACAACTTTCTTCCTTTCCACCTTCCTTTTTGATCTCTTTACCTCTTGTTTTGTCCCCTTTACGTCCCTTTAGCCCCTTGGTAATCCTTTTTGGTCTCTTGAAAACCTTCTTCATTTCTTTTCCTACCTTTGAATCTTGTTAGCTCGATCTCTCTTCAACTTTTCCTAATATGATTTTCCTTGGGACACTTGGGATGTTATCCAACGCCTACTTTAGTAGTTGGTAAAATGAGAGATCCATCCTCTTCCTTTCTTCAAATTGACCCAATTGTCCTCTCCCTTTGTCATCACCCCATTATATGAAAAAAATGAAGGTGAAGAGCCAAATTGTTGGGTTCATTAGTGGTAGAAGCCATGATTTCACTATATAGGGTATGGCTTTCTTGATCCAAGGGAATCCTATAACACAAAAAACTTGACCTTTCTTGTTGCTTCGCAATATGATTATTTTTTGTAGGTGCTCCAATGTTGCATGATGGTTCATTCTTCATTTTCCATCTCTTCTTCCAGCCTCATTTAATTTAGTTAATAAATCACTTCCTTTATAGTTGTCCCTTACCAACATTGACTTATCGCATCAAATGAGTAGCCAATTGGGTACTACTCTCACCACAAAATTTTATCGGATGGCAACACTATTGAATTTTCTTATAGGAGTAGAAAAACAATTTTTAGATCTAATAATTACTTCCTAATGATTTTCAAACAATAATTTCATCCCACTTTTATCATTGAATAATTATACATTGAAAATTTAAACCTTAAATTGCAGTGGAAACAAAAGATCATAAAAGCACAACCATGCCCAATAGACACAAATTGTTTACCCTGGGAAACCCAAACTTGGGAGAAAACCCAACCAACTTTTCTTAGAAGAAATCAATCCAATTTACAAGTACATTACCAATCTTTAAGAACCCTAACACGTAAGAATTCCACCCTTCATGAGGAAACCCTAGCATAGGTGCGAACCTTCCTTCATGAGGGAACCCTAGCAAGATAGCGAACCTTCATGAGATGATAAGAGCCTTCAAAATTTCTCCTTGAACCTTAGCTAGGCCTCTTTGAAAAGTGTTAAATTTTCAGAATTTACTTCAATCTAATCTAGGATCTTAACTGAGAGAACAACATGTACAGCATATCTACAACATATCAATCATGGAGACAATAATGCAAGCACACAAGAGACACACAGATTTACTTGGGGAAAACCATAAAGGTGAAAAACCCCAATAACTTCCTCAGAGATAGATAGAGCAATGATACAACCATGAGAGATAGACATAACCTAGCAGCAGATCCTCCTCCTCCATAAGTCCGCCACTCCTCCTTGAGTGCATGTGTGAGAAGTGAGTGAGCAAATAGAGTGCCTCCCGCACTCTATTTATACTTGACTTGACTTGCCTTTTTTACCTAACTCATGTAGGCTCGAACTTAACCACATAACATAATGCTGACTAGGCCGACCCCCAATAGGGTGGTCTAATAACCCTTTGACCCACATGGCCGACCCCCAATAGGGTGGTCTAATAACCCTTTGACCCACATGACTTATATAGGGCCGACCCCAAACAAGGTGGTCTAATAACCCATCAAGTATAAGTTACGACACTTACAATATAAATAACGACACTTCCTTATAGAGAAATAATACCATCTCTATAGGAATACAATATACATATATGTGAAATACATTCTGAAGTTACATATACATCAACAAAAAGTGCACATTAGCTAAGAAGAGATGAGATGTTGTGTTGTGATAAAATGAAATGTTACTTGCTTGTTTATACACTTCAAGTCACCCTGATTTTTCTCTCGGGGGCGACTTGTACTTTTTGTTTTTCTTTTCATTTTACTTTCAAGGCTGACTTGTATATCTCATCTTCAATATGTCATGGGGATTTTATAATCATTTATGGGTCTTCTTCAATGGTCTGATTTGTCTTCTTGGTTATTTCTTCTTTACTTGAAAAGTTTCCCATGTTGATGATCATCTCCTCACATGCATGTCTTTTCACACATAGAGCTCTAATGTTGAATAGACCCACTAAGACTTCCCAAACACTTCTTAGAGTCTATGTCAATTCAACATTATACTAGACTTGTATATTCCACAAAGGGATGAAATCCCCTATCAAATAAACAAGTTAAATCTCTAATATAGAATAAATCACTCCATCACGGAGTAGGCAATGTGAGAGCACCTTAGGTCTAATATCCCCACACCATATTACTCAGGATAATAGGAGAAGGACTACCCTTGTCTGGGCCATTCACCTCTAGCCATATGAATGAGGATTTGAGGGTGAATTCATCAATCTTCCTTGGTCAAATCAACATGACCAATCTAGGAGAATGTATGCCTGATGCAACATGGACAAAGATCAGCACTCCCTCTCAACGAGGGAGACATTCTGCATCACAACAAGTTTCCTCGGTGAGAATGTCCTCAATATGCATCTCAAGTCTTTCACTCCTAGCCAAATCAACATGGATATCTGGAGAGAGACTGTGCCTAGGCCATTAACCACTAGCCATATGACTCAGGCTCCGATAATGAATGTATCATTCTCTCTTGGTTAAATCAACATGACCAATCTGGGAGAATGTTTGTCCGATTCTACTCATCTATGGATATGTACTGGAGCTTCATTGCTCCCTTTTGCACCATGTCTCGGATGAAGTGATATTTGATATCCTGACCAAAAATTCTTGCAAGAATTTTCTGAAGCCACACTGCTTTGTGACTTGTGACATTGGCTACAATACACTCATCATGTATTGTACTCAGTGCTACAGAAGTTTGCTTCTTGCTAAACATGGATATCATATAAGTTGATCCCAAAGCTGAAGCAACACCTCGAGGTGCTCTTTCTGTCCACTACACTCCCTTCCTAGTCAGAATCTGTATATCCCTGTAGCCTCGCTTCACCACTTGAGACATATCTCAAAACATATTCAGCTGTACCACGCAGGTACCTCAACACATGCTTTGTTGCAACCCAATGTACATGCCTTGGCTCAACCATAAATTGGCTCAAGGTGCTCACTACAAAGAAAATATTTGGCCTAGTGTTAACCAGGTACATTAAGGATCCAATCAGTTTTTTGTACATAGTGGGATCCACCGAATTTGAATATGAAGCATAATCACTCAACTTCTTCAGATTTGTCACCATAGGTGTAGCCATGGACTTGCAGTCCATCATATTGAATCTACTCAAGATCTCAATTGTGTACTTCCGCTGACTGAGGAAGATCTCACTTGATATTTGCTACACCTCTAATCCCAAGAAATAATGCACCAAGACAAGAAACTCGGGCCATATGACTCGGGCTCCTTGGTCAAATCAGCATGACCAATCTGGGAGAATGTATTCCCGATGATGCAACCTGGAGAAACATCAACAAACACATAGGGCCAAGAAAGAGTGTGTCAAGCACTCTATATGCAGATAAATTACTATCAAACACACAGAGCATATGAAATTTATTGTCAACCCGAGAAAGTCTTTTTATTTCAAAGGATAAGTGCACAATATATGCTTAAACACAAAACCATTAGAAGTGAATACTTTTATCTTCTATCATCCATGTTCATCCCAAGAATCTCTGCAACCCCAATTGCCTTCTAACTGCTACACTACAATCCTTTTCTATTATGCATCAACAAGAAATGATACCAGATCTAATCAACAATTGCAAAAAGGAAATCTCATTCGCATTCTAAAATAAACACTTGTCTAATCTAATCGAGCTGGGAATCATAAAGCATAAACTGAACATTACTCTAGAATTTCAAATGAAAGAGATTGAAGCAACTCTTCTAAGAAACTGAATTGCAAAATAGAAATCAATAAACACATAACAGGAAAGCTAAATTGTAAGGGCTCCTGGGATCACGTCTCAACTGTAAGATGAACACGGCAGTGTGAACAGAAATTGAAATGTATAAAGCAACCCTGACTCAGTCGACTGTCATTCTATACCATTCACCAATCTCACAGAAATGTAATCTTTTACTGAGAAATCCACACAATAAATATTGCTGCTGCGTACAAAAGAAAGAACAAAGCATCACACAACAAGAAAGATGAAATCCTAATTTAACTCAGCAATCTCTGTGGAAGACGGGCCCAGTCTTCACACAGAGACGCTGGTTGAACAACACTCTCTTTAACTCAGAAGTAACCCCTTATATTAACAGAAGAATGAGTACACAGTTTGGCTTGGCTGCTAATACAAAATAAATTAATTGTTTGCTGTTCAACCCCTGGGTCGAGGCAACTCCCCATATTTATACATACAAAGTGTAACATCTAATCCTATAATTGGGCAGCCATGAATATCTCTGATCTTCAGGCGCCCTAAATAACTAGCTGTTACCATGCGTGGCAGAACAGAAATATCCAAAAATGGGAAAGTTATTAATTGACCCAAGGGTGACGGTCTTTCCAGCTTACAACTAGATTCGAGCAGCAACATACTTAAGATAGCAAATTCTGTTACCACTGCCCTATCACAACTGTGTTTTGATTGATGATTCGAGCTCCAAGGATCCCTTCTATAAGCAATGAACGTCCCTTCCTTCATGACTTGTTCAGCTCCGATCTTCCTGCAGTCTATTTGTCTCAACTACCTTCATAAATCGCATCATGTTAGCACAAATTAAGAGAGGCACAACTTTAATTATCACAATCATAAGTATCAATACAATAAAACAATAATCGGCCATACCTTGGTAATTTGGGGAATAAGATGAGGACAATAAGTCTAATTGCCAAGATAATTGGTGTAGGACAAGGGCAGGGAAGATGATAAATGATGATCAAAAAGGGCCAATTCTGGGCTCAACATCTCCCCCCAACTACCATGTTGCATGTCCTCATGCAACAACCTGCATCTGAATCTACTGATCTCTATCCAGGAGAGAGGAAGGAATGTAGGAAACTCAGGCATCTCATCTATCTTTTGAAAGGCTTCTGTGAGTGACCCAGCATCTCCCAACTTCACTGTTTCCCTTCCACTGCTACTTGCTGATATCTAGGAATGCACTTGGTGCGGTGGGAATCTTTCTGCAGTCTCATTATGCTATGCCTGGGGGAGTTGAAGAGAAATTCTCAATCTGAATCCAACTCAATGACATCTCTAGGAGGTGGAAGCACTGGTTCTTGTGGGACAGTGTCTTCCAGTGCATCTAATTTTAACATGAGAGTTGCTGGTTCTTGTGTAACAGCAACATCCTTTAAACCTTCTTCAGCAGCTACCTTTATTGCTTTTGGAGACACTGGTTCTTGTGTAACAGTGTCTTCTTTGTCCTTCTGCTGCTGAGACTGGATATCCTTTTCAATTTGCAGCTCCTCCTCCAAGATTTCAGTGTCACCTGAGCATGGTGTCTGTACCTGTTCATCTTCACTCCACTGTGTATCAGGAATGATATCCACTCCCAGGTTATCTTCCAACTGCAATTCAGGATTTCTTGCTGCAGCTTCCAAGGGTGTTGGTTCTTGTGTAGCAACATCCTGGCTTACCTCTTCACCCTTCTTTTGCTGCAACTCCTCTTCTATGAGTTCTGTGTCATGGGAGTCCTCTAGGGTTACAACCCATAATTCATCATTAAACTCCAGAGTATCCTCTGTCCCAGCTTCTTCTCCTGTCTGCTTGGCCGGTTGGACAATTATATTCAGGGTTGCTAGTTCTTGTGTTACAGCATCCTGTTCCCATTTATCACTGTCCTGCCTTTCTGTCTCTCCTTCTAAAATTATTGTGTCCTGGGAACGTTCTGGGGTTACAGCATAAAATTCTTCACTAACCTCCAGAGTATCCTTCAGCTCCATGATCTCTGTATCGTGGGAACATTCTGGGGTCTCACTATATTCTTTTATAAGCTCCAGAGCATCCTTCATTCCAAGTTCTTCTCCCATCTGTTCTATAATCTCTGTGTCGTGGGAACATTCTGGGGTTACCATACATTCCTTATTAATCTCCAGGGCGTCCTCCATCCCATGTTCTTCTTCTATTTGTTCTACAATTTTTGCATCATGGGAAGTGGCAGTTGCAGCAAGGATGTTTAAAAGTGCTGGTTCTTGTGTGACAGCACCTTCTTTTTCCACTGCCTTCCCTACTGTGGCTACAGGCTGTTGTGCTGAATAAGTGCTAAGTAGAATTTTATGGCCTGCTTCCTCAAAGATTTCTCCACAGGTGGGGTAGAGTATTCACTCATCCTTTTCTCCAGCTCCCGCAGAAGCTGATTCCTCCACTTGGTCTGCAGCCTCTATTAATGTGTACATTTTTCTTTCACCCTGCTTTCTGCAGGTTTCCTTCCAAGTTTCCAGCTCCCTTCTAAGTGCTTGGAGGTCCTCTTTCAGCATTGCATTCTCATACAAGAGTCCTTCAATTCCAGATTCTTCCTCCACTGGCCTTTGTGGAGCATCCGTCGGTCTTGGTGTAAGGATTGGGGGCTCCACCTGTGTCTCTGAGGTTGCCCATCTTTTCCTAGCTGCCTCTGCTGCTGTGATTGATCGAGTTCGTTTCCTCCTGATTGGTGCTATTAGATCAAATTCATTGGTGGCCCTCTTCCTTTTCTGTGGCGTTTTCTTTTGTGACTTTTCTTTTTGTGGTGTTTCTTCTTGTGGAGCTGGAATATAGGGGGGCAAAACTGAAGTCAAAGGAATATTTCCCTGCCCCTCATGTTGTTCTTATTCAATCACAGCTCCTCCTCCTACCCACTCAGGTGAAGACTCAATTGTAACCAGCTCAATGTCTTCTTCCATTTCCCTAGCTCCGTCATCTTCAGGTTCCATTGTCGCAGCATTTGATGCTGCTCCAATTTCACCTTCTGCTGTCGGAGCTGTCCTGTTATCTAGGTTTTCCATGAAGGTTTCATCTACATTGTCGCCTGATGGCTCTGTTTGTGCTTCCCCTTGCTCTCCTTCAAATACAGTGTCATCCCCCACTGGTTCTGCTTGCGCTGGGGATTCATCTACATTGTCGCCTGATGGCTCTGACTGTGCCCCTGGTTGTTCTTCCTCTGTGGTTTTACCCACCCCGGATGGTCCTGCCTGTGCCCCTGGTTGTTCTTCTCCAATTTCATCCCTCCCCCCAACTTCACTGGAGGAACTTCGGTCCTCCTGTTGTGGTGGAACCTGTAATTGCTGCAATGGGATGACCCTCAAGGGAACAGGTTGTTGTGGTCGGGTTATAAATTGTTCCCAAGTTATATTATGTTGGGCAAGGGTTCTTACAATAATTAACTTGATAAGGCCATGGTGGGTGAGAGAGGACAGTGGGTGCTTCGCAGACTGAACAAATGTTGCCATATGACGCAAGTCGTGCAATAAATAAAATGGAATGTTCAACAAAATGCCATGGTGGAGATGAGAAAGCAAAGGAAGTTCAGAGTTATACACAGTTTGGTATCTACCTTCGCAGGTAATGTATTTCTTGAGGAAGACAACAACCTGGTCCCATGGCCGCGGCAGTGAGTTCAGTGCAATCCCTCTCCTGGATGCTTCAACTTGCTCCCCTGGAAGTAAAAATTCTTCTCGTGCAACCATTGCAGGGACTCGTCGGTTGAACCATGGTTTCCCCACCATCGGGATGGCTGTAACTCAGATATAATGGTCTCGGAGACATCTATACACAGCCCCCACACCGTGGAATGAGTCTTGGTAAGATTCAAGGCAAACTGCAGGGCTGCATCCCGATCGAATCCATCCAATCGCTCAAAGAATTCGAGCCAGCAAGCAGCTTGAAAGATAGTGAAAACTTGAAGGTTTCGCCTGAGTTCCCGGGTATTGAAAGGTTCATGGCGAACTGGAATCCCCATGGTCCTGGCTGCAGGCTGAGACTGCTATTCGACAGATTACAGGATCCCAGAATGGACGTTGCAGCACAGAGGATGCACGAATTGTTGAGCGGAGACGTTGAGCGAATGAGCAAATTCGGAAAGTTGAGCACAGAAAAGCGTTTGAAATTTCCATGCCGAATTGGGGAAGGTGGCAGTTATTAGTATTACGTCGTACGAGGGAAAGGTTTAATCGGGTATAAATGGTGGTACGAGTGAAGGCACGACCAATATCGTTTAAATGATATCAATGCTTAATCACGTGATAAATGAAAGCCATACCTCATAAAACTGTGCGTCGGAAGGCTGCGGAAACTGGTGGAGCATGCAGTTGGTGACGTCACGGAGCCGAACACGTGCACAGTCAGACGTGGGATCATGATGACCCGGATAAGGCACTAATTTCTTTCTCCAGTGAAACACAAGCCATCGCGTCCTCGGGGTTGGAATGATGAGTTCACCGTCATGACTGGGATGAATCAGCATCATGATTAGCAGGTTGAAACAATTCTTCTGTTAACACGGGAGTTACCACTGCAAGTTGCCAAAGAAATGATAGCGCGGCCGATGAAAAAGCTGTTGCAGCTGGCGGGAAAGAAGTTGCAGCCACCGGAAAAGAATTCACGGCAGCCGGAAAAAGAATTTACGATATCAGGGAAAATTACGGCTGTCACGGAAAAGTTTTACGCCGGCGGGAGAAAAAAACATACAGCTGGCGAGAAAATTTTTACGACTATGGGAAATATGTTGTAGCCGCTGGAAAAAAATGGCAGCTGCAAGGAAATGATGTGACAGTGACTGGTCAATGAGGTGGCAGCCGTTGGGAAATGAGGTGGCGGCTGTGGGAAAAAGATGTTGCAGTTTCCGATGTTGCAACCGCTGAAGTTGCAGCTGCCGAAGTTGCAGCTGCCGATGTTGCAGCTGCCGGAAAAGATTGACGGCTGACGGAAAAAGGGCATTACGGCTACCGGGAAATGAAATGGCCGTGGCGGGTAAATGAAGTGGCAGTCGCTGGGAAATGGGGTGGCAGCTGCGGAAAAAGATGTTGCAGCTTCCGATTTTGCAGCCGCCGAAGTTGCAGCTGCCGATGTTGCAGCTGCCGATGTTGCAGCTGCCGGAAAAGATTGACGGCTGACAGAAAAAGGGCATTACGGCTACCGGGAAATGAAATGGCCGTGGTGGGTAAATGAAGTGGCATTCGCTGGGAAATGGGGGTGGCAGCTGCGGAAAAAGATGTTGCAGCTTCCGATGTTGCAGCCGTCGAAGTTGCAGCCACCGAAGTTGCAGCCGCCGAAGTTGCAGCTGCCGGAAAAGATTGACGGCTGACGGAAAAAGGTCGACGGCAAGCGGGAAAAGGGATTTTGCGGCTGCTAGGGAAAAGGATAATGTGGTTGCCGGAAAAGGATATACAGCTGCCGGAAAATATGTTGCAGTTGTCGGAAATTTTTTTTTTTTTTTTTTAAGCAAGGATAGCACAGGGAGATTTTCGTCTAACGGGCCCAAACTGGTCGTTCTCCTGGCGCTTCCCTGAAAATTTTTGAAAGACGACAGCAAGCAAAGAGATCAAATGCAAAGAGAAAAAGAAAGAAAACAACAACTATACGCTACAGCAAGAAATTATTTATGTACAGCAAATACAATTTTCAGTTTAAGGTTTGGCAAAGGTAGAGAAAAGTTCCTGCTCTGGTGCCAATTGATAGTCTGGATCATCAGCAATCTGTGAAATGAATGCATCTTTCGAAATGGGCTTACGATACAGTCGCAGTCTGTGGCCGTTAGCAAGTAATGGTATATGGTTTTCATCAATGGTCACCAGGCGAACAGTGCCGTTGTCAAATACCCTGTCGACCAAATATGGACCCAACCATCTTGTGCGTAATTTTCCTTTAAAATCCTTCTTGAATCTGGAGTCGTATAATAGTGCCCAGTCTCCTTCACAGAAAATTTTCTTTTTGATGAATCGGTCATGCCAGTTAGATCTCTGTTGTTGAAGCAGCACAGTCTGGTCTACTGCAGCTAACCGTTTCTCATCCAATTCATTTAATTGATTCAATCTTCTTTTCTGGCCTTCTGTTACATCCAGGTTCATTTCAATGGCTGTTTTCAGGGTCTTGATCTCAAATTCAATTGGAAAGATGGCACTCTTTCCATACACCAGATCATAGGGAGAAAACCCCGTGGTGTTGCGCCAAGTTGTGCGATATGCCCATAATGCTTCTGGAAGCCTGTCAGCCCAATCCCTTCGATGACTTTTAACTGTTTTAGTAAGAATTGCTTCAATAACTTTATTAGTACTTTCCACTTGACCATTGGCCTGGGGATGATAAGGTGAAGCTATCCTGTGCTGCACATGATACTTCCGGAGCAAGGATTCAAATTGGTGTGAAATAAATTGTGGTCCCCCATCGGTAACTACTTCCTTTGGTACCCCAAAGCGGGTAAAAACTTCACTGTACAGAAAATCAATCACCGCCTGGTCATTAGCTTTAGCCAAAGCTACAGCTTCTACCCACTTGGTCATGTAATCTGTACACACCAAAATGTAAACCTTCTGTCTGGACGGAGGGTTGATAGGACCAACAAAGTCCAATGCCCACCTATCAAACGGTTCTAGTACCACTTGGGGCTGTAAAGGCATCTGATCTGTCTTATTAGGTTGGCCCATCCGTTGGCAGCTGTCACAGGACTGAACATATCTTTTAGCATCTCTTAACAGTGTCGGTCAATAATAGCCCATCCACAATGCCTTATGCCCTGTTTTTTTGTCTACAAAGTGTCCTCCGCAAGGTTCATCATGACAGGCCTTTAGTATATGAAATATCTCATCTTCCCTTACACATCTTCTAATCTCAAGATCAGGTCCTGTGTAAAAGAGATGGCCGTTGAGCCAACAATACCTGGCACTTTGCTGAATAATTTTTCTTTTCTCTCTTTTAGACATATGTGGCGGAAGCTTTCCTGCAACCAAATAATTAGCAACGTCTGCATACCAGGGTGAATGAGCTGAGAGTGCGAATAAATGTTCATCCGGGAAAGCATCCTCAACAGGCGAACTGTCATCACTGTTAGTAAATCGTGATAAAAAATCAGCAACAACATTTTCTTTTCCAGGTTTATCTATAATAGTAATATCAAATTCCTGTAATAATAAAAGCCACCTGGTTACTCTGGGATTAGTGACAGGTTTGTTCATTAAATACTTAATGGCAGAGTGGTCAGTATGCACAAATGTAGGATACCCAGTAATGTAATGCCGAAACTTATTAATAGAATAAACAATAGCAAGGAATTCTTTTTCAGTAACAGTATAATTTAGTTCAGCAGGGGCTAAGTTTTTACTAACATAATAAATAGCATAAGGTACTTGACCATCCTGCTGTCCTAGTACTGCTCCAATGGCAGTATCAGAAGCATCTGAAGAAATGTGGAAAGGTATGGTCCAATTAGGTCCCCTTAGAATAGGGGCTGTGGACAGCTTCTCTTTAAGTTTATCAAATGCTGTCTGGCATGCTGCACTCCACACAAACTGTGCGTCCTTCATTAACAATGAAAACAAAGGAGAAGCAAGTTTGGAGAAGTTTTCTATAAATCTCCTGTAATATCCAGCATGTCCCAGAAAACTTCGCACCTCTTTCTGAGTTGAAGGAGTTGGTATATTTTTTATCACCTTAATTTTTGAAGGATCCACTTGGATACCATCGGTAGAGATGAAATGTCCTAATACCACCCCCTCACTCATCATCATATGGCATTTTTCAGTGCTTAATGAGAGGCGAGCCTGTTCACAGCGAATTAAAACTTTCTTTAAATTTTCCAGTGCTTCCTCAAAATCCTTGCCATAGGGAGTAAAATCATCCATAAAAACTTCCATACTATCATTAACCAATTCAGAAAATATGCCAATCACAGCTCTTTGGAACGTTGCAGGTGCATTGCACAAGCCAAAGGGAAGCACCCTGTAGGCGAAAGTCCCCAGGGGCAAGTGAAGGTGGTCTTATCCTGATCCTCTGGAGCAATCTGAATTTGATTGTACCCACTGAACCCATCCAGGAAGGAGAAGAACTTCTTCCCTGATAGGGTATCAAGTACCTGGTCAATAAAGGGCAGAGGAAAATGATCCTTTTGTGTAGCTTTGTTCAGCTCCCTATAATCGACACAGACTCTCCATTTACCATTTTTCTCGGGCACAATTACAAGTGGGGAAACCCACTCACTATCTGAAATAGGATAGATAAATCCTACTTCCAAGAGTTTTTGGATTTCCTCCTTCACTATATCCCTCAAATTGGGGTTCATGCGTCGTTGGGGTTAACATACAGGCCGGGAGTCGTTTTTAATATAAATATGATGAGTGCACAGACTGGAAGGAATACCCTTCATGTCTGTATACTCCCAGGCGAATGCCCCCTTACGTTCCTTCAAGAGATTGGTTAGGCGCATCTGTTCTTCTGAGGAGAGACCAGGGTTGATGTTCAAAGTTCTTCCAGGCCCTACCTCAATAGGAATGCTTCTCGAGTTTTTCAAAACTGGGATTATGTTTGTGTCATTGACTAGTGCTTCCTCCGTAAGTTGTTCTTGTTTTTCCTTACCAAGGGTACTGTTCAGGAGTTGATAAACTTCTTTATCTACTGAAGTAGGTTCGCTAATGAAATTATTAATGGCATCGTCTTCTGTTTCATTTTTGAAGGTTAGTGCCTTCCCTATTGTTAGTAATGGCTGAACATCCTCCTCCTCTTCCTGTTCTATCCAAAGGGAAGTTTCAGTTTCTAGACTCGGCCGTGCTGGAGGATACAGGGTGAGGTTTTTGGTTTCCATACCATCAGATATAGTCATAGATCCCGATCGACATCTGATGCAAGCGTCAGCTGTAGCCAACCAAGGCCTCCCCAAGATCAATGGGTGTCCCCCCAGCTGTGATTTTGGTTGTAATACCAGAAAGTCGGCAGGGTATTCCCATGAGTCTACTGAAATGACAAGGTCGTCCAAAATCCCTTCGGGTCTGATGGTGGATCTGTCTGCCAATTCTAAAATGGTAGGGGTTGGTCTAATATTGGTGAATCCGAGTTTCTTTACAGTCTCCATTGTTATAACATTGATCGCAGCTCCTAAATCTACTAGTACGTTGGGTATCTGTGTTTGTCCTATGTGTACAGTGACAGTAGGATTGCCAGGATCCTCATACTTGGTTATAGGGGTTTTTTCGATCATTAAAGCAGATAAATTCCCTATGACATGAACAGTAGGAGGATCTCTGGGTTTCCTTCCCGGTCTTTTAGTGCACAGGTCCCGAACAGTTCTAGCATAAATAGGTACATCTTGAAGAGCTTGCAAAAGGGGGATCTTAACATAAAGGTTCTTCAATTCTCCCAAGAGATTGAACTGAGGTTGCCCCCTATTTTTGGCAGCATCAGTCTCTCAGGGTATGGTGGTTGCCTTACCAGCTGGGTAGGCTGCGTATTATCTGATTTATCGTTTAATGTTTCAGCCATCCCATCTGAGGGATGCTCAGCACCTTCAGTGATAGGAACCGGATCAAATGGATGCTGGGAACTCTCTTCTTTGTCATGCACAGACGGTGGAATATTTTCTGAAATTACACATTCTATTATCTTCCCAAACCGTAAGCGAATATCATTACAAGGTACAGGGGAGAGAGAGTAGGTCGGCATATTGAGAGCCTCCAATTGCTGGACTGTTTTATTATTTGGGTTAGGGTTAGGTTGGGCAGGCAGCTGAGGCCGTATTGGTATATTAGGAACAGGATTATTTTGCAGCTGCAGCTGCGACTGCTGAGGTGGGTATTGTGGATATTGATGAAATTGAGGATATGGAGGAGAATACGGTAACTGTTGAGGTGGAGGTGGTTGAGGAAACTGGTTCCCAGGATGGAAGTTCCTCCATCCAGGAGACCATGACGTAGGTTGATGTGGTGGCTGTGTCCAAGGAATCCATGAGTCATAACCTTGCATCGCAGGTTGAGGAGAATTCCACTGAGCATAATTTGAAGGGAATTGTGTATTCACATTCTGCATATTAGTATTCCAATTATTCAAATTATTCAAAAATGGAAATGAATCGGGAGACATACCTTGATTTCAAGGCTGCGAAGGTTTCTTCTGTGCAATGAAGTAGGCTGATTCCACTTCTGGGTTTGATGCTTGCAGAACAGCCTTCACTTGGGGCAATGTGGGACATTCCTTCATATCATGGTTCAGCTCGCACAGCTGGCACACTTGTATTTTGTCAAGAGGGCATTCTTTCAGTGGATGAGTCTTTCTACATCGGGGACAGAACACCCCTAGTGTGAGATCCTCGACTGCCTGTCTTTGCTTGGCCTTCAAGACATCAATCTCTGAAGAGATAGAGCTCATCATTTCTGTTTTAAAATTTTCAAGAAGATTTCCTATCTCCGCACGTGTAGCTCCCCCATTGGATGACTTCTGGGTTCTGTCGAAGACATCACGTTCCAGCTTATCTCGTTTGTTCTGCTTGTTATGCCTAGAAGATCCCCTGGAGTATCTCTTACATAACTCCACAATTGTTTCAAAAGGTTCTTTAGAAATATATCCCTTTCCTAGCAAATTTAACATGTCTAAACAATCGTCTCTGATCCCTCGAAGCAGGATTATCTTGAGCACATCTAGTCCCATGTTCGTCTGCCCATCTCTCTGCACATTGTACAGCAGCCTCTCTACAAAATCCTCCAAACTTTCATCCTCCTTCTGTACCATCTTGAATAACTCCTCCCTTTTGTCCCTGGTGTTACAATATTCTTGATATTTTTCCAGGAACACTTGCTTCATCTTATTCCAATTAGCAACAGTTCCTCCCCCAAGGCTCATGAACCATCATAATGCATTGTCCTTCAGGGTGGCAGGAAAAAGCTTCAACTTTTGGGCATCGGTGACATAATCATAGCTGCGACAGAGGATATCGAATTCAAAAAGGAATTCGTCTGGATCTTCTGCCGCCCTGCCATGGAAGCGAGGCAACACCGACGGTGAGATGCTTTTCATAGGAGCTGTCCCTTCTAGCTGCTGTATTGGAAATTGCAATGTAGCCATAGTTTCTTCTAGCGGGGAATCATTTTCATGATGGTATTGTACCATTGCTTCTTCTTCTTCATTCTCCTGTCTATTATTCATCTTTTCTTCTATATATTCTTCTTCGTTCGTTCCTGCGTTCCTTACCTCAGTTGTAACAGCTGCGTATTCTTCAGTTGTAACAGCTGCGTATTCTTTAGTTGTAGTAGCTGCGTATTCTTCAATTGTAACAGTTGCGTATTCTTCAGGTATAGTAGCTGCGTATTCTTCAATTGTAACAGCTGAATCAGCCGTTCCTTCTTTAGCAGGGGTATATGCAAGAATCACAGCTGCTCCTGTATCTTCCACTGTGGATCCTGATGCTGGCGCTCCAGGATCAGCAGGGCCTCTTCTGATAGGAGTCTCCCGTTGACGAGGTCTGACAGCTGAATCAGTTTTGTCAACAAGGTCGTCGATGAATGTTCTTCTACCCAGCGGTGGACCTCGACCACGACCCGAACCACCTGCACTGTTAGTAATTTGTGGGGTTTTGGGGGTTGGGAGGTGATCGCGTTTTACCCTCCTCGTATTCATGCGAAGCAGATCATTTCAAAAACAAACAAACAAAAAAAGACTGTCTGAAAGCGATTATAAGATGCAACTAATGACTAGTGTTTAATTTTCATCCTTCCCCGGCAACGGCGCCAAAATGTCAAGCACTCTATATGCAGATAAATTACTATCAAACACACAGAGCATATGAAATTTATTGTCAACCCGAGAAAGTCTTTTTATTTCAAAGGATAAGTGCACAATATATGCTTAAACACAAAACCATTAGAAGTGAATACTTTTATCTTCTATCATCCATGTTCATCCCAAGAATCTATGCAACCCCAATTGCCTTCTAACTGCTACACTACAATCCTTTTCTATTATGCATCAACAAGAAATGATACCAGATCTAATCAACAATTGCAAAAAGGAAATCTCATTCGCATTCTAAAATAATCACTTGTCTAATCTAATCGAGCTGGGAATAATAAAGCATAAACTGAACATTACTCTAGAATTTCAAATGAAAGAGATTGAAGCAACTGTTCTAAGAAACTGAATTGCAAAATAGAAATCAATCAACACATAACAGGAAAGCTAAATTGTAAGGGCTCCTGGGATCACGTCTCAACTGTAAGATGAACACGGCAGTGTGAACAGAAATTGAAATGTATAAAGCAACCCCGACTCAGTCGACTGTCATTCTATACCATTCACCAATCTCACAGAAATGTAATCTTTTACTGAGAAATCCACACAATAAATATTGTTGTTGCGTACAAAATAAAGAACAAAGCATCACACAACAAGAAAGATGAAATCCTAATTTAACTCAGCAATCTCTGTGGAAGACGGGCCCAGTCTTCACATAGAGACGCTGGTTGAACAACACTCTCTTTAACTCAGAAGTAACCCCTTATATTAACAGAAGAATGAGTACACAGTTTGGCTTGGCTGCTAATACAAAATAAATTAATTGTTTGTTGTTCAACCCCTGGGTCGAGGCAACTCCCCATATTTATACATACAAAGTGTAACATCTAATCCTATAATTGGGCAGCCATGAAGATCTCTGATCTTCAGGCGCCCTAAATAACTAGCTATTACCATGCGTGGCAGAACAGAAATATCCAAATATGGGAAAGTTATTAATTGACCCAAGGGTGACGGTCTTTCCAGCTTACAGCTAGATTCGAGCAGCAACATACTTAAGATAGCAAATTCTGTTACAACTGCCCTGTCACAGCTGTGTTTTGATTGATGATTCGAGCTCCAAGGATCCCTTCTATAAGCAATGAACGTCCCTTCCTTCATGACTTGTTCAGCTCCGATCTTCCTGCAGTCTATTTGTCTCAACTACCTTCATAAATCGCATCATGTTAGCACAAATTAAGAGAGGCACGACTTTAATTATCACAATCATAAGTATTAATAAAATAAAACAATAATCGACCATACCTTGGTAATTTGGGGAATAAGATGAGGACAATAAGTCTAATTGCCAAGATAATTGGTGTAGGACAAGGGCGGGGAAGATGATAAATGATGATAAAAAAGGGCCAATTCTGGGCTCAACAGAGTGTTGACTTTGACTAGCTAGTTTAATGTGTAGTCCACATCCATTTAATTAAATTAGTCTAGTGGAGAATCTGTTGTATTTGTTTAGCCATGTTTTTGTTCGGATATCCACATCATATTTTTCAGGATCTTGCATGCAAATTAGGGTTTGCATGCAGAATCTAGGGTTTGCATGCACCTGCATGCACTGGCATGCATCCCAGTCACCAGTTTGATGCCTCCAACACCTTATCCACTTCATTCTAGCACCCGGGAGCCACCTACCACAGAGTTTTAGCCCTCCTAAGCTGAAAGGCGCCCACTTCTCACCTACTACCAGAGAAGGGCGCACTTGTTCACCTACCACTGCAGTTCCACTTCAGTTACATTCAGTTAGCTCCGATTCTCCCTGATTTGAGGCTAGTTTCACTCCCGACTGACTGTATCACTTCCGTTGGACCTCCAGTTCGATTAGGTGACTTGTTCTGACTTCAGTTAGCCTCCCATGCGCCCCCACTGAGCCTCCAGATCCTAAATCAGTGCTACACACTTCAGTTACACTTATTACACTCAGTTAGACTCAGATTGACACCTGGATGACTGGTTGTTGTGCATTGATGAGCACCACCGATTGATTGATGAGGACTCCTAGTTAGAGTCAAGCTACTCCATTCAGTAATTTGAATGACCTCCTTAGGCAATTCGAATTGCTCAGTCATTGTGACAGTTTGTATTGTAATTCATTCACCCTTTCAGGGATAGAGAGCACTGCTGCATGTTTTGCACAGTTTTGCACCATATTTTCTATGTTCATCTGTTGTGATTGATTTACTTGTTCATTAGATCTGCTGTGACTAATTTTACATGGTATCAGAGCCATTGCAGGGACAAGATCTCTTTTCTACAGGTGTTTGTACAAGAAGATTTGACTGAATTGCTCAAATTGCAATAAGTTTTGGCATGAGATATCTCAAGGGCATTCGCTCCTGTGCATGCAAAGCTTAAAAATACTTCAAATACCACTCCAGAAGCTTGAGTTTCCACATAATTCCTGGATCTGATACATTGGACCCATTCAACATTGTTTGATCTCCAATCCCAGGTGTGATGCAACTCTAAAAGGGTGGATTGTTCGACCTTACGGTTCTTGGTTTGATTGTGATTTGCAGGTTATCAAGCTCCTCTCTTGCATTCGCTATACTGTGCATGCAAACTCCTCTTTTGCATTCGCTACTCTCTGCATGCAAGCTCATCTACATCAGTTTGACTCGCTCCTAGCAATGGAATACTCTTCTTCAAAGCCTATCCTCACCCCATTCAATTATTTTGATTGGAAAGATGATATGGAGATCATATTACGTTCAAAAGGTTACTACCGAGTCACTCTTGGTCTTGAATTGGAGCCAAACAATGTGTCAGATCGAACCAAACACTACAACAAGCTTGATGAAGCTTATGGTCTTCTTTGTCTCTCCATCTCCAAGGATCTTCACTTCCATCTCAGTGGATTGAAGACTCCAAAAGCCATATGGGAGCAACTTGAAACACTATTCGGCAAGCAGGATGAGCTTAGGGCTTTTCAATTAGAGAATGAATTGATTGGCATTAATCCTGAGAATTTCGAGACCATCAATGAATTCTTCACAAAATTCAAGAACTTGAACTTGCAATTGAAGAACAGTGGAGTTATCAAAGAGGATAAACAATTGATCCTCTCCATTCTAAGCAATCTTGGGAAAGATTATTCGGTATTTGTCTCTACTTTCAATTCCGGTCGGCTAACTACCCCGAATTGGAAGATGCCTACCTTGAATGCCTTCATTGAGTCCGTCACAAAAGAGCATGACAAGTTGATTCAAATGGGGTCCATAAGCTCCAAAGATTCAGTCCTATATGTTCAAGGACCCAAGATCTCGAATGGTAAAGGAAAACAAAAGAAGGAGAAGCCCAAATTCGAGCCTCACAAGCAAAAAGACAAAGGCAAACAAACGGATGCACCATCCAGTTCGAAGTTCAAGCAAAAGGGAAAAGAAGGTAACCAAAAATCTAAATGTACTTATTGTAACCGTGGCTTTCATCCCGAAAGTTCATGTATGAAGAAGACTATAGATCAAATGGCCCTCCTTTTGGAAAAGAACAACATAACCCTTCCTGACGGTGCAAGGAAGAAGGATCGGAATGATGATCATGAAAGAGGACAAGCACTCATGGCAACGGTTTCGAATCCCACTACTCTCTTGATAGATTCGGGTGCATCAAATCATATGGCTGCAAATATTGATTCTTTTTCCTCATTCGATCCAAACAGCTCCATCCCCATCCATTTGGGAGATGACTCAAAAATTTCTTCAAAGGGAAAAGGTACGATTCATGTAGAACATGGAA
This sequence comes from Larix kaempferi, assembly GCA_027924585.1. Lineage (NCBI taxonomy): Eukaryota > Viridiplantae > Streptophyta > Pinopsida > Pinales > Pinaceae > Larix > Larix kaempferi. Next base: position 3,242,946 of record BSBM01001492.1, on the reverse strand, counting down.
GCTTTCATAATGTTCTCTATGTGCCTTCCTTGGCTTCAAATGACACACACTGGTGAACCGAAGCAAGTTACATTCAGCCCTAATACAGTTCAAATTTCTGATATCAAAAGTGGAAGACTTGTTGCGGTTGGAAAGGCAAACCACACTGCAAAATGTTATGAGTTTTCGCACTTTATTCCGCTTGCAAAGCCCACTGCTCTTCGCACACATGGTAATGAGGTTAGTAGGCTTTGGCATGAAAGATTTGGACATCTAAATTATAAGTATTTGCTGCTGCTATCAAATAAATCCATGGTAGATGGGCTTCCGCAACTCCGTTCCTCGAAGGGAATATGCACTGGTTGCATTATTGGGAAGCACCCCGAGCACAGATTCGACCGCGGCAAGGCTAGCAGAGCCTCTACTATTTTGGGATTGATCCATTCTGATATTAGTGGTCCGCTGCCCCATATGTCATTAAATGGTTCAAGGTATGTTTTGACATTTATTGACGATTTTTCCCGCTTTACATGTGTATTCTTTCTCAAAAACAAGTCAGAAGTGCTTGGAAAATTCAAGGATTTTAAGGCTTCTGTTGAGACCACCACTGAGAGCAAGATCAAAGCTCTTAGATCTGATAATGGTGGGGAATATATCAAGTCCGATTTGCTGCAACTTTGTGCCCAAAGCGGAATTAAGATCCAACATACAGTTCCCTACACACCCCAGCAGAACGGTGTAGCGGAAAGGAAAAATCGGTCACTGAAAGAGATGGCTACATGCATGATTGAATCGAAAGGTTTGGCTGCAAATCTTTGGGCTGAAGCAATCAATGTTGCTGCATATATACAGAACCGTGTTCCACATTCATCCGTGAAAGGTATGACTCCTTTCAAAGCATTCTTTGGTCACAAACCGGATGTGTCAAATTTGAGAGTTTTTGGCTCTACTGCATGGGCTAGAATCCCTTCTGAGAAGAGACGAGCTTTGGATCCACAAAGTATCGAGTGCATATTGATAGGATATGGGGAAGAATCAAAATCATATAAACTCATGGATATCAGATCTAAAAAGATATTCATAGAGCGCAGTGTGCAGTTTGAAGAACCGCTTCAAGAATTGCAACTAGTCGAGGAAAAGACTGCCGATTCACCGCCTTCACCAAAAGAAGATCCGAGCAGCGATAATGAAGGTATGAGTTCTGATATTTCTGATATTGTAGCAGCATATGATGATCATGACATATCAGGTTCGGAATCCGATCATTATGATCCTCCTCAGTTACCAAAGTGGGCTCAAAACACTCTACATTCTGCTGGTTCGAATCTTGGAAATCCTGCTGATCCGAGACGAACAAGAGGAGACTTTCAAAGAGAAGGTATGGCTCTTTCTATTGCTGATCCATTTCTTCCTGAGATTTGTTATTTGATGGCTGGTTCAGATCCTACATCATAATATTCATCCCATCGAGATCCAAGATGGAAAAGTGCCATGGACGAAGAGTACAGTTCTCTTCAAAAGAACAATACATGGGAGCTAGTTTCTCTTCCACCTGGAAGAAAATTAGTGAAGTGTAAATGGGTCTACCGTACTAAAGTTGCTGCTGATGGCACTATCAGCAAATATAAAGCAACGTTGGTGGCAAAAGGTTTTTCCCAAGTCCAAGGAGTGGACTACACAGAGACCTTTGCACCGGTTGCAAAGATGGATTCCATCCGCCTTGTTTTAGCTATTTCCGCATCCAAGCACTGGGAAGTGCACCACATGGATGTGAAGAGTGCATTTTTACATGGAGACCTTGCTGAAGAGGTCTATATGCAGCAGCCAGAGGGTTATACATCAGATCCATCATTGGTTTGTAGATTGAAGAAATCTTTGTACGGGTTAAAACATGCCCCAAGAGCTTGGTACGCAAAGATGGACTCCTTCCTTCTTTCTCAGAATTTCCAAAGATGCAAATCTAATCCGAATGTGTATCTTCAGCGAGTTAAAGGTAATTTGTTGGTTATTGTACTTTATGTTGATGATCTGCTTATTACTGGTAGCACACTTACTTCAATAAACAAGCTAAAATCTGCCTTAAATCTAGCTTTTGACATGAGCGATTTGGGCTTGCTGAGTCACTTTTTGGGCTTGGAGATAGCTCAAAATTTTGATGGGATCACTATATCTCAGCCAAAATATGCTTCCGACCTGTTATTGAAGTTTAATATGGCTGAATGTAAGGCATCCCCGTTCCCATTCCTCTCAGGAATCAGTCTTGAGGAGGGAGATTCCACACCGCTTGCAGATTGCAGTATGTATCGACAGTTGATTGGTTCACTACTTTATTTGACACACTCACGGCCTGATATCTCATATGCCGTGAGTGCCGTGTCAAGATATATGCAGCAGCCACATGAGCTTCATTGGCGAGCAGCCAAGCGGATCTTGCAGTATGTGTAAGGTACGAGACAATTTGGCATACATTATGCTGCAGATTCTGAGCTAGATTTCATTGGTTTTACTGATTCAGATTGGGAAGGTGATAGCATTGATCGGAAGTCCACTTCCGGTTATGTTTTCATGATTGGTCATGGTGCTATTTGCTGGTCCAGCAAAAAGCAAGCATCCATTGCACTTTCTTCAGCAGAGGCAGAGTATCGAGGGGCAGGCAATGCCTGCATTCAGGCAGTTTGGTTGCAGGGTATTCTTTCCGAGTTTGGTTTTGGTGGCACTACTTCGATTGTCCTATTTTGTGACAATCAAAGTGCTATCAAGATCTCCACAGATCCAGTTCAGCGGCAGAGGACCAAACACATTGAAATTCATATGCATTACATTCGACAGTTGGTGCATGACTGCACCATCATTCTGCAATATTGCCCTACTGATGAGCAAATTGCAGACATCTTCACCAAGAGCTTCACTGAGAAGAAGTTCTCTTACCTCCGTTCACTGTTGGGGGTGAGTTCCATCATGGTGGAGACAGATTGATTCATTATTATGCTTTAGCTTGAGGGGGGGCTTTCTTCCCACTGGGTTTTCCCTCTTTCCTCACTTAGTTTATTTTCAGCATTTTTTGGATTATTGTATTGGGGTGACCTTTGGTCTTAGTTACCAGGGCCCCACATTATTTTTGTTGGCACATCATAGTCTAGCTTGAGGGGGGGTGTTCGGATATCCACATCATCTTTTTCAGGATCTTGCATGCAAATTAGGGTTTGCATGCAGAATCTAGGGTTTGCATGCACCTGCATGCACTGGCATGCATCCCAGTCACCAGTTTGATGCCTCCAACACCTTATCCACTTCATTCTAGCACCCGGGAGCCACCTACCACAGAGTTTTAGCCCTCCTAAGCTGAAAGGCGCCCACTTCTCACCTACTACCAGAGAAGGGCGCACTTGTTCACCTACCACTGCAGTTCCACTTCAGTTACATTCAGTTAGCTCCGATTCTCCCTGATTTGAGGCTAGTTTCACTCCCGACTGACTGTATCACTTCCGTTGGACCTCCAGTTCGATTAGGTGACTTGTTCTGACTTCAGTTAGCCTCCCATGCGCCCCCACTGAGCCTCCAGATCCTAAATCAGTGCTACACACTTCAGTTACACTTATTACACTCAGTTAGACTCAGATTGACACCTGGATGACTGGTTGTTGTGCATTGATGAGCACCACCGATTGATTGATGAGGACTCCTAGTTAGAGTCAAGCTACTCCATTCAGTAATTTGAATGACCTCCTTAGGCAATTCGAATTGCTCAGTCATTGTGACAGTTTGTATTGTAATTCATTCACCCTTTCAGGGATAGAGAGCACTGCTGCATGTTTTGCACAGTTTTGCACCCTTTCAGGGATAGAGAGCACTGCTGCATGTTTTCAAGCTACTCCATTCAGTAATTTGAATGACCTCCTTAGGCAATTCGAATTGCTCAGTCATTGTGACAGTTTGTATTGTAATTCATTCACCCTTTCAGGGATAGAGAGCACTGCTGCATGTTTTGCACAGTTTTCTATGTTCATCTGTTGTGATTGATTTACTTGTTCATTAGATCTGCTGTGACTAATTTTACAGTTTTTTGTTAAAAAACTCTCTGCTTGGTGGCACTCATGTTCCTTGTTCTTTCTTTCTTTGTGAGTCAAACCTTTATTCTTTTTGAAAGAAATACGTATTATATAATCTCTTAGTCTTAGATGAAATACTATGAGGCATGTATCTATGACTCTTAAAGTCACCCACAACTTGCTAAGATGTTGCACTTGCCCTCATCCATGTTAAATTTTCAACATAGATTTGAGTTTGATAGCAATAAGAGTATTTTTAACCTTATAGCGGACTTTAACAAAAAAATGCAATTATGATATTATGTAGCAGCAGTAAAAGAATAGTAGAACATCTACAGGAAATAAGAGTCAACCTTCCATAAGAGACACAAAATTTATCCTGGGAAAACCTTTCAAGGTATGAAAACCCTAGCAAGAATAATCTTCTTTATATATGAGATGACTGAGAGTTACATTAGCAGATATAAAGAACAAAATTTACATTACAAATTAAACTTACCTCTAGGGCACTTAAACCAAGAGAAGATGGTTGAATAGGATGACTGCAACCACTATTCAAACTAATCCAAACCCCAGTTACTTCAATTAGTGATTGTATTAACCAATGATGTAACTACCTTTGACAAAATTGAAAACCCTTGAAACTAGTCCTTGGGTGTCCTAGATGTGATTGGAAGGGATGTTGTGAGTTGTAGTAGGCCTTAGCAGGGATTGGGTGGCCTAGTATTTTCCCTAGCAGGGCTCGATCAGCAAGAGAGAGGCCCCAACAATGCTCGGGTGGGTAGGAATCAACCCTAACAAGGCTCATGTAGAAACTACTAAATCCTTAACAAATTTGGCTTCCCTCAAAACTGATCAAACTTCAATAATAGAACAAAGAAACCCTGTGGCTGTCCTCTCATGCTAAACCAATTCACACTTGGAATAAAAATAGAGAGAAAAAATGCCATCTTGAAGCCCCACGAAATTGTCTTCCAATTCAGAGAGGAAGATGCCATGTAGCGTGTTTTCCAAAAGAGAGTGCTTCTCTATTTATAAATCATCATTGAGGGTCATGTCCTTAGATTTAGGATTAATCAAATGTTAAAATCCAATTTAGTTAGGATTCTAATATTTTATTTTTTTCTTTTAACCCTTTAACTTTAATCTTGGACCTTTACTAGTGGACTCTTAGTCATTAATTAGGGTTATTCGACCATCAATGGGTCTCTTGGTCCTTCATTGGGGTTCTTGGACCATAAATGGGTCTCTTGGTTCTTCAAGAGGGTTCACGGTCCTTCAATAGTGGGCTTTAAGACCCTAGCTCTTTAAGCAAGTCATTTAAGACTTTTCTCTTGGTCTCTATGGTTCACACGTGCCCACTCAAAGTACATCATCATAAATAAAGAAGATTATTCTTGTTCTCCTTGCTTACCAAGGTCATGTGCTAGGTACATCAACAAGGGGTGGCCAGTCCCTTGAGAAGGTCCCATAGCCCACTGAACAAGGAGAGGAATACAACACTTGCCGAGATCCAATCTAGGACTTCATGTTGCTTGAATCAATGTCCTGGTCCCAGACCAAGTCCCGGTAACTGACCAAGTGCCTCCATTCTTAAAGAATGGCTCTCAGGCCCAGGTTAGGCTTCAGTCTCAGACTGAATTATGTTGATCAACCCCCTGGTCCCTAAATCGGTCCTCCATTCTTGTAGAGAATGGTCCTTAGCCCCAGGATAAGCTTCAGTGCCAGACTAATTGTTGATCAACCCCTTGGTCCTTGACCGGATCCTCCATTCTTACGGAGAATGGATCTCAATGCTGCTAAAAACTCAACACTCCCTCTAACCAAGAGAGGCATTCTCTACAATACCAAGCTTATATCGGAAGTACACAAAATTTGCCAATGATATAGGATTGGTCAACACATCGACAATCTGATCATCGGTATGAATGTACTTAAGTCTTATGGCACCTCTCTGGACCATATCTATGATGAAGTGATACTTCATCTCAATGTGTTTCAATCTGTCATGAAACACTGGATTCTCTAAAAGATTCATGCAACTCTGGTTATTACAATGGATAATAGTTGGCTCAAGCTTTCCAGCAAACAAATCAGATAGTAGCGTCCTAAGCCACACTACTTCTCTGTGGGCATCACTAGAAACAATATATTTAGATTATGCTATGCTTTGAGCTATGGAACCCTATTTCCTATTGGACCAAGAGATCATGGCTGATCCCATACTGAAGCAATACTTGGATGTACTTTTATAGCCCACTGCATTGACAACCCAATCAGAGTCAGCATTAACCAAGTAACATCACTCCACTGCTGGATGTGTATCTGAGCTCATAAGTAATAGTGCCTTGCAAATATCTAAGCAGCTATCCAATCTATGTGCTTAGGATCAAACATGAACTGACTCAGTGCACTCATTGCATAACATATATTTGGTCTAGTATGTACCAAGTACATCAATGATCCAATAAGCTGACGGTACAAGGTAGGATCTACTGACTTTGAACAAGAAGCTGACTCATGTAGTTTCTTCAATGTTGATGTCATAGGAGTGCTCATGGGATTGCAAGCTTGCATCCCAAATATTTTCAATATATCAAATACATACTTTCCTTGTGCAAGGAAAATATCTTCTGGATTTTGCCATACCTCTAGACCAACAAAATAATGCATAAGACCCAGATCCTTCTGTTATCACACAACTTGTAGTTGTCCCTAAAGGTTATCCTATCCAGGATGGTAGAGGAAATGGACAACTAAAGAGGTGACCCAAGAGAGGCCATGGTTCTGAATGTGATTGGGTGTCGTGTTAACCGAGGCACTCTTCACTTTAGATCAAGCCAAGCAAGACCAAGGGGGAGACCCTAGCTAACCTATGAAGGATAACGAACCCACTCAAGACCTCCTAGGGAAATGTGATAATGAAATATGAAGAGAAGAAGAGGGATAGATCTAGACCTAGAATGAATAAGTGAACCCAAGGAGTTAGGGCTTGGTTGAAGACGCTTATGAGATGGACAAATGTTCAACCAAGTAAAAGATAAGGTCACTTATAGGTTTAGGATCGTAGATCTAGATAGATCTAATGCCAAAAAAAGTACCCAAGTGGGGCACACCCTTAAAATATGAAAAATAGTCCAAATGGGGCCCACAAGTTAAAAATCAAAGTGAAATGGCACTAGGGGGGTTGCTATGATATGGATCTATGGATTTGAGAAGAAAAGAGAAACACCCATGAAGTATATCTAGCGAATGACCACCTACCCAACAAGTGCGACCTCCCTTGGAGATGCCTAGTGCCTTAGATCGGGGGGTAAATGGAGTCGGATGTCCACCAAACTTTAGATCAGAGATGTTAAGATGATTATTAAGCCCAAATGATCGCTAGGTATCGCTAGATTTGAAAAATAAAAAAATGAGGGTTTTAACTTTTAAGGGTTTTGAGATCTAGAAACAATGGATAAGCTAAGGAATTAGAATACGTACCTTTCAAGCGTACCTGGATAATGAGATGGATGCCGACTATGATGAGGATTACTTTCCCACAGATTAAATGAAATATTTGTATTTTCTCTTGCAAGTGTGATTTTCCCAAGTCCACATGTGTGCCCCTCTCTTCCTGCAAAACCAAGGAGACAAAGCTCAATTAGCCAACAGAACGAGGGTAGATACAAGCTAGAGGTAAAAGATAAAGAATGATTGGTACAAAGACAAAATCACTCCTTGTTTGAACCACAATTTGATAGAAAATTGTAGGGAAAGCCTCCCCACCAATGCGCACTCCTCCCAAATCGTCCTATTCACCTATAAATCGATATAGTGGAAAAAGATACAAGATAGCTACAAAATATCCTTCAGTGCAATGGAAAAAGCATTTACAATCATAATAACCAAACACCCATATCAAGATCCAAGTATGTGCTCATAAGAAAACTTAGGCATACTCGTAACCATCTTTTAGAGACCAGGAAGAGCTCTGTAATGGAGGTGTCCAAACCTTTGATGCCATATTAACTCACATGGGTTGATTGTGCCATGGACCAATGCTTGAATGGAGTGTCCGGATGCTTTGTAAAGGCCTCCCTCTCGAACTCTAATCATCATAGCTAAACTCAATTCTTCATTCTTTGGCCACAAGAGAACCTTTCAATCCATGAAGATTACTCTGTAACCTTTATCTTCTAAGCATGCAACTGAGAGGAGATTCTTCTTTAAGCCATGATCATATAATATTTCTTCAATATGTAAGATAGTCCCTGACTCAAGCTGAAAGGATGCTGAACCAATTCCTTTTATGTCATAGGTGGTATCATCCCCAAGTTCCACCCGGGCAGCAAAATTTTTCTTTCTAAAGTTTGTAAGAGCCTCTCGAATCCTGTCATATGCCTAGAAGCTCCATTGTCTAACAACCAAGACTATCATCCCCAAGTTCCACCTGAGCAGTAAAATTTTTCTTTCTGAAGCTTGTAAGAGCCTCTTGAAATCTTGTCATATGCCTGGAAACTCCACTGTCTTCCAACCAAGACTTAGCACTATTTGTAATGGATCCTGATAGGGATGAAACCAAATAGTACTCTCTTCTTGGTTCTTGATATTTGGTAGACTTATTGTTTTTCTTATTCTTTGGTTCTTCTTCTTCTATATCGGATGCTTCAAATTTTCCTTTCAACTTTCTCTTTGGATGCTTAGAATCTCTGGCATAATGTCCCATCCTCTGACAATTGTAACATTCAAACTTAGACAAATCAATGCGCTTACCTTGAGGCTTTTTACCCTTGTTCTTTTGATGGAAGAATTTATTTCCTTTCTTTGTCTTGATGGCAAGAGCAAGATTCCCTTCGTTAGAGCCTCCATTTCTGCTTTGCATTCTTCCTTCTTCTTGCAAACAATCGTGCCATAATCTTCAAAATTTGGCTGGACTTCACGGCCATTTATAGCAGATAGAAACGTTTTCCAAGAGCTAGGAAGACCATCAACAATAGTTTGAACAAGCTCGACATCATCTACAATAACACCAATAGCTAGGATTTGATCCTTTACTTGAGAAATCTTCGAAAAGAATGAAGCCACACTTTCACCCTTTTCCATATTCAAAGTATGAAGTTTGTTCTTCAAAACTATTTTCTCGTTGGGAGCTTTCTTTTCATATAGTTTGGTCAAGGCATCAAAACACTCTTTGGTAGTCTTCAATGGAGTTATGACAGGAATCAAGTTTTCTTTGAACGAATCATAGATTATTATTCTTGCGTTGGATTGCTTCTTCTTGAATGTTTCCCTCCCTACAGCTGAGGTAGGTTCTTCTACCACATTGATGACTAGGTCATCAAGATCATTTTCCTCCAATGTAGCCAAAATCCTTTCCTTCCAGGAGTTGAAGTTGGATGGCCCTTCAAGTTTTTCCTTTAGCCTAAAAGAGACTAAAGCCATTGGAGTAGACTGCTGAAACAAGTCTACAAAATTTTTATCCTCCTCATATTTGTACCAAGATCACGTAGGCAACAGTAACCTGTTCCAAACTCTGCTCTTCACGTAGTCTGCTCTGAAACCATGTTAAATTTTCAACATAGATCTGAGTTTGATAGCAGTAAAAATCTTTTTAACCTTATAGTAGATTTTTAAAACATTTGCAATTCTGAGATTATGTAGCAGCAGTAAAAGAACAATAGAACATCTACAGTAAGAAGAGTCAACCATCCACAAGAGACACAAAATTTATCCTGGGGAGAAACTTTCAAGGTATAAAAACTCCAACAAGAATAATCTTCTTATATACGAGATGACTGAGAGTTACATGAGTAGATATAAAGAGTATACTTTACACTACAAATTAAATTTGCTTCTAGGGCACTTAAACCAAGAGAAGATGCCTAAATAAGATGACTGTATCCACTAGTCAAATTGATCCAAACTTCGCCTACTTCAATTAATGATTGTATTAACCAATGTTGTAGCTACCTTTGACAAAAGTGAAAACCGTTGAAACTGCTTTGACCAAGAAGAATGTTGTTGTTGACCAAAAAGAATTCTAAGGTTGTCGTTGAATGATTTTAGCCAGATATGATTTTGTTGTTCACTGTATAAACCCTTAGATCTGGAGGATTCCTGATATAGGACCTCATATCCTTAGATGGAGGCCACGGGTGACAGAACTGAGACCTCAGGTGCCTAAATTTAGTCCTTGGTTTCCCTATATGTGACTGGAAGGGATATTGTGAGTTGTAGTAGGCCCTTAATAGGGCTCAGGTGGCCTGGAAGTTCCCTATCAAAACTCGGTCAGCAAGAGAGAGGCCCAACAGGGCTCAGGTGGGTAGGAACCAGCTCTAACAAGGCTCGAGTAGCAGCTGCTAAATCCTCATCAAATTTGGTTTCCCTCAAATTGATTAGACTTCAATAATAGAACAAAGAAACCATATGGTTGTCCTCACATGTTGAACTAGTTCAGACTTGGAGTAGAAATTGATAGAAAAAATGTCATTTTGAAGCCCCACGAAATTGTCTTCCAATTGAGAGATGAAGATGCCATGTAATGTATTTTCCAAATGAAAGTGTTTCTCTATTTATAAATCATCATTGAGGGTCATGTCCATAGATTTAGGATTAATCAAATATTAAAATCCAATTTAGTTAGGATTCTAATATTTTAAAATTTTCTTTTAACCCTTTAACTTTTATCTTGTACCTTTACTAGTGGGCTCTTGGTCATTTATTGGGGTTATTGTACCATCCATGGGTCTCTTGGTCCTTCATTGGGGTTCTTGGTGTTATTTTTTCACAAATTTTATCTAGGATCTTACTGAGAGAATAACAAGCACAACATAAACACAACAGACACAACAGACACAACAGACATAAGAGACACAAATATTTTCCTCGGGGGAAACCATAAAGGAGAAAAGCCCACAAATTCCTCAGAGATAGAATGATCACCAATACAATGTCACAAAAGTAAAACCCAAAATAGAGATAGTCTTTAGGAGCTTCTCTCTTCTCCACTTGTGCGAACTTCTTCTCTCTCTCTCACTAATTCCAATTGAGTGAATGTGAGTGAATGAATAAATAGAGAGCCTAGCTCTCTATTTATAATTTACCTTTCACTTTACCTTTACCACTTGACAAGTCGGACTCAACTAAAGTTGACTAGGCCGACTCCTTTAGGGGACTTAAGAACCCCAATACAAATGACTATAGGGGAACTAATGCCCCGACTTACATGGGAGGGTTTACCCCAATGAATTTACATGACCCAAATACAATAATGACTTCTTTGACTAGAGGAATAAACATCTCGGTCAGAGGTACAAATAAAATACAATAATAAATACAATATAAAATACAAGTGAATATCTTCCTTAGTTACAATAACATTGACACTCCCTCTTAACTAGCAAGGTATTCCCTTGACACAGTCATCAACACATATGGACACAAGTCTTCATCAGTGGATCAACAATGCTGGGACATCATCATCAACACTGGATCGTCGTCGTCACTGCTACTGCAATCCTTGTCATGTTGACCATCAATTTGTGATATCTCTCGATTCTACTTGTCATAGGAAGTTCTACAAAGCCAACCCTTTTTCATGCTGTATGTAGGCCTAGCCTCCATGTAGGTATTCATCATCTTTGCGAGCAAGCCATCAAGTAGGTACAGCCGAAGACTTATTATACTGCCTCTGCAAAAACCCGCATCTCCTACTTTCGCCTCATCACGTCCAGATCATATCAACGTCAATGGAGCACAGCCAAGATGCACATCACACAACACTTACATCAACCGACATGGGATGTCAAACCTACCACCATTTGGGAAAGGCTCAAGACTTACATCTACGCCATCGGAAGACAAACCTCAACCATGCGAGAATGGCACTGTCCTTACATCTACGCCATGGGAAGACAAACATCAACCATGCGAGAATGACACAACACTTACATCAACAACCATGGGAAGACACACCTCAACCATGTTGGAATGGCTTAGCACTTACATCAATAGCCATGGGAAGAGACACCTCAACCATGCTGGAATGGTTCGACACTTATATCAACGACCATGAGAAGACACACCTAAACCATGTCGGATGGCCCCAACCCTTACATCTGCACCATGGGAGGACACCTACCATCATGTGAGAATGTCTATAGCCCTTACACCTACACCATGGGAGGACACACCTACCACCATGTGAGAATAGCTCATGTGCATCTGCGTCTTCTGGACTCATCACTTCCCCTTGGAAGGAACCTCGATCTGAAGTACACCAAGATTCTCTATGAAGTACTCAAACTTCACTCTGGCTAGCGGCTTGGTCGACACATTAGCTATCTGCTCATTCGTCGCAACATACTGAAGCTTCACTGCTCCTCTCTACACCATATCCCTGATATAGTGATACTTGATCTCAATGTGCTTCGACTTGTCATGGAATACTGGGTTCTCGAACAACTTCACACAACTCTCGTTGTCGCAAAATATACAAGTCACATCCAACTAGAGATCAAACAAATCAGACAGTAGCTTCCTAAGCCATACTTCCTCACAACTAGCCGAACAAGATGCAACATACTTTGCTTCGGCTGTACTCAGTTCCATGCAGGACTGCTTCCTGCTATACAAGGAGATCACACTTGATCCCATACTGAAGCAGCACCCCGGAGTGCCCTTCCTATCTGCGGCACTGCTTGCCCAATCCAAATCAACATAACCCTCCAGGAAGGGTAATTTTTAGGGGCAAAATTTAGCCAATTGGCTATTTTTTGGGCTTTTTTTCAAAAAGTAAATTCGTTATTTGGTCATTTTTAGTCTCTAATATCGCCTATATTTACATAAAATATGTTTTTTTATCATAATATTCGCCAAAATTTACACGTTTCAGTAGTAAATTATATGTTTCATATTTAATATTTGCCTACCTATCTATATACATGTTTTTTTCAATCTAAAATAATCGCCTAGGATGATAAACTTGAGTATAATATTAGAATCCTTAAAAAATACCCTGTCTCCAGTTTAATCTTCTGATTCACATCATACTTGAGCCCATAATCAACTGTACCCTTCAAGTATCTCAGAATATGCTTTGTAGCAATCAAGTCAACATGTATCAGATCCTTCGGGAAGTAGCTCAATGTGTTCACAACAAAGCAAATATTTGGTCTCGTATTCGTCAGGTACATCAAAGATCCAATCATCTAACGATACATCATGGCATCAACTGATTCTGATGAAGCATCACTTAATAGCTTCAGGTTCAATTCCATAGGTGTGGCCATGGCCTTCCAGTCCATCATCTCGAACCTCTTCAGGATCTCTATTGCATACTTCCCTTGTCCAAGGAAGATTCCATCCACACTCAGCAACAAGCTTCCTCTTCGTGTCTGCAATCAACCCATCCTCACCTGTCACAAATAGGCCATCTACCTAAAGTAGAAGTATCACCGGGTTCCGTTCCTCAACCTTGTAGTAAAGGTTGGAATCCGCTTTACTCTTGGTAATCCCAAACTATTCAGGAAGCTATCTATTATTCTGTACCACGTCCTGGGTTCCTGTTTCAATCTGTACAAGGCCTTCTTCAATTTGCACACATGAGTCTCAAATCCGAGTGGCTGCTCCACGTACACTTCATCCTCTACTGCACCATTCAAGAATGTTGTCTTGACATCCATTTGGTGTACCTTCCATTTCATCACTGCAGCCATAACAAGTACTGATATGATGGAAGTGTATCTGGATACGGGTGCAAATGCCTCCTCATAATCTATCCCTTCCTTCTGGGAGAATCCACTTTCCACAAATCTTGCCTTGTGTTTCTCTATGCTGCCATTTGCAGCATGCTTGATCTTGTAGATCCACTTGGAAGTCACAATAGACTTCCCTTTTGGTCTCGGAACTACTTCCCATACATCATTATTCATAATCGACTGGTACTCTTTGATCATGGCATCCTTCCATTCTTTCTTCTCAGCTGCTTCCTCATATTTGGAAGGTTCTTTGTTAATGATGTCACACAGTAGGGCTACATAGCTGGAGTATGGCCTAGGTCTCTTTCTTTATCTGTGCATTTCCTCCGGAGCGCCATACCTCTCTACATCTTTTATTGCCTCTCGTACCCATGCTGGCTTCCTCTTGTGGGAGTTATTCTCACTAGGTGGATTTCACAGTCTTCATGGTCTTCAGGAATTACTCCTTCCATTGCTATATCTCTGATCCTGGGAACTTCGGGTTCTTTAGTGTCTTCATCTTGCCTTCATAAATCTTCTTGAATGTTATAGATGAATAATCATCACTTGTTCTTCAAAACAAGTCTCTCTTGTGGTACACGATCTTTCCTACAATTCAATTTAGTTGCGTGATTAGAAACATTTCATAAATTTTCAAAACAAATTATTATGCACAAAGACATAGGTCACACAGTCATGCAACTATCTTACCCAATGATTCAACACAACATTCATCCATATCTCGTATTCATACGGTAACTTCCTAGATGCCTTCCATCTCTACCAGAACATTGTTAAGAGTGTGCACTACTCCCAACATGTCAGCAAAGAGGTTTCATTCTAGATAAGTAGCAATGGGATGTTGTACAGTACCATTGTCCACTTACCCATTACTTGCATATTGGTAGTATCTTGTTCATTAATGCAAATTTTCTAACATGCATGATATACATCCTAAATCTAGGAGCATAAGTATGTACATGAATGAACAATATTATTTAAGTAATCAGATATACAAGAAATGCCAATTCAAATACTTATCATTGTTTGGTTGTTGGGTGGACTCCTCTCAATATTTGCTTCCTTGCAGGAAATACTGGAGTGTGCTCCCTCTTGATCTTTTGATTCATTAACCAATGCTGAAAATGGATGAGAGATTCTTCCATACATTATTGATCTTTATTTCTTTTCTAGAGTCCAACTTTGCAGTAGCTTCTTCTATTCCTTTCATGTAATACTGAAATTCATCTCTAGTTTCACCTTATGAGGTGGAACCTTTTGAATGAACCCATGTAACTGGTTACCTTCATTACAATACATATTCTTCATCACTTGAATATTCTCCACTTTCTTCTTTGGTTCTCTTTCTTGCAGGGTCATCATCTTCTACGGTGTGAGCATGGTGTCTTTTCTTGTTGGTCTTCTTCTTGTTGGAGCCACTTATATTTCTGGGACAATATCTGGAGTAGTGTCCCTTCTCATCACATGTATAGCATCTAATGTTAGATAGATATTTTCTGGATCTTCTAAAGTTCCCCCTTTGACTTTGGTGGTGGTGTTTCTTTTTCTTACTGTGATGATGGTGCTCCCTCTTGTTGTTATTCCTCCTGGAGTTTGCCGTGAGAGCTTGATCGTCGTTTTCTCCCATCTTCTCTCCTTGAGCTACAAGTCAAGCTTCTTCTTGTGAGAATTCCTCCCACAGCTTACTGAATGTGATTAACTTCCTTCTAGCAAAAATCCCTTGAATGAAAGAGTCCCATGATCTAGGGAGACCATTCAAGGTGGTCATCACAATTTCTCCATTTTCTCCCACAGCTTCAAGTTGCTCCTTTATTTGAGAGACCCTTGTAAAATAGGACTGCATGGTCTCTGCATTTTGTATCTTCACATTCTTCAACTAGTTTCGCAAGGCCATCTTCCAATTTATATTCTTTCCTTCAAATAGCTTGGTCAAGGAATCAAACATCTCTTTAGGTGTCTTTAAGGAAGACACATGTGGGATGAGGTGATCCTTAATATAATCAATAATGATCCTCTTGGCCTTGACCAATTTCTTCTTGTGTAGAGCTTTGGCCTCATCTCCCTCTGGAACTGGAACCTCTTCATTTACATATGTGTCCAATTCATTCTCTTCAAGAACTAATGTAATCCTAAACTTCCATGCTCATAAGTTATCAACCCCTTCAAGCTTATCCTCAAGCTTGGTGTGGTGAGACATATTTAATGAGAACCTCAAATGGAAATACAAAATATTTAGATCTTACCAATTTGAGATGCTCGGGCTGAATCTGGAGCTAGTTGGCCCAGGGTTTTTTAGAGAAACCCTAATTTTCCAAAGTTGAAATTTGGAACTTATGATTGGACAGATAGATGTGCCTCCTCAAGGCGAGCTGTCCAATGTACTCACTTCCCTAAATCAGTGAACAAAAACATAAAATATATGATGCCCTAGTTTTCCTCTAGCAGTAGTGATGGGCCAAAAATGAAAATTCTCGGAATTGAATTTTTTTTCACAGGAAGATGTGCCTGGATGAGGTGATTATGTTGGTACTTGGTTTCTGAAGATTCCAAAAATTCACCCTTGAAAAGTGACTTGCGAATTTTGGATCTATAGTTTCTGGCTTTTCCTGGTTTTTCTGGTCCAAAGTCAAACTAGGGTTTGACTTTCCTAGAGTTTCACCCACTCAAAAAATTCGATCTTGGTCTCTAAATTTTGATTTTGAGTAGGAGCACTTCCCTATGCTGATTGCACTCCAAAATTCCACTTCTGCGAAAAGCCCTAATATCCGACAGTAGTGAT
The DNA here is from genome assembly GCA_027924585.1 of Larix kaempferi. Lineage (NCBI taxonomy): Eukaryota > Viridiplantae > Streptophyta > Pinopsida > Pinales > Pinaceae > Larix > Larix kaempferi. The sequence goes on along the minus strand of BSBM01001492.1, from coordinate 3,226,396 downwards.
GGGCCAAAAAATGAAAATGCTCAGAATCAACTTCTGCTTTGACAGAAAGATGCACCCTTCTAAGGCGATTTATCCTAGCCTCTTTTTGTTGATGATATGTGGAGAGAAGTCCAAAAATTAAGAATCCCTAGCTTCCACAGCTACACAGTGTCTTCTTCTCATGTTAGCTCTGATACCATGTTAGTTTTTCACAAATTTTATCTAGGATCTTACTGAGAGAATAACAAGCACAACATAAACACAATAGACACAAGAGACACAAATATTTTCCTCTGGGAAACCATAAAGGAGAAAACCCCACAACTTCCCGAGAGATAGAATGATCACTGATACAATGTCACAAAAGTAAAACCCAAAATATAGATGGTCTTCAACATCTTCTCTCCTCCACTTGTGCGAACTTCTTCTCTCTCTCACTAATTCCAATTGAGTGAGTGTGAGTGAATGAATAAATAGAGAGCCTAGCTCTCTATTTATACTTTACCTTTACCACTTGACAAGTCGGACTCAACTAAAGTTGACTAGGTTGACTCCTTTAAGGGACTTAAGAACCCCAATACAAATGACTATAGGGGAACTAATGCCCCGACTTACATGGGAGGGTTTACCCCAATTACTTTACATGACCCAAATACAATAATGACTTCTTTGACCAGAGGAATAAACATCTCAGTCGGAGGTACACATAAAATACAATAATAAATACAATATAAAATATAAGTGAATATCTTCCTTAGTTACAATAACATTAACACTTGGACCATCAATGGGTCTCTTGGTTCTTCAAGAGGGTTCATGGTCCTTAAATAGTGGTCTCTATGACCCTAGATCTTTAAGCAAGTCATTTAAGACTTTTCTCTTGGTCTCTATGGTCCACACGTGCCAACTCAAAGTACATTGTCATAAATAAAGAAGATTATTCTTATTCTCCTTGCTTACCAAGTTCATGTGCTAGGTACATCAACAAGGGGTGGCTAGTCCCTTGAGAAGGTCCCATAGCTCACTGACCAAGGAGAGAAGTACAAAACTTGACTAGATCAAAGCTAGGACTTCACGTTGTTTGAATCAACATCATGGTCCCAAACCAGGTCCTGGTCCCTAACCAGGTTCTTCAGCCCGAGGCTGAAGGTTTATCAAAGTAAACATCTTGGTAACTGACAAAGTGCCTACATTCTTAAAGAATGGCTCTCAACCCCATGCTGAGTTTCAGTCCCAAACTGAGTTATGTTAAACAACCCCTTGGTCCCTAAATAGGGCCTCCATTTTCTCGGATAATGGTCCTCAACCCTAGGCTAAGCTTCAATCATAGACTGAATATTGATCAACCCCCTGGTCCCTGAACATGTCCTCCATTCTCCCGGAGAATGGATCTTGATGCTGCTAAAAATCAACAATCCACACCCACTTGGGAAATTTTGAACCTAGGCCTTGTTAATACAATTTATTTTTTTGTTTTCTCCATGCCCTTTGAGTTGTTGGGCGAGCCTTTGGTCTGAGAAACCACAACCCAGGGGCATCTAAGTCATCAAAATTACCCGAGGATTGCACCCGGCCTGGGCTACACCAACCCAAAGCATGACTGGATTTAAATGTCGCCTCCCAGGAGCAACGATTTTTTTTACCTTGGGTCGCCTTGCACAATGAGGCCCATCTTAACTGTTTTCTCTACCGGAATTTGACTTGTTAATACAATCTTGATCTTATGCTATTTTTTGTTAGATGACACGCCCATAGGATTCAAACCCTTATCATTTCCGCTTAACTTTCTTTTATTGTTTTTACACTTTTGTAGTGGAAACCTTATCCTTTCCCCTTGACTTGATTTTAATGTGTTTTCACTTTTGTAGGGGAAACCTTAGCTTTTTCAGTTTTGTAGGGGAAACCTTGTAGATTTTTCACCTTTGCAGGGGAAGCCTTACTACAACTCTGTGCATTCTCTTTATTTTTTCTTATTCTATAAGTATTTTGGGAATTGAATAGTTTGGAAGACCCCTATTCCTAACTGTTTTGTTTTTTCTTTGTTTCCTTTAGCAAGTTCATTGAGTGATGGAGTAGATTAGCATTCTTTGTCAACCCTTCATTCTTTGTCAATTGCTCTCACAACAACTTTACACTCCATTTAAGGAGGTGTAGTAGGATATAATATTTGATACTTTTATGAATACCCACAAGTAACCAAAGTATATCAATGGAACTAAAGAGTACAACAATCCACAAAATAAATGAGGGCCTGCTAAGGCTACTTCTAAGCAACAACAAATACATATAAAAATATCAAGTAGAAGAGATAAACCCATATGAAAACTAAATATTAGTACATTGTAAGGTAAAAGGAAAAGGATAAAAGAGGAGGCACTACTTTACACCATAGGTAGATGTAAAGGTGGAGAAGCTACTGAGAACATCAATGTAAGGTATTTTGATATTCTTTCAATAATGCTTGGGGTTGAGAGGACTTGGTTGGTGATTCTTGGGGTTATTTAGGTACAATCTACTAAATCTCTCCTAGTATCCAAGGACAAACAAAATATTCTAGCAATGCATAGCTAGCTACTTGATCTTTAGTACCATAATTGATGGCATTGAGACCAATTAGGTCAAGTATATCTCTACGGATTTGCGTAGGTACCTTCTTGTTTCCAAACATAACAAAAGGACATGGACTATCTCTGTAGCATATTAAACTTTGTATCCATGCTTGTTGTGTCCACATGGCACCTCATATGTCAAATTGTTGATATTGACTAGAAGAAAGAGGTGATCAATGTAATACCCTCCATGTTTTATTTGTTTAATTATCAAATTTAAAATTCAAATTTATGACTAAGTGGTTAATATTTTAATATTATGTATTGAACATGTGCAAGATTAAAGCTTGCCACTTGTCCCTGTGATAGGGCAAATGTAAAAAGCAATTTTTAACATTATTAATTAAATGTTGGAATAGATGGAATGACCATGTTGAACTTGATGAAACACAACCCCATATGTAAGGAACAAAGTCTTGCTGCTCAAGATGAGAAATTGACAAGTGCCAAGAAGTAGTTTCCTTGAACCAACTCTTAAAATCTAAGAGAAAATCCATGGCCAACGAATTCCCAAGGAGGGAAGTTGGGAATTTCTTAAGACCTAGGAAAAGAAAAATGATTTATATGCATGGGTGGGAAGAAAGGACATTGTCTAGTATGCATAAGAAATCTGTTATGGGAGCCTTATTATGTGTTAGGTAATTTTTTATGAGTAAAAAACATTCTCGAGTTAAGCAATAGTTGGTCATAAGCTTGAGAATGTAGGAACACTATTTAGTAGCTCATGCAGTAAGAGAGTAGTGTGTTTGTTGGTTTGGTGCCATGGTTCATGTTTGGGGGTGATTGCTGAGCAAGTGAAACTAGTTGTTTAGAAGTCTATGGTTGGGTGGAATGTGGTGAATCCAACTATGTTTCCCCAACAAGTACTACAGATCAAATATGACTAATTACTTTATTGTACTTGTTATGCAATTTAATGTTCACATATCTACCTATTATTTTTCCATTTTACTTTATCAGAAATTATTTACTATATAATTTAACTTGCCATCATATCTTTATTTCATGTTGATTAATGTTTATTTAGGAATTAGTCCTATAGTATGTTAGAATAAATTCGAAAAAATCATATTAACCCTACTACTTTTACTTGTAATGTTTGCTTAGAATTGTATATTATTTAGTCTACATTCTGCCTTTAATTTATATTTCAATATTATAAGTATTAGCAAGTCATTAAGATAAGAATGATATGCTTAATTAGGGTGTCTAGGCTAGAATTTAATATATATGCAATAAAAATAGACATACTACATAAGCATTGCACACAGAAATAAAGAATAAACTATTCAACATTGTAATTAAAAAATTAAATATTTTTTTTTCTATAAAATCATTTATTATAATCATTATACACAAATATTCAAAACAAAAATAGATAGATATAGTAAATTTGTAAACCATCTAACTTAATGTAAAAACATCATAATTATAACACCGATACAAATAAACAATGACTAAATGGTATACATGGTTTCTAAATATATCATCATGCATTCACTACATAGTATAAACTCATAATATCATTATCAACCTTGCAGACTTAGCCCTTCAGTTATTGTAACTAAGGCCCCTTTAGAGTAATATGCCAATCCAATCGTTGGATGAAACAAATGCACACATAGTTAACGTAATTACAATTTAAAATTAAGTATGAATACTTAACCCTGGTTGACACGACCCTATCAAAATAAACATATCCAAACGATAGCAAAATAACTATAACGTTATAACGTTAACAGCAGTAAACAAAGGATTAAGCAAGGGTTGTTAGTTGTTACCTAGGTCGACAGACCTACACTCTTTAATATAATAACAACATATGCCGAAATACTTTAATGGAGACAAGCCCGAGTAAACGAATTAGTTCAGGATTAAAGAACCTTATACAACACTTTAGCTTTGATGAGAGGGAGTACATGTCGTAATGTCTAGATAGACTATGTGTCTGGAGGGAGAAGGGAGCAGTCTACGGGTAAACCAAAACGTTTCATATTGGCTGGATTTGGGCAAAGTAAAAATGACTGAAATTACAGTTTTAATTGTTTAAATCGTGATTTTGATGATTTGGATAGTTTTAAAATGTTGTATTTAATCTGAAATAAATTCGTATACTTACTTAAATTGCAATACTAGTAAAAATTGCTACCAAATTACAATCAACCTAGTAGTTATTTTTCATAAGTCCCATTAGGGCTATTGTTTTTCATAATGGCTATGCTACAATTTTAATGACTTTGTTACAACTATATTTATTATTTATGTGGAAAATTCTCAATCCACTAGTTCTATCAAGAGCAACTTTGGAAAGAAGCATCATTTTTACCTCAGTGCTCATTCCACTATTTTGATTAGCTTCTAAGGCCAAGGGGGCTTCCCTAAGCCTAATCTCAAACCAAAAGAAAATTTACCTCTCTAACTACATTTGTCCTTTTCCCAATTTCTTTCAAAAATGTATTCCATACTAGCGTTGGATCGACTTCTTCATTGTTGCTGAAAATGGAAAATACTTATAATAGTGGTAATGTGGCATAAGCGACATGAGCATATATGTCTCTTAAGAGACATTCCTTCATGTCGCTTAAGAGACATCCAATACTAACGTTGCTTAATTGACATTTGATCAGACCTAAATGAGTTTTTCCTTGAATTATCTACATATACTTCAATCCGACATCAAAAATTGAATTTTAACTAATCAATCAATGAAATCCTCCACCCACACATATAACAACCTTGTTGAAAGACTCCTTCAAGCCTTTTGACTTCTCAACCATAAACGGTTATCCACCTGACATGCCCATAAACATTGAAAAGTGACCTAAGTTTATTGGGAATAATAACACAACAACCTAAGGGCATTAGAATAGTTTAATGGCACACATTAATTTAGAAGACATTGGCCATCTTAATATCCTTTTCAAATTATTTTCCTTGTCCTTATTTAAGGATGTTGAGAAATGGTTTCTAAGCCTACCTACTAATAATACCATGCTATGATGATTTGCATAAGGTTTTCCTTGAGAGATGAAAGAGAGATGGAAGAAAAGAAGGATGTTAGGTTCATTTTGAATGCATTAACTAATATAAAAAGAAATGAAAATGAAATGGTGAATGAATTCAATGCAAGATTCAATAAATTAAAACGTGATGTTCCTATTGATTCATACTTTCAAGTTATATTACATGAATGCATTTCAAGAAGGCCTAGAAATCGACAGTTTGTTGAACGTTTTTTTCATTCGAGAACATATTTGACATTTAAATGTGAAACAGAAACATCATCACTGACGGATATGAGATTATCTAAAACATAGATTCAATGTTTATCAACTTCCATTTCACGTCAATTTTTTTATCTAAAACTATAACCTAGCCTATACGTATTAGTAATTAGCCATGGGCATTGTAGCAATGCCCTGTTATGTTTTGTGTTGATATTTAGCTTCGACCTGCTATGTTTCTTCACACATAAACTTTATAATCGTTATATCTTTCTCACCCAATGCGTAATCTCTTTAAATGCATGCCCACAACTTGCGTCTGGCGAGTTAGCCTGAGACTCCTATCTCCGTTAGTCGTACAGTACACCTGGGCCCATGTTTACCTGCGCTTAGATTTTGCAAGGGGTTGTTGTTGCCGTCGGCTTAAGATTTGGTCACCAGGAAAATAAATTGACAATCCATAAATTTCCATAGATGTAAAATGATCAGCAAAAAAAAATTGTATCCGTCATCAAATTTTTGGTAGACAGGCACAATGAATTTGAAATTCCAGGTTTGATTCCAAGGCCAATTTAAAATTTTCGTTTGTCAAGAAAATCCCATCCCATTGATTTGATTGATATTCAAAACCAAATCTAATCAAACCTAGGAAAGCCCCCTTGGCCTTGAAAGTTGATCTAGAAATTTGGGAATTAGTGCTAAAAGTGACCATGGTGCTTCTTTCCAAAGTTTTTTTCGATATCATTAGTAGATGATAACTTTTCCATTTAGGTGCTAAGTCAAGCTATAGCATGGCCCTTGGATAATCCAAAGATAAAGTTCTTATGAATATTGGGTAGATGTTTAGATCAGATGCATGCAAAAATATACCCACACATATAACCACCAGGAAACCAATAACAATCCACCAATCAACTTTCAATAACCATTAGACCTTTCAGCTTGTGCTGGCAATAGTCAGTTCGCGAACAAATTAATCACAAGCAAACACTATCTACCATATGTATGGCACCTCAACAACATGCAAGAACGTAGACATGATAAATCAAGATGCATAATATGCATGTCAAAGCATTAACGGGAGAAAATAAAGTTAATAAAAACAAGGCAATTCCTCACCACAGGCAACAACAAAGAATTTCTCTCCTTTCCTAATGGTTTCTGGTCATCTGTTTTGTCATGACAGCATAAAAATTTATCATCGTCAGGAGCTTTAGAAGCGTTAAATCCCATTAGGAGCTCCAACACCACCTTAGTGACCTCTACCAACGGCAGAGAATTTCTGTTTTGGGCATCTATAAGCATATACATAAACTTTAGATATAATTCTGAGAAGAAACAAGTAACAAATTTTCTAATTTCGAATGTTTATGTGGAAAAATTTCTCAGATTATCCTTTATTCCTGGTCGAGAGATATGCTTCAGCCTACCTTAGGTTTGAGCTAGCTGTTGGCGTCGTTAGGGACGTTCACGTACGAGCGCAGAGCATCCATTGGTTTCAATGGTTTCAATGTTGGAAAATCGTAATTAAGAGCTAATTGCGTATCTAACTCTGCCGGCTCTGTCAATTTATTTGTCACTCTGTTATGCAATCACTCTGCAACCAATCCGGCTCATGTCTTCTTGTATTTATTTAAATGCGTCTGTATTCCGCAATTCAATAACTTTTTAGGTAGAAATTAATTGTAGTGATTAATGTAACCCTGTAACTTCCAGGTGAAGCAAAACCAACTTTGTGTATAAATGAAAATCAATCACATAAAATCATATAGAGATGTAGGGAGTGAAAGGAGGAGAAGAAATTGGTTGTGAAATGTATTACGAGCCCAAGCTCTATAAGAAGTGAAAGATCAAGTAAAATGTCATCTCTCTGTAGTGGGGCAAAGTTGCTCTATTTTAAGATTGGGTTATGCGAAGTTAACTTGTGCAAAGTTAATCTTCGTAAAGTTAAAGAAGTTTACAAAGTAAATTTGTGTGAAGTGCGAAGTTCAATTATGTTGTTTAAGATTGGGTTATGTGAAGTTAAAGAAGTATGCGAAGTTAACTTGTGCAAAGTTAATCTTTGTAAAGTTAAAGAAGTTTACAAAGTAAATTTGTGTGAAGTGCTAAATTCAATTATGCAACATTCCATTTATGCAAAGTAAAGTATTGCTAAGTTAACTGCGCATTTATGCTAAGTTCAAAAGTTGAGATGCGCAGTTAATCTATGAACTAAAGTGTTCAGCAAAAAATAGAGCAAAGTATATGCTAGGAGAAGCGAAGTCCTAAAGAAAAGAAAAAGAAAAATATTTATTTACTGCGCAGTTCAATCTTTTGACTGCGCGGTGTGCTTTTCCCTTGATTCAAGGCACAACATCGTTTGTATCTCTGGAGAACCTGAGAAGGATAAGGCAATTTCCTGTAGGTGACAAAATAATAAGCAAGCAACGTGAATAAGTGAGGAAATCTATATACAATACTAAGCAGAGATTACTTATTAAGGTCACTTGAGAAGGATAAGGAAATTGCCTGTAGGTGACAAAAGAATAAGCGAGCAACGTGAATAAGTGAGGAAATCTATATACAATACTAAGCAGAGATTGCTTGTTAAGGTCATATAATTCATTAATGATACAAGGGCCAAAACAACAATTCTCGATGCATATCGCAAAGAAAATGTGCTGCCCAATTTCCAGATTTTGTGCAAATCAGATGATCACGGGATCAAATTTGAAGGGTTGGTCTTAATTTCAAATTGAAGGGCATATGTTCAAATTTTAATTTCAAATTGAAGGGCATATGTTCAACTTCATGGATGAAGGGTTATTTACATAGTCGTACTTCTATTCACAAATGTAAATTAAGTAAACTCTTCATTAAAAAACTTCCAAATACAAGATAAAATGATGGAATGATGGAGATGCAGGAAATTGGCGGTCTCTTATAAAGAAATGCTAATGAATGAGCATTGCCCATATCAATAAATTGTTTGTTTCTATATTGATTTCTTTTAATGATCAGTTTAATATCTCTTTGAAAAATCCTACTAAAATTAATAGCCCATACCAAAAAAATGAGTGTTGCACTAATGCATTACCTAAAAATAGTTGCTAATAATTAGGTTGTTAGCACTCAAAATGTGCTGAGCCTTAAAGAAGATATTTTATGAAGGAAAGGGTTTGCAGGATCGAAATGATTCCTCAAAGGAAGCCAAAACTCCCAAGTCACGCCCCCAGGGTAGGTGATGTAACATCCCAATATTTTCATAAAATTTTAAAATTTCTAAATCGTCATTAAATACTAATGATTGTAAAATGCGGAAATAATAAATGTTTAATAAAGCAATAATTAATAATTACATCGTTTTGTAGGAACAATTTAACTGCTGTGTTTTTTTTTTGATGGTGTATTGTGTCGGCGACATGTCATGAATCCAAATAATGATTACGACATTTATTTATATGCTTGAATGATTGAATTTTCGACACACTTGGAAAACAGAATTCTCCTCGACAAGTACTGACAGTTTAAATTTTCTAGATGATGATGAAATGTGCTGGGCTGTAATGATGTTTAAATGCAAGAATAACAGTTCTTGTTTCCACAGTTAAAATATCTATGATAATGAAAACATTTGATTTTGCAGCTGTTAAATGTTTGTAAATATTAGTATGACAAGAACAGATCAAACCCTGGTTTGGGTGTAGAGATGCAGTACCTACTCTGTCAATTGATAAAATAATTACTATCTCTTTTATTTATTTATTTAAGAACATGCTATTCTGTGATTTAAATTTTGCCACGTACAGTGGATAATACAGAATCAAAGAAACTTACAGAGTATTCGTCAGTTAGTGTAATTTACCTATTAGTTTTAACATTTTGTCTACTTTAATTCTATCTCCCTGTATTTGTCCAATTTGGACCTCTAGAGAAATGAAAGAACAAAACAGTACCTCCTTTTTTTGCACAAAAATAATACAGTGATGACAATAATTTCTATAAAGATCGATCAGATTCAAATAACAATAAAAATAAAAGAATGGGCACGTGGTTAAACAGAATGCATGACATTGGTTTCTTTTTGAAGAATAATTGATGATAGTAAACCCTAGATGTTAACACCATGTCTACCTTCAGAAGTCAGAAAGGAAAACACTATCATAACTAGTTTCTGGCAGGTTGTTTCAGTATACAGAGTTAAATAGTATATTCAAAGCATGCAGAGATCTAATCTGCAGCTGCTAAAATATAAGATGCATGGGGAACATAAGTCTGTGCATGGGTGTCTCTTTGGGGATTATGAATTTAGATGCATGTTACGTTTCACTTTTAAATGGACAGATTTAATGCTACCTCTCTGTATTGGAGTACGATGCAGCTTCACGAATGGGGAAAAATGCAGAGGAGTCATTTTATCAATTCAGCAATTTAAAATCAATCAGGATCTAACCTTTTACTGCTACTGGTCATTAATAATATTTCTAAGCCACTTTCTAAGAGCAATCATGTGATTGGAAACACACAAAAAAAGAATAGAACCTAAGTGTGATAGGAGGAACAAATCACTCAAGAAGCCTATTCCACCCAGCCTGCTCCTAAGCAGCCAAGATGTCTACCTTAGGACCCTCGAGCCTGTCCACTGATCCACCAGGAGGAAGGAAGTTCAGAACCTTAGGGTCTCTACTTGGAGCAACAAGAAAATTTATCCATCCTTACAGGCTTAGTAGTCAATGGGACCTGTACCAGCACCTCTGGTCTGTCCTTCTCATAACACTTGCAGACTTATATTTGCACTCTCCACAGCCTCCCTATTCGAATCTCTCAGCCATCACCTAATGCACATGAGGAATGTTTCTACAGAAAATATTGTAAGAGCTCCCTGCTCAATTCGAATTGCCTTTTATAGGCTGCCTAGGTCTTTTTGTAATTAACTGGTCATTAGTGAGCTACCTGCTCACCTCTCTCCACCCGAAGGGGGAAATGCCACAAAATTAGGGGGAGTTGTCCCATACCAACAACTAATGGTAGAGTGAAAATGTTGCCATCTGTCCCAATCTTTCCAGCAGCTTCCATTTCTCCTAGTGGGCCAGTGAACACTCTTGTAACAGCTTTCTTGAGTGTTTGTCTCCCATCTTTATTTATTAAATAATAATAATGAGTCATTACATTCATCTTTGACCTAATTTGGTCATAATTACAAAACTTGTAAATATAATTTAACACAAAGTAATTTGCAAAAAGGATAATAATAGAAAATAATTATTCTCAAAAATTGGTTAGGTGACATACAGCCCCCCTTAAGCCTCAACATCATCCTCGATGTTGCTTTATTAACTCCTTGAGTGTTCCGGGAACAGATTTGGGTATGCAACCCGCATACTACTCTCCAACTCCCAGGTAGCCTCTGCTGGGCTAAAGTGCTTCCATTGCACGTTTACTTGGCCAACCGTGCGGTTCCGGAGTAGAGTTTCTTTCCTTGTGAGAATACAGTCCGATTCCACCGGAAAATCGCCGCCTTGTTCCACCTGAACATTATTCCAATTTACAACATGAGTAGGATCATGCACACATTTCTTTAAAAATGAAATGTGAAAAACATTATGGACTTTTAGGTTTGAAGGTAAGGCTAATTGATATGCCACAGGTCCAACTTTGGACAAGATTTCGAAAGGACCACAATACTTGGGTGCTAGTTTGGCACAGCTCCCCAATTTTAAGGAACTCTTTTTTGGCCTTACCTTAAGAAAAACATGTTCACCAACCTGGAACTCTTTATGAGTTCTTTTAAGGTCTGCTTGACTTTTCCGTCTATCCTGGGCAGCTTTAAGATTTCCTTGTACTTGCTTCACGATTAGTTCTAATTCCTGGAACAATTCGGGCCCTAAGGTGACTCTGCTAACCGGATCACTCCATGACACCGGTGTGTTACACTTTCTACCGTAAAGAATATCAAATGGGATAAGTTTGGCTGAAGCATGGTAGTGATTGTTATACGCAAACTCTACTAAATGCAAGTAGTCTTCCCACTTACCAGGCTGATCCTTAACACATATTCTGAGCATATCTTCCAATATCTGGTTCACCCTTTCAGTCTGTCCATCTGTTTGCGGATGAAACGCAGTGCTGAAATTTAAGGTGGTATTTAACGCCTTGAACAAGGACCTCCAAAAGTTACCTGCGAACTTTGAATCTCGATCTGAAACTATTACCTTAGGTATCCCATGTAGTCGGAAAACCTGCTTCATAAAAATTTCTGCGATATCAGGAGCTTTATGGGTAGTTTTGATAGGGATAAAATCGGTTTCCTTGCTAAGTTTGTCTACTACCACCATGATGGAGTCGTGCTGTTTTTTATTCTTTGGTAACCCCGTGATGAAATCTATACTTATGATTTCCCATTTCCAGCTGGGTATAGGCAAGGGCTGCAGCAATCCAGTAGGATGCTGATGTTCCACCTTTACTTTTTGACATTCAAAACACTTAGCTATATATTCTTCTACTTCATCCTTCATTCTGGGCCAATAGTACTCCTTCCTTAGCATTGTGATGGTCTTCTGATAACCTGGATGGCAAGAATAGTGGATTTTGTGCATCTCATTCAAAATCAGAATCTTTACTGCTGGTACGTTTGGTACGTACAATCTGTTTTTGTACAGCAGTAAGCCATTTTCCTTCAAACTGAAATCTGTTATAGAATTTTCAGAATTGTTTTCTACTGTCCTTTCCTGTAATTTCCTGTATTCCTCATCCTCTTTAATTCCTTCAAAAATCTATTTTTCCAAATAAATAAAATGTATACTTGCATTACAGCTTAACGCATCAGCAACTTTATTCTCCTTCCCCTTAATGTGCTGAATTTCAAAATCATACTCACTTAGAAAAGTTAGCCATTTGGCTTGCCTGGCATTCAAATTTGTTTGATCTAATAAATATTTCATCCCCATATTATCCGTCATTAGGGTAAATTTTCTGCCAATAAGGTGGTGATGCCACATTTTCAAGGCATGAATTACTGCTAACAATTCTAGATCGTAGGTGGAATAGTTCTTCTCATGTATTTTCATCTTTCTTGATTCATAGGCTACAACATGTCCCTCCTATGTTAGGAATCCTCCCAGTCCATCATTGCATGCGTCTATACATACTACAAAATCTTTATTAGGATCTGCAATCCTTAAAATAGGCGCTGAAGTAAGCAATTCTTTTAACTTTGTAAAATTGTCTGCACACTTTTGATCCCAGACAAACTTCTTTCCCTTTTTCTGCAGCAATGTTATGGGGTTTGCAATCCTGGAAAACCCTTCAATGAATTTTCTATAATAACTAGTGATGCCCATAAATGATTGCACATCCATCACATCTTTAGGAACCGACCATTCATTAATGGCATTTATCTTGGTGGGGTCCACCGAAATCCCTTCCTTAGAGATTATGTGTCTTAAGTACTGAATCTTGTCTTTGTAAAAATCATATTTACTAAACTTGGCATACAGCTCGTGCTCCCTCATAACTTGCAGAATAATACGTAGATGTTCATCATGCTCTTCTTTATTCTTAGAATATACTAAAATGTCATCAATAAACACAACTGCAAACTTATCTAAGTACGTGTGCAGAATTTTGTTCATTAAACACATAAATACAGTAGGGGCATTAGTTAATCCAAACGACATGACAACGAACTCATAGTGTCCATAACGAGATCTAAAGGCTGTTTTAAAAATGTCTTCATCCTTCACATGAACCTGATGATATCCTAATCGTAAATCGATCTTCAAGAATACTCTTGCTCCGCGTAGCTGGTCAAAAAGATCGTCAATGCGGGGCAGTGGGTACCTATTATTGATCGTCATTTTATTTAGTTGACGATAATCTATGCAAAGTCTCAGGGTAACATCCTTCTTCTTAACAAAAATGATCGGTGCTCCCCAAGGAGACACGCTGGGCCTTATGTATTTTTTATCGATCAGCTCCTTCAACTGAGATTTTAACTCATTCAACTCTAGTATATTCATCCAGTATGGAGCTTTAGAACTTGGTACAGCACCAGGTATTAATTCAATAGAAAAATCCAGGTCCCTTTTGGGAGGTAATTCTGGGATCTCTCTAGGAAAAATATATTGGAAATCCTTTAAGACAGGTATGTCCTCTATTTTCAGTTTGTCCTCCTTAGTACTCATCTCATGATGCACCGCATTTACTGCTAACATCTGACACCCTTTTCTGATTGCCCTTTTTACTTGCATGGTTGAAATCTACCGAACGGATGTTTTCCTAGGGATGCCTTTTACCTCTGCTGTCTTTCCTTCATCATCCAGGCAAATAAAAAAATTTCAAAACAGTTCAGAATGACACGATGGGTTTCTAACCAGTCCATACCGATTAGGATGTCATATGCCCCAATGGAAAAATATTTAACTTAACTTGCGTTTTTAGTTGATTCATAGATAAAACACAATTTTCCACAAAATCAGAAACCTTTCTTTTTGTTCCTGTCGCTAATCTAACTAACCAGGATTTATCGAATTTCTCTATTTTCAAATTGAGTATTTCTACAACAACTGGTGATATATAACTTAGAATAGCACCAGGGTCAATTAAAACAGAAACTGGGTGGTTTTGCAGCATACCTTCAACCTCCACCATTGCGACTTGGTGTTCTGCTTGCCGGTTGTCTAATGCTGCACTAATTCTGGGTACTTCTCTTGCCACATCTCCTACAGTTGCTTCAGACTGTATGGAGTGAATACGGTTGGCCACCCGTTTCTTGAGGGGGCGGTCTAAGGCATAATGGGGCCCTTGGCACTCAAAGCATTTTATAGATGGCTTCTGTTCATTGGTCCTGGAAACATTGGGGGAATTTCTAGGTGCTGTAAATTTCTGCTGCTAATTATTTTTGTTCTGTTGAAATTTTTTATTCTAAAATTTTTTCCTTTGGTAATCGGAATTGCCACCATATCTGAAATTTTTCCTTTTTTGTTCAAAATTACTGGGTTTTGGGTTTTTCCAGCTAGGTACCCCTTCTCTTTTCTTATTCTGGTCAAAGCAAAAAGTTGCTTTCCTCATGGCTTCTTCTAGTGTCTTAGGGTTATCATACTCTATCATGTCCTTGATGTGGAAAGGTAGACAACTTAGGTACCTCTGGACCTTCGGTTTTTCCTCCACCATATACGGCACATACCTTAACAAACTTAAGAACTTGTTGTTTAGTTCTTTCACGTTCATTGTTCCCAGTTTTAGATCATAGAATTCTTTGGATTTTTCTTCATAATACTTCTCAGATAAGAATTTCTTCTTGAAGTACCTTTTAAAAGTACTCCAACTCACATCTCGGTCTTTTATACCTTTTACCCTTTTAAGGTCTTGCCACCAAATATCTGCCTTCCCGGTTAGATTATAAATTTCCATTTTTGCCTTTAAGGATTTTGAATAGTCGTAGATCTAAAAACACTTTTTCATGCCGGATAGCCATGCTTCCACTGTCTCTTCTTTCTCTGTTTCGCCATTGAAAGTTGGGGTTTGATTTTCTTGAATTCACCAGATATATGTTCGTACTGTTTATTTCTTTTTCTTTTTGGCTTGAAGTCTCCTTCACTACTGTCAGTAGAGTAGTTATGCTTATTTTTACATGGGTGTTTGGCAGTTCTTGATGATGTTGAGTTGTTGTTTCCCTCAGTTGTTTCTGTTTGTTTATCCTTGCCTTCATGAGATAGCTCTTTAGTTTCGAAAGTATGTTCAAGGTTCTGTTCATATTTTGGATATTGGTCGAACAGTGCTTGCTTCAACTCCTCTGTGTCCTCACGATTCTTTCATTGTCTTGTTTTACTGACTGGATCTCTGCCTTCAATTCTTGAAAAGCACGTAATAATTCTGACGAATCGTTACCCCGATTGCCTTGGAATTGTTGTTCCATACTTGGGTTGTTTGGCGGAAATCTGCCCCTTATGTGTTCAGTTGATCCTTCCATATCTGCAAATCAAAAAAAAATTCTGTATACGACAAAATAATTTAAACTTGAGTTAGCGAAAAATTTCACAGTAATAAATTTTCTGTTTGCATGTTTCTTGGACCATCTTTAGGCCTAGAGTTCGAACATGAGCTCTGATACCACATGTAACATCCCAATATTTTCATACAAATTTAAAATTTCTAAATCGTCATTAAATACTAATAATTGTAAAATGCGGAAATAATAAATGTTTAATAAAGAAGTAATTAATAATTACGTCGTTTTGTAGGAACAATTTAACTGCTGTGTTGTTTTGTTTTTTTTTTTTTTTTTTTTTTTTTTTTTTTTTTTTTTTTTTTTTTTTTTTTTTGATCATGTATTGTGTTGACGACATGTCATGAATCCAAATAATGATTACGACATTTATTTATATGCTTGAATGATTGAATTTTCGACACACTTGGAAAATAGAATTCTCCTCGACAAGTACTGATAGTTTAAATTTTCTAGATGATGATGAAATGTGCTGGGCTGTAATGATGTTTAAATGCAAGAATAACAGTTCTTGTTTCCACAGTTAAAATATCTATGATAATGAAAACATTTGATTTTGCAGCTGTTAAATGTTTGTAAATATTAGTATGACAAGAACAGATCAAACCCTGGTTTGGGTGTAGAGATGCAGTACCTACTCTGTCAGTTGATAAAATAATTACTATCTCTTTTATTTATTTATTTAAGAACATGCTATTCTATGATTTAAATTTTTCCATGTACAGTGGATAATACAAAATAAAAGAAACTTACAGAGTATTCGTCAGTTAGTGTAATTTACCTATTATTTTTAACATTTTGTCTACTTTAATTCTATCTCCCTGTATTTGTCCAATTTGGACCTCTAGAGAAATGAAAGAACAATACAGTACCTCCTTTTTTTGCACAAAAATAATACAGTAATGACAATAATTTCTATAAAGATCGATCAGATTCAAATAACAATAAAAATAAAAGAATGGGCACGTGGTTAAACAGAATGCATGACATTGGTTTCTTTTTTAAGAATAACTGATGATCAGTAAACCCCAGATGCTAACACCATGTCTACCTTCAGAAGTCAAAAAGGAAAATACTATCATAACTAGTTTCTGGTAGGTTTTTTCAGTATACAGAGTTGAACAGTATATTCAAAGCATGCAAAGATCTAATCTGTAGCTGCTAAAATATAAGATGCATGGGGAACATAAGTCTGTGCATGGGTGTCTCTTTGGGGATTATGAATTTAGATGCATGTTAGGTTTCATTTTTAAATGAACAGATTTAATGCTACCTCTCTGTACTGGAGTACGATGCAGCTTCACGCATGGGGAAAAATGTAGAGGAGTCATTTTATCAGTTCAGCAATTTAAAATCAATCAGGATCTAACCTTTTACTGCTACTGGTCATTAATAATATTTCTAAGCCACTTTTTGAGAGCATTCATGTGATTGGAAACACACAAAAAAAAGAATAGAACCTGAGTGTGATAGGAGGAGCAAATCACTCAAGAAGCCTGTTCCACCCAACCTGCTCCTAAGCAACCGAGATGTCTGCCTTAGGACCCTCGATCCTGTCCACTGATCCACCAGGAGGAAGGAAGTTCAGAAGCTTAGGGTCTCTACTTGCAGCAGTAAGAAAATTTATCCATCCTTACAGGCTTAGTAGTCAATGGGACCTGTACCAGCACCTCTGGTCTATCCTTCTCATAACACTTGCAGACTTATACTTGCACTCTCCACAGCCTCCCTATTCGAATCTCTCAACCATCACCTGATACACATGAGGAATGTTTCTGCAGAAAATATTGTAAGAGCTCCCTGCTCAATTCGAATTGCCTTTTATAGGCTGCCTAGGTCTTTTTGTAATTAACTGGTCATTAGTGAGCTACCTGCTCACCTCCCTCCACCTGGAGGGGGAAATGCCACAAAATTAGGGGGAGTTGTCCCATACCAACAGCTAATGGTAGAGTGAAAATGCTGCCATCTGTCCCAATCCTTTCAGCAGCTTCCATTCATCCTAGTGGGCCAGTGAACACTCTTGTAACAACTTTCTTGAGTGTTTGTCTCCCATCTTTATTTATTAAATAATAATAATGAGTCATTACATTCATCTTTGACCTAATTTGGTCATAATTACAAAACTTGTAATTATAATTTAACACAAAGTACTTTGCAAAAAGGATAATAGTAGAAAATAATTATTCTCAAAAATTGGGTAGGTGACAGGTGATCAGAACTAGATACGGCGGATTTGGAAAAAAGGAGAAAGAATATTCAGAGATCCAATCTTCCAGGGTGATTGGGGGACTAAAGGCAGGCCAATACATCGGCAGCAGACAAGGGTGTGTATGGAGGGCACGGATTAAGTCTCCATGGAGATCTGTGGCCTTGAGCCTTTGGCGCAAAAATTAAATATAAATGTTACAAAAGCGGAGGAGGTGTTAACCTATGGGAAAATTCCTAAACAAATCGACGGTGTAGATAAATGGGAACAAAGATCTACGGCGATAAAGGGATAGCGCTAATCTAACATGCGCAGAGAAGGGTCGCGTTGAAAATCACCGCGAGTGGATTAAACGTTGCGCTCTTTGCAACGGCACAGATCTAACAGAGAAATATCAATGGTCCAGAACAGCGGCGGTGATTTTTATCGCCGGCATGTTAAGCATGCCCAAAATCACCGCAGTCAGTAGGGACGCATCATCCAATAGTCATATTTGGAGCTATGTGCGAAAAAATGGAAAGCCACGGAAGCTGAAATCTATGGTCCTAATCCAATCACTAGTTTCCACAAGAGAAGGACATCTCCACCAGAGATCAATGATGGCCAGATGGGCTAAGCCACCTCAGCGCCATCAGGGGTCCTTTCTGTGTGATCCGAAATGCATGGTCAAATGTGCATTGCATCAGTCTTATCCTCAGTCATCATGATAAATCATTTGGAAGGTCTAATTTAGAGAATCATAACAACATAATTCGCATGGAGACACCATCATTATCGGTCATTATAAGCCTAATTCTCTGGACCCGCAGCTTATGTCGAATTCTGATAGGGTGGTGAGTTCATCTATTTGGTTATTTTGAAAACAGTATCGGAAACATGGAGAGAGATCAAGGAGCCGAGATAATAGTTGCACCAGAACATGTATTGTATGATATGCAGGAGGAGCATACTCCTCTACCTCCTATGGTTTCCGACTAGGTGGAGGACAGTTCTGTCAACAAACCAGAAGAGCCCGAGACACAACAGGGGTGTTGGATTTTTCAGCAGCAGAAAGGAGGGGAAGAAGCCCATGAAGAAGACGAGCAGAAAATCCCCCAGGATGAAGACATAATCCAGGACTTAATCCTCCCTACTAAAGAGTGCCCCCTGTTTCCCAACCAAAGGAAACCCAAACAAATGCTTCCTTCAACGCGGATGATTTCCATGATTGGTATGATCAGGTGAGAGCTGAGGAATAAGGTGACGATATTCTTATGTTTCCTGCATCTCACTTTCCAGCAATTCAGTTTTAGCCACACAAGTGTACTCCTAGTCTCCAATTTTTTAAGAGACTAGATGGACTACAAGCCCATTTTTTGGAAGACCGGTGTGGCAGTGGCAGGTGTAAAATTAGTCACAGGAGATCTAATGAACAAGTAAATCAATCACAACAGATGAACATAGAAAATATGGTGTAAAACTGTGCAAAACATGCATCAGAGCTCAATGTCCCAGTAAGGGTGAATGATTACAATAAAATACAGTAACAATGACTGAGCAATTCAAATTTCCTAAGGAGGTCATTCCAATCACTGAATGGAGTAGCTTGACTCCAACTAGGATTCCTCATCATCAATCAGTGGTGGTCATCAATGCACAAGAACCAGTCATCCAGGTGTCAATCTGAGTCTAACTGAGTGTAACATGTGTAACTGAAGTGTGTAGCACTGATATAGGGAAGTGGGCTCAGTGGAGGGCGTATGGGAGGCTAACTAAAGTCAGAACAAGTCATCTAGTCAATCTGGAGGTCCAATGGAGTGAAACAGTTAGTTGGGAGTGAAACTAGCCTCAAATCAGGGAGAATCAGAGCTAACTGAGTGTAACTGAAGTGGAACTGCAGTGGTAGGTGAAGAAGTGTGCCATTCTCTAGCAGTAGGTGAGAATTGGGCGCCTTCATGACTAGGAGGGCTAATGAACTGATGTAAGAAGCTCCCGGGTGCTAGAATAAGGTGGCTAAGGTGTTGGAGGCATCAACCTGGTGACTGGGATGCATGCAAAGTGCACGCAAACCCTAGAATTTACATGCAAGATCCTGAAAAAGATGATGTGGATATCCGAACACCCCCCCTCAAGCTAGACTATGATGTGCAAAAAATAATGTGGGGCCCTGGTAACTAAGACCAAAGGTCACCCCAATACAATAATCCAAAAAATGTTGAAAATAAACTAAGTGAGGAAAGAGGGAAAACCCAGTGGGAAGAAAGCCCCCCCTCAAGCTAAAGCATAATAATGGATCAATCTGTCTCCACCATGATGGAACTCACTCCCAACAGTGAACAGAGGTAAGAGAACTTCTTCTCAGTGAATCTCTTGGTGAAGATGTCTGCAATTTGCTCATCAGTAGGGCAATATTGCAGAATCATGGTGCGATCATGCACCAACTATCGAATGTAATGCATATGGATCTCAATGTGTTTGGTCCTCTGCCACTGAACTGGATCTGTGGAGATCTTGATAGCACTTTGATTGTCACAAAATAGGACAGTCGAAGTAGTGCCACCAAAACCAAACTCGGAAAGAATACCCTGCAACCAAACTGCCTGAATGCAGGCATTGACTGCCCCTCGATACTCTGCCTCTGCTGAAGAAAGTGCAATGGCTGTCTGCTTTTTGCTGGACCAGCAAATAGCACCATGACCAATCATGAAAACATAACTGGAAGTGGACTTCCGATCAATGCTATCACCTTCCCAATCTGAATCAGTAAAACCAATGAAATCAACCTCAGAATCTGCAGCATAATGTATGCAAAAATGTTTCGTACCTTGCACATACTGCAAGATATGCTTGGCTGTTCGCCAATGAAGCTCATGGGGCTGCTGCATATACCTTGACATGGAACTCATGGAATATGAAATATCAGGCCTTGAGTGTGTCAAATAAAGTAGTGAACCAATCAACTGTCGATACATACTGCAATCTGCAAGCGGTGTAGAATCTCCCTCCTCAAGACTGATTCCTGAGAGGAATGGGAATGGGGATGCCTTACATTCAGCCATATTAAACTTCAATAACAGGTCAGAAGCATATTTTTGCTGATATATAGTGATCCCATCAAAATTTTGAGCTATCTCCAAGCCCAAAAAGTGACTCAGCAAGCCCAAATCGCTCATGTCAAAAGCTAGATTTAAGGCAGTTTTTAGCTTGTTTATTGAAGTGAGAGTGCTACCAGTAATGAGAAGATCATCAACATAAAGTAAAATAACCAACAAATTACCTTGAACTCGCTGAAGATACACATTCGGATCAGATTTGCATCTTTGGAAATTCTGAGAAAGGAGGAAGGAGTCCATCTTTGCGTACCAAGCTCTTGGGGCCTGTTTTAACCCATACAAAGATTTCTTCAATCTGCAAACTAATGATGGATCTGATGTGTAGCCCTCTGCCTGCTGCATATATACCTCTTCAGCAAGGTCTCCATGTATAAATGCACTCTTCACATCCATGTGGTGCACTTCCCAGTGCTTGGATGCAGAAATAGCCAAAACAAGGCAGATGGAATCCATCTTTGCAACCGGTGAAAAGGTCTCAATGTAATCCACTCCTTGGACTTGGGAGAAACTTTTTTCCACCAACCTTGCTTTGTATTTGCTGATAGAGCCATCAAAAGCAACTTTCGTGTGGTAGACCCATTTACACTTCACTAATTTTCTTCCAGGTGGAAGAGAAACTAGCTTCCATGTATTGTTCTTTTGAAGAGAATTGTACTCTTCATCCATGGCACTTTGCCATCTCAGATCTCGGTGGGAAGAATAGTATGATGTGGGATATGAACCAGTCATTAAATAACAAATCTTAGGAAGTAATGGATCAGAAATTGAAAGAGCCATACCTGCTCTTTGAAAGTCTGCTCTTGTTCGTCTCGGATCAGCAGGATTTCCAAGGTTCGAACTAGCAGATTGAAGAGTGTTTTGGGTCCACTTTGGTAACTGAGGAGCATCATAATGGTCAGATTCCGAACTTGATATGTCATGATCATCATGTGCTGCTAAAATATCATAAATATCAGAACTCATACCTTCATTATCGTTGCACGGATCTTCTTCTGGTGAAGGCGGTGAAACGACAGTTTCTTCCTCAACTAATTGCAATTCTTGAAGCGGTTCTTCAAATTGCACACTGCGCTCTATGAATATCTTTTTAGATATGATATCCATGAGTTTATATGCTTTTGATTCTTCCCCGTATCCTATTAGTATGCACTCAATACTTTGTGGATCCAAAGCTCGTCTCTTCTTGGAAGGAATTCTAGCCCATGCAGTAGAGCCAAAAACTCTCAAATTTGACACATCCGGTTTGTGACCAAAGAATGCTTCGAAAGGAGTCATGCCTTTCACGGATGAATGTGGAACATGGTTCTGTATGTATGCAGCAACATTAATTTCTTTAGCCCAAATATTTGCAGCCAAACCTTTTGATTCAATCATGCATGTAGCCATCTCTTTTAGTGACCAATTTTTCCTTTCTACTACATCATTCTGCTGGGATGTGTAGGGAACTGTATGTTGGATCTAAATTCCTCTTTGGGAACAAAGTTGCAGCAAATCGGACTTAATATATTCTCCACCATTATCATATCTAAGAGCTTTGATCTTTCTCTCAGTGGCGGTCTCAACAGAAGCCTTAAAATCCTTGAATTTTCCAAGCACTTCTGAATTGTTTTTGAGAAAAAATACCCATGTAAAGCGGGAAAAATCACCAATAAATGTCAAAACATACCTTGAACCATTTAATGACGTATGGGGCAGCGGACCACTAATATCAGAATTTATCATCCCCATTACTATAGAAGCTTTGCTAGCTTTGCCGCGGTAGAATCTGTGCTCGGGGTGCTTCCCAATAATGCAACCAGTGCATATTCCCTTCGAGGAACGGAGTTGTGGAAGACCATCTACCATGGAATTGTTTGATAACAGCAACAAATACTTATAATTAATATGTCCAAATCTTTCATGCCAAATCCTACTAACCTCATTACCATGTGTGCGAAGAGCAGTGGGCTTTGCAAGCGGAATAAAGTGTGAAAACTCATAGCATTTTGCAATGTGGTTCGCCTTTCCGACTGCAACAAGTCTTCCACTTTTGATATCAGAAATTTCAACTGTATTAGGGCTGAATGTAACTTGATTTGGTTCACCATTGTGTGTCATTTGATAAACAGAAAGAAGATTTGAAGCCAAGGAAGGCACATAGATAACATTCTGAAAGCTTCCATGATCTACATGAATCGTACCTTTGCCCTTTGAAGAAATTTTTGAGTCATCTCCCAAATGGATGGGGATGGATCTGTTTGGATCGAATGAAGAAAAAGAATCAATATTTGCAGCCATATGATTCGATGCACCCGAATCTATCAAGAGAGTAGTAGGCTTCAAAACAGTTTCCATGAGTGCTTGTCCTCTTTCATGATCATCATTCCTATCCTTCTTCCTTGCACCGTCAGGAAGAGTTATGTTGTTCTTTTCCAAAAGGAGGGCCATTGGATCTATAGTATTCTTCATACATGAACTTTCGGGATGAAAGCCATTGTTGCAATAAGTAAATTTAGATTTTTGGTTACCTTCTTTGCCCTTTTGCTTGAACTTCGAATTGGATGGTGCATCCGTCTGTTTGCCTTTCTCTCTTTACTTGTGAGGTTCGAATTTGGGCTTCTCCTTCTTTTGCTTTCCTTTACCATTCGAGATCTTGGGTCCTTGAACATATAGGGCTGAATCTTTGGAGATTATGGACCCCATTTGAATAAACTTATCATGCTCTTTTGTGACGGACTCAATGAAGGCATTCAAGGTAGGCATATTCCAATTCGGGGTAGTTAGTCGACCGGAATTGAAAGTAGAGACAAATACCGAATAATATTTACCAAGCTTGCTGAGAATGGAGAGGATCAATTGCTTATCCTCTTTGATAACTCCACTGTTCTTCAGCTACATGTTCAAGTTCTTGAATTTTGTGAAGAATTCATTAATGGTCTCGAAATTCTCAGGACTAAGGGCAATCAATTCATTCTATAATTGAAAAGCCCTAAGCTCGTCCTGCTTGCCAAATAGTGTTTCAAGTTGATCCCATATAGCTTTTGGAGTCTTCAATCCACTAAGATGGAAGTGAAAATCTTTGGATATGGAGAGACAAAGAAGACCATAAGATTCATCAAGCTTGTTGTAGTGTTTGGTTCTATCTGACAAGGTGTTTGGCTCCAATTCAAGACCAAGAGTGACTCGGTAGTAACCTTTTGAATGTAATATGATCTCCATATCATCTTTCCAATCAAAATACTTGAATGGGGTGAGGATAGGATTTGAAGAAGAGTATTCCATTGCTAGGAGCGAGTGCACACTGATGTAGAAATGCTTGTAAGGGCAAAGTAGCGAATGCAATTGATGGAGACAATAACCTGCAAATCACAATAAAACCAAGAACAATGAGGTCAAACAATCCACCCTTTTAGAGTTGCATCACACCTGGGATTGGAGATCAAGCAATGTTGAATAGGTCCAATGTATCAGATCCAGGGTTTATGTGGAAACTCAAGCTTCTGGAGTGGTATTGGAAGTATTTTCAAGCTTTTCATGCACAGGAGCGAATGCCCTTGAGATCTTTCATGCCAAAACTTTTTGTAATTTTTGAGAAAATTCACTCAAATCCTCTTGTAGAAACACCTGTAGAAAAGAGATCTTGTCCCTGCAATGGCTCTGATACCATGTAAAATTAGTCACAGCAGATCTAATGAACAAGTAAATCAATCACAACAGATGAACATAGAAAATATGGTGTAAAACTGTGCAAAACATGCATTAGTGCTCAATGTCCCAGTAAGGGTGAATGATTACAATAAAATACAGTAACAATGACTGAGCAATTCGAATTGCCTAAGGAGGTCATTCCAATCATTGAATGGAGTAGCTTGACTCCAACTAGGATTCTTCATCATCAATCAGTGGTGGTCATCAATGCATAAGAACCAATCATCCAGGTGTTAATCTGAGTCTAACTGAGTGTAACATGTGTAATTGAATTGTGTAGTACTGATATAGGGAAGTGGGCTCAGTGGAGGGCGCATGGGAGGCTAACTGAAGTCAGAACAAGTCATCTAGTCAATCTGGAGGTCCAACGGAGTGAAACAGTCAATCAGGAGTGAAACTAGCCTCAAATTAGGGAGAATCGGAGCTAACTGAGTGTAATTGAAGTGGAACTGCAATGGTAGGTGAATAAGTGCGCCCTTCTCTGGCAATAAGTGAGAAGTGGGCGCCTTCATGACTAGGAGGGCTAATGAACTGATGTAAGAAGCTCCCGGATGCTAGAATACGGTGGCTAAGGTGCTGGAGGCATCAACCTGGTGACTGGGATGCATGCAAAGTGCATGCAAACCCTAATTGCGTGCAAGATCCTGAAAAAGATGATGTGGATATCCGAACAACAGGTTGAGAGCTGAAAGGTATCAACTGAGTAGTCAGCGAGCAATGGAGGAAGCAAGCTGGAGCTGTCAATTTTATGTTTTGTTTTTGTTAAAGTAGTTGGTCATATAGTAAAATAGGCCAGTGAATGTAAAAAGTGGTTAGGCCTATACCACCTGTGTCTATTTTGAAGTGGTAACGGCGAATACGCCTTGATTAGCTGTCAATTAGGTGTCCAGTAAATCGAAACTGTTTTCTGTTCAGGAAAGAGCTGAGCCTAGAACTTGAAGGGGATCTATAAATTCAGAGTGTTTGAAGACAGAAGGGTTGAAGAATCTTGTTGAAAACTTTTATGGGAATTTTGTGTATTGTTCTGTAAGACATTTATGAGCTATATTTTGAATAAAAATTGTAGAGCCGAGCTAATGTTTCCAGGGATTCTTGTGTATTGGTCTTGTAGTCTGTTTTTTTTTTTCTATGTTAATTGTGTATCTCTCATTGTTAATTCCTGTCTGTAACATTCCTCCTTACTTGGTGCAGTGTGATAGTTAAGTAGAATTCATAGAAGTATGCTCTACTTATCATTTTCCAAGTATTTCACCATTACTTTCTCTACTAAAGTTGATGTAGGATTCATTGTTATATGCCTTACATCAGTGGATTGTTTCTTTCTCTTCTGTTTCACCAATTAAATTCACTTTGACTACGAGTTGTTTACTATCTCGCCCCTGTGTTAATGCATTTGTGAAGCCCTTGTGAATAAATTTTCAGAGTTTTGTCTAACGTGAGTCCATTTCCCAAAATAGAGATTCATATGTTTCAGCCAAACGACGTTTAAACCATTTTTGTCCCAGTAGAAATATGATCTTCTATGTGTTGTAATTGAATATTTTTTATGATGAATGCTGGTGTATGTTTTCATTGTTGACACCTTTGATTATTCCAGTCTTTCATATGTTCGTAGAGAGAGCCCTCTCAAACTAAGTTGGGTCAGTAGCTTAAGTCTAAAGATTGGTTATTGGTTACCCCGAATTGCCTTCTCCACAACCTTGGGGGTTAATTTGGGTGATAACAAATTGGCGTCGTTGCCGGGGAACGTGATTGTTTTATTATCCCTGGAAGAACGACAAAGGATTCTAAAGATTCAAAGAGAAGAGAGATCCCTGCGGGCGAACAGAGATTTCCAAATTTCTAGAGGGTTGTGCAATTTTTCCCTGGCGACTACACTCGTAAAGATCCACATTCAAGAAAGACTCCACTGGGGAAGATCGGTGAGCCAAGTTCATTTTTTAGCAAATCTCAAACAAAGGGAATCCTGGCCTCAAGAAAGATCCATACGAGAGGTAATCATGTTTCCGAAATTTTGTTAAGTGTGGAAAATACATAAATATTACTTAGACATAAGACCAGAAAGGATAAAGCTACTTCTTCTAGCATTAAAAGAATTGGGTCTAAAGGAGAACTCCGTGTTCTTCAAGAATTGGCTATAGAGATAGATATTGGAAATCCCTTTCCAAGATCAAGATCCGAGTCTTATCTAAGCCTAGGGGAAGAAGGTCTGAATGCCCCTGAATCCTATTTGTTAGATCCTGTCTAGATTAAGTTGCAGAATATTATCAAAGCAGAAAGAGCTATATATGGATCTCAGATGCCTCAATCTCATACCATAATCCCTGCAGGTAATTCTGCCCAGAATATCCACCCCCAAGCTCAAAATCCACCTAGACCCATGGCTGCTAGATTCACACCATTGGCCCTGCCAGCTGTTTTGCATGACCTCCCTCAGAATTATGCCCAGAGAATTGTCTCTTATGATGGAGAGGGAGGTTTTTCTGCCAAGCAGCATGTAGATAGATTTGAGGATTTTATTGATTTGGAGGAAGTAGACCATGATGATGTTAAGATGAGGTTGTTTGCTTAGAGTTTGTTTGGAGAACCCAAGAAATGGTTCATATAGTTGCCGAATGCTTCTATAAATGATTTTGCAGCCTTTAAGACACTATTATTAGAGAGGTGGGAAACGATAGGGAGCCCTGCCCTAATCTTGTCCCAGTATTAACCACCTGAAGAAAGGAGGTTTTGAATCAGTTCATGAGTTTTCTGCTAGGTTTATGAAAGCCTGTAATTCTATTCCAGATGACCTAAAACCCTCAGTAGGCGCTGCTAAGCTCCACTACGCAGATTCCTTTGATGGAGACTTCTCATGCACATTAAGAGAGGAAATCTGCCACCTTGCTTGCTATGCTAAAGGATGATGTAGAGGTGGAAGCCAACATGATGGCTTCGAGGAAAATGAAGGGAAAAACAGAAACAGATAAAAAGAAGCAAGAAACCCAAACCCCTGCCTCCTCCTCTCCTAGTGATGCTAAGTTTGATACTATGATGAAAACCATGGAAAAGATGATGGATAGTTTAGCCATGGAAAATAAACCTCCTACTAGGGAACAGCCTGAAAATCAAATAAGAAATCCTAACTTTAGAAGGCCACCCCCTCCAAGAAATCCAAGAAATCAAGAATACAACAAGATGAGGCCTCCTTTCCCCAAAAATTTGGTGGATGAGGAAGGACCTGAAGACCCTGCTGGAGACCAGATCCTTCTCCTTGACACCCTAGACCATGAAGTACATTTAACCCAAAGGGAACATGACTTTTTCACCATGGGGAATGCTAGTAAAGCTGCTGAATTTGACTCTGAGCAGTACCAAATGGGTTACATGAATGTTATAGATGAAATCAAAAGAAAGATGAAGTTAAGAAGCAGGGAGATACCAATAAGCGAAGGGAAGTCTGCCCATATTCATCCCTCCAAGACGTAGCAGAATACGGAGAAGCTAAAGGAAAAACAGCCAGAGGTTACTGCACAGAGAGCCTTAGAAGATAAGGGGCAACATTCTAAAGAAGGTAGGCAACCAGAAGTCACTGAAGTAGTGAAGCTAGCTTCAACATTCAGTCTGAAGGTCGAACTGTCCAAGGTGAAGATATCTATCCCCTTAAACGAGCTGTTAATAAACAATGAATATAGGGAAGAGATAACTAGCCTGGTAAAAGGACAGACAGAGAGTATGCAGGACATGTTGGAACTAGCAGATGATGCCTCCATTATAATATTTGGTTCCAAGCTGGAAGAACCAGATGATGAAGAAGTCCCTCCCTTTTACTTGAGTTTGAATATCCACAATAAGTTATTGCACAATGCCCTAATAGATTCTGGAGCTTTGCACAACTTAATGCCAAAATTAGTGGTGGATCAGTTGGGATTAGAAGTTACTAGACCCTACAAGGACTTATATTCTTTTGATTCCAGAAAGGTACCATGTCTGTGTTTGATTAAAGATGTAGTAGTGACCTTAGCACAAATTCCATCTAAGAGCATTATGATGGATGTAATAGTGGTTGAGGTGCCTGCTAAGTTCGGGATGTTGTTGTCAAGATCCTGGGTAAAAAAGTTAAAGGGAACTATGCAGATGGACCTGTCTTATGCCACCATACCTCTTTTTCGAAGCCATAGAAAAATGTATAGGGAAAAGAGGATGGATTATGTGGTCAACAGTGATGACAAACCTGAAAATCACCCCATGTACGCTATAGACACTGAGATTGGTTCCTCTATTTTTTTAATGATGGTCCACACATTGATCCTGTACCTCCATTTCACAATGAGGTCAACGAAGATAAAGAATTTGTAGCAAGACATGAGGCCTCAGAGAGGTAGAAAAATGAGTAGGGACTGTGGAAGATGTACTTCGATGGATCACTGAGCAATAATGGTGCTGGTGTAGGGGTCTGGATCATACCTCCCGACAAAGACTCCAGGGCCCTATCATACAAGCTAACCTT
This sequence comes from Larix kaempferi, assembly GCA_027924585.1. Lineage (NCBI taxonomy): Eukaryota > Viridiplantae > Streptophyta > Pinopsida > Pinales > Pinaceae > Larix > Larix kaempferi. The sequence continues at coordinate 3,197,125 of BSBM01001492.1, read as the reverse complement.
CGAGTGTACTAATAATGTGGCTGAGTATGAGGCTCTGCTCTTGGGACTAAGAGCTCTAAAGGATTTGGGAGCCAAAAGGATACATGTTTTTGGAGATTCAGAGTTGGTGGTCAATCAAGTGAATTACAGTTATCAGGCAAAACATCCCAGGATGAGGGCCTATAGAAATGAAGTTTGGAAACTTTTTCACTGAACACAAGATCTGGGTGATCCCAAGATTTTAAAATCAGGTGGCAGACTCTATGGCCACCACTGCTAGTGGTTTCAAAACTCCTATTTTCTCTCAAGAAAAATACGAAGTAGAGGTAGTGAACATGTCCTCTATCCCAGACAATGCTAAATACTGGTAAGTATTTGAAGATGATTTACAAATTAAAAGATTTTTGGAATTGTCTGACGAGTTTGCTAATGTTCAGATTGACATTTAAAATGAGAACATAGAAGGATTGATGGACCAGGAGCAATCAGAGGGGGAAGAAAGAGAAAGCAAACAATGGAAAAACATGTTGGGTGCAAAAGATATCGTTCAATTAAAAGGAAATTATATCCCCAAGTGATTCATACCCCTGGAGAGGTTGTTTGACCAGAATGATGTAGCAAAAAATCCGAAGTTTGAACTCCCCAAAGAAGCGGTACAAGACCAAAACTTGGGTACTAAAGAAGAGTCTCGAATGGTAAACTTGTCTAAAAAGCTGCCTACTAAAAAGAAGGAGCGATATGTAGAGTTGATGAAGAAATATGCCGCTACGTTTGCATGGAGTTATGAAGAACTGAAGGAATACGATACCTCAATAATACAACACTCTATTCCAATCAGACCAGGGGAGAAACCCTTCAAGCAAAAGTTAAGGAGGATAAACCCTAAGCTGGTGCCTGTGATAGAAAAAGAGATCAGAATATTATTTAATGCAAAAATCATCGTCACCTTGAGATTCTCTCAATGGATAGCAAATTTGGTTCCCGTAAGGAAGAAGAATGGTGAAATTAGAATCTGCATAGATTTCAGGAACTTGAACAGGGCTTCACTAAAGGATAATTACTCGCTTCCTAAAATGGAGCATATTTTACAAAGGGTAGTAGGGGCAGAAAGGATCTCTACTATGGATGGTTTCTCCAAATACAATCAAATCAAGGTCTGTCCTGAAGACCAAGAGAAGACCACTTTTACCACTCCTTGGGGTACTTTCATGTACGTGAAGATGCCTTTTGGGCTGATGAATGCAGGAGCTACTTTCCAACGGGCGATGGATATAGCATTCACTGAAGAAAAGGACAAGTTTGTGGTTGTATACATGGATGACATAACAGTGTATTCAAAATTTGATGAAGAGCACCTGAAGCATTTGGAACAAGTTTTTAATAAATGTATAAAACACGCTATTTCCCTTAATCTTAAGAAATCACATTTTGCATTAGAAGAAGCTAATCTCTTGGGTCATATTATTTCCAAGGGAGGTATCAAGATCGATCCTGAAAGGGTTAGTGCCATTCAGAAAGTTGGAGAGCCAAGAAGCAAAAAGGAGGTGCAGTCTTTCATCGGACAAGTGGGTTTTCTGAGAAGGTTCATTCCTAGTTTTGCAGAAATTATGATGAGTATTACAAATATGTTAAGAAAGGAAAATCAGGTAAAATGGACTGAAAAAGCAAGAGATTCATTTAAGGGAATTAAGAATGCTATCACCGAAGCCCCAGTATTAGCCAGTCCAGATTTTTCTAAAGAGTTTTTGATTTTTTCCTATGCGTCTAAGCATACAGTGGTGGGGGTATTGTTATAGAAGAATTACCAGAACGCTGAACAGCCAATTGCTTTTTTCAGCAGGGTACTGAGAGATGCAGAACTGAAATACGATATCATGGAAAAGCAGGCCTATGCCTTAATCAAGTCACTGAAATATTTCAGGGTTTATATCCTCCATTCACACATCATTGCTCATGTCCCAAACAGTGCTGTGAAGGGTATCCTCACCCAAGCAGACCCAGAAGGAAGAAGAGCCAAATGGATTGCTGTATTGTTAGAATACGACCTGGAGATAAAACCCACCAAACTAGTAAAGGGGCAAGGGTTAGCAAAATTAATGACCAAGGTCAACTGTGACTCTTTGCAACTGAACTTCTTATAAGGATATTCAAATCAGCTGGATGTAGGGGTGCAAGTGAGGCCATAATTCTCTGCATCTTCTTGGTATCCTGACATTGTGTATGTATTGCAAAACTTACAAGCTCCTCCAGGGTTAAGCAAAAGCATGGCTAGATCTGTGAAACTAAAGGTTGCGAAGTACTATATTATGAATCAATTCCTATATTGGAAGGACCCTGGAGGTGTGCTACTAAATTACTGGCTTGAGGAGGAGGATAAACACACAAAGGAGGAGTTTCACAAGGGAGACTGTGGTGGACATCATTCCTTGAAGGTGACAGTCAACAAAATCCTGAGGGCCAGTTTCTACTGTCCTACTATGTTTTCAAATGTATATAAAGTAACTGTTTCTTGTCACCAATGCCATATTTTTGAAGGAAAAAGAAAGGTCATTTCACTACCCCTCCACCATGTTATAGTAGAAGCGCCCTTTCAGCAGTGGTGTTTAGACTTCATTGGAGAAATAAATCCTAACTCCTCAGGGAAACATAGATGGATATTGACAGCCACTGACTATTTCACTAAGTGGATAGAAGCCATACCAACTAAGAAGGCAACCGAAGGTGTTATCATGAATTTTCTGGAAGATAATGTCCTATTAAGATTTGGGTGCCCTAAAAGATTAGTGACAGACAATGCACCAGCATTTTGTTCTAAGAAGATGATAAATTTTTGCCACAAATACCATATCAACCTGAATCATTCCACAACATACTATCCCCAGGGAAATGGACTAGAAATGTCATCCAACAAAAGCCTAGTAAGAATCATAAAGAAGTTGTTGGAGGATAATAAGAGAGATTGGCACACAAAACTGAAATATGCCCTGTGGGCTGATAGAATAAATACAAAGAGGGCCATTGGGATGTCCCCTTTCCAACTGGTATATGGAGCTGAGGTGGTTTTTCCGGCATCTCTAGGGTTGCCAGTCATGAGGTTGTTGGTGAGCTCTCATAATGGATACCTAATAAGGGCAGCTGGACTAAGAGTTTGCTTTAATTATCAACCTGGGGGACATACAAACTTCAGAGTTGCAGGCACTATATGTGCTCTCTAGGATAGTCTTTGTCGAAGTTAGGTGTTTGTATCCATGTTTTTAAAGAGTTACCTAAAAATGATTCAATAAACTATAAAAAGGATTGTTTAATCTATGGAGGTGAAATTCCTATACTAAGAAATTTAAGTACTGAAAGCAGGAAACAGTAAGCATATTTTTAAGGATTAATTTTGCCGAAAGCAGTAAAAATTATACTATGGAATTGAATACTGAAAACATAACAGATCTATTCTAACGTAATGGAAGCTTGATCTCTAACTTAAGGAGTAATTATTGTAAATTGAATGCATAAACCTCAAAGTCTGATCTAACATAATCTAATGCTAAAGCTAAATTCGGAATGCCATTATCTAATGCTGCAATTTTAATCAAAACATTAACAAGTGAATGTCATCACGTAACCAATAAATACTAAAAGAAATCAATCTCTATGAGCAGTTCTAATAATGAAATGAGTACATAGGCTTATGATCTATATCACTGCTTCAGAAGTGAATGCAAGTACATAGAGAAATGGATGTTAAATTATGCCTTAGCGGAATGCTGCTACAGGACTACAGACACAGCACTACCAAACTACAGAGTGCGTTATAGCGAACTACGGAATCAGAAAAGTTCAACTGCTACAGAAATCAGATCATGTGATTTAAAAACTATTTAAAATACTCTCATTTGCAATATAAATTCAACCAATGTAAAATACACCATGAGAAATACCTGAATAGTGAGATATCCTGACTTACGTGTTGGAGGGGCCCTCTCCAACCTGTACTCAGGAGTGAAAGGAACTTATAAACGATGAATTGCAAGTAACATCAAGTCTTTAATTAAAACAGGAACTTCATAGTTTAAAACCAAGTTTGTAACACAACTGTCTGGATAGTAGAAAACGTAAAACAATAATTCTCCAAAATAGCAGCAGGGGCCTCCCGCTACCCGAGAGGTCCATATTTATATAATTATTAATGTTGAACCTAACTAAATGTCTAAATGTCGATTCTCTTTGAACAGGAGTTCGTTCTCTATAGATCAGGAAAAAGGCGGTGAGTTTCGTGATGTTCTTTCAGTTCTTCACTTGATTTGCACGTTGTTTTTTAGTGCACCTACATCTGCTCATTCAAACTCGTTTGTCATGCAATTAGCTCATAAAACGCTTTCAAAACATAACATAAATAATCTCTTAAAAAAATTCATTAAATAATTAAGGTAAATCATTTTCCCACAAAACAAGTGTATATCTTCTCCTTTTCTTGTGTTTTTGTTGTGGGGAAAGGCCTATCAGATACTTGTATTTTGGACCCATAATTTGCTACAAGGGATAGAAGAAGAACCAAACCACATGTAGAGAAGGGTAAATCAGATAATCGAGCTGAATGAATTAAGAAGTAAAGCCTATGACAAAGTACAGGGACACCAAGAAAAGATAAAGAGTGCCTTTGACAGAAAATCAAAAGAAGATCAATTTTAGGTAAATGACCTAGTTCTGAAGTGGGATGCTCTGAGGGAAGGTAAACATGGGAAATTCAACCATATGTGGATGGGGCCATATATTATTGCAGCAAACCAAGGAGAAAATTCTTTTATCTTGGAGCACCAAGACGGGTCTACTTGGTCAGGAGGTCCAGTCAATGGAAGGTTTTTGAAGCACTACCTCTCTTAGAGAAAGCAGGTAACTCATGTACCATAACCTGTATATATTTTCATTTTTTATAGTTATTTTTGAATTTCTAATGGAAAACCTAAAAGACTTGAAGCCCGAAGTGAAGGCCCTAAGGTCTAGGAGAAGAGCCAGGTTTTGTTGTTTTTCCTCTCTTATGTTCAGCCTAGATATGAGGCAAGTACAGTTCCACTTTTAGCTTATAGAATAATTTTTCAGTCCAAGGGTTGGAATGTCGCCCAATGGATCAGGCACTTTGGTCTACGGAGTTCTTTTCTACCTCGCAAGGAGGATAACATCCCCGGTTGGAGCCAGTTGTTAGCACTCAAAATGTGTTGAGCCTTAAAGAAGATCTTTTATGAAGGAAAGGGTTTGCAGGATCGAAATGATTCCTCAAAGGAAGCCAAAACTCCCAAGTCACGCCCCTAGGGTAGGTGATCAGAACTAGATACGGTGGATTTGGAAAAAAGGAGAAATAATATTCAGAGATCCTGTCTTCCAAGGTGATTGGGGGACTAAAGGCAGGCCAATACACCGGCAGCAGACAGGGGTGTGTAGGGATGGCATGGATTAAGTCACCCCGGAGATCTGCGGCCTTGAGCCTTTGGCGCAAAAATTAAATATAAATGTTACAAAAGTGGAGGAGGTGTTAACCTATGGGAAAATTCCTAAACAAATCGAAGGTGTATATCGACGGGAACAAAGATCTACGGCGAGAAAGGGATAACGCTAATCTAACATGCGCAGAGAAGGGTCGCGTTCAAAATCACCGCGGGTGGATTAAACGTTGCGCTCTTTGCAATGGCGCAGATCTAACGGAGATGGATCAATGGTCCAAAACAACGGCGGTGATTTTTATCGCCAGCATGTTAAACACACCCAAAATCGCTGCGGTCGATAGGGACGCATCATCCAACAGTCATATTTGGAGCTATGTGCGGCAAAATGGAAAGCCACAGAAGTTGAAATCTACGGTCCTAATCCAATCACTAGTTTCCACACGAGAATGACATCTCCACCAAAGATCAATGATGGCCACATGGGCTAAGCCACCTCAGCATCGTCAGGGGTCCTTTCTGTGTGATCCGAAATGCACGATCAAACATGCATTGCATCAGTCCTATCCTCAATCATCATGATAAATCATTTGGAAGGTCTAAGTCATAGAATCATAACATCATAATTCACATGGAGATGCCTTCGTTATAAGCCTAATTCTCTAGACCTGCAGCTTACGTCGAATTCTAAAAGGGTGGTGAGTTCATCTGTTTGGTTATTTTGCAGACAATATCGGAAACATGGAGAGAGATCAAGGAGTCAAGATAATAGTTGCACCAGAACATGTGTTGTTTGAGATGGAGGAGGAGCATACTCCTATACCTCCTATGGTTTTCGACCAGGTGGAGGACAGTTCTTTCAACAAACCGGAAGAGCCCGAGACACAACAGGGGTGTTGGAGTTTTCAGCAGCAGAAAGAAGGGGAAGAAGCCCATGAAGAAGATGAGTAGAAAATCCCCCGGGATGAAGACATAATCCAGGACTTAATCCTCCCTACTGAAGAGGTGCCCCCTGTTTCCCCACCAAAGGAAACCCGAACAAATGCTTCCTTCAACGCAGATGATTTCCTTGATTGGTATGATCAGGTGAGAGCTCAGTAATAAGGTGACGATATTCTTACGTTTCTTGCATCTCACTATCCAGCAATTCAGTTTTGGCTACACAAGTGTACTCCTGGTCTCCAATTTTTGAAGAGACTTAGATGTCCTGCAAGCCCATTTTTTGGAAGACCGGTGTGGCAGTGGCAAGTTGAGAGCTCAAAGGTATCAATTGAGTAGTCAACGAGCGATGGAGGCAACAAGCTGGAGCTATCAATTTTTCATTTTGTTTTTGTTAAAGTAGTTGGTCATATAGTAAAATAGGCCAGTGAATGTAAAAAGCAGTTAGGCCTATACTGCCTATGTCTGTTTTGAAGTTGTAACGGTGAATACGCCTTGATTAGCTGTCAATTAGGTGTCTAGTAAATCGCAACTGTTTTCTGTTCAGGAAAGAGCCGAGCCTAGAGCTCGAAGGGAATCTATAAATTCAGAGTATTTGAAGACAGAAGGGTTGAAAAATCTTGCTGAAAACTTTTATGGGAATTTTGTGTATTGTTCTGTAAGACATTTCTGAGCTATATTTTGAATAAAAATTGTAGAGCCGAGCTGATGTTTCTAGGGATTCTTGTGTAACTGGTCTTGTAGTCTGTTTTTATTTTTCTATGTTAATTGTGTATCTCTCATTGTTAATTCCAGTCTGTAACATTCCTCCATACTTGGTGCAGTGTGATAGTTAAGTAGAATTCATATAAGTATGCTCTGCTCGTCTTTTTCCAAGTATTTCACCATTACTTTCTCTGCTAAAGTTGATGTAGGATTCATTGTTATATGCCTTACATCAGTGAATTGTTTCTTTCTCTTATGTTTCACCAATTAAATTCACTTTGACTACAATCTATTTACTATCTCGCCCCTGTGTTAATGCATTTGTGAAGCCCTTGTGAATAAATTTTCAAAGTTTTGTCTAACGTGACTCCATTGCCCAAAATAAAACTTCATATGTTTTAGCCAAACGACGTTTAAACCATTTTTGTCCTAGTAGAAATCTGATCTTCTGTGTGTTGTAATTGAATATTTTTTATGATGAATGCTGGTGTATGTTTTCATTGTTGACACCTTTGATTATTCCAGTCTTTCATATGTTTGTAGAGAGAGCCCTCTCAGACTAAGCTGAGTCAGTAGCTTAAGTCTAAAGATTGGTTAGTGGTTACCCCGAATTTCCTTCTCCACAACCTTGGGGGTTAATTTGGGTGATAACATAGGTATTGACTGCACTGCATTCATATGGAAGCATTCATATTATTCCAATTAATTGTAGTGGAAAATGAATGCATTATTCAACAATATTACTCCATAATCAGATATCATTCCACATTATTAATTGTCAAATAATATTATTAAACAAGACAATTTATGGTGAAAATGATTTTTTTTTTATCTCTAACTAACTCTCTATTTCTCTATTTAGAATGAAAAACGTTGTCAAAATGAAAAAGTTTCCTCGTTAACTAAATCAAAGATTATTCCAATTAAAGCTGTTAGAATAAAATATGTCTCCTAAGTTTTTACTTTCCATGGGTAAGTGTATAATCCTTTTATTATAATTTGAGAACACTCTATTGTTTACAATCTTGGTACGAATAAAAAACTTGCTTACAATCTTGATAACATCAATCTACATTGCAGAAAGAAGGAAGAATGCAAAGGCAGAGACTACCCCCCATGTTCTCTTCCCTAGAATCAATGAATTTTTATATATGTGAATCCTTCAGTGAATCCAAATTGCAGACTTGAATATCATCTTCCAGCACTCAGTGGCAACATTTCATATCGAGCATTCAAATTTGTACTCAGTGTCATGTACCTAAAAAATCCATAATTTTTTTTTTTATAAACATGTAACTATATAACAATATAAAATATCTGTATATTTCTAGTGTGTATTAGTTACCGCATCATAAATAAATTTTGTCGTGCTTGCATAGTTGCTTACACAATTCTTGAAACTGCTATTCGACAAGTTGTAACACAGTAGATGTTTACAAGTTTCGTGGCCTGCCATCGTCATAACTGCAGGTGATGTTTTGTTCGTTTTACGTTTATTTAGTTAAGATTTTACTAAGGGTTTGCTTAGCCTTTAAGTTTGAGTCTTGGCCTTGCCTTAACTAATAGGCATTATTATTTTATGTGTAGAAAGCAATAAATGGGAGACCATGGGTATAGTCTTGATCCCATTAATGTAAAGTGTTAAGGTTTTTACAAAGGCCACGATATATTTCTTAGCTCCAAGGTGCAAGGTTTAACATTACAAGGTTATGCATTGATGTATTGGGGCTATGGGGTTCACCATAGTCGAACCTTGATTTGAAATGCAATAAAATAAATTTATGGTTACAATGTATTCGAATTGGTTGGTCATTGATGGTTTAAAAGTTTGTACTGTGGTTGATGGTGAATTAATGAGCTACTCTAGTTGCGAGTTGACAGTGCAGCCAAGCCTTTATGGCTCACACTGGACTAAAATCTCAGTCGTCCATTTGCACTTCCTAATGGCTTAGGGTTTTGTATGGGGTTTAATGTGTTCATTTGATGTCTGAAACTTCATTATTGCACATTTTGGTTTGTGAGCTCTGTGAACAAAGGTTCTGCACTTTCATGGCGATTTTGTAATTTTCTTGGGTGTAAAATGCCGTCGTCGTTAATGGCATTCCTTATGGTAGTTTACCAAGGTAATGAACGAATTCATCACGGTGCTAGTGTCCGCCACCTTTAGAGCTATCTAGTTGCTGCGACCGAACCTGGCCAACCTCACTAGCCTCGAACTGCCATTCAAAAAGGTAAGAAAAAGATTTACTATACTCTGCAATTGAATTAATAATTTTCTTTTACTGAACTTTCTAGAAACAAGGACTAAGGTTCGAGTTCGTCTTTGCAGGAAGAGGAGAGAGAAGGGCATCCAGGAGGAGCCGACCCCTGGCCTTGTCTGCAATTTATACAAGGTAAGAGTAATATAGACTTAGTTTGCTTTTGTAAAATTCTTTTTATGGTTTATTACAGTTCTGATTTTGGTTGTTTGGTTATAGGTTGTGGGTGTCGACGAGGATGGCGACAGGGTCACCTCCTCCCAGGCTTGCGTCTTAGACTGCCCAGGTAAGCAAAGAACCTTACTCTGTAAAATCTTAGTTTTATCTTCTAGATAACACTTTGTTTGCTAATTGCGTCAAATGGTTACCGCAGGTAAACCTTTGGCAGGGTTTTTAAGTTGTGGCAAGGGTTCGGCTTTCGCCTTCATAAGATAATTTGATTAAGAAAGTTTTACCCTTAGGGTTCAAGAGTTACCGACAGAGGATTTCGCATCCCCTCTGCTCCAACATTTACTTTTAAACCTATTTCGTGTGCATTATTATTGTGTTCAAGGTTTTAAACAATAGATGCTAGATGCCATCGTAGATTATATCTTATAGTCACATAGATTACGAAATCAAATTGTTTTCATTTTGTTTATTAATGAGGTGATTGTTGAATTAAAATGATTTCTGTATATTACTAAAAATTCCCTGTTGTAAACCTATATCATGGCTACACATATATTATACTTTATTTAAATGCTTGGAATGGCCGCTCTCGGTGTGTACCATTAATTTGTATGAGTTTATTTCCTTTCTGGTTATCCTTTTTATTGATAGTTTCTTATTACTGGATAAATGTTGCCATCCACGATGGTCTTACTGCTATAAAAAAGCTTTGATCGATTCACTGTTTTTACAGAGGATTGTATCGTGTAGATTAGATTTTGGTTATTTACGATATGTGGTAAAGTTTGCACATTTATAAATTATGGCATTTATAATTATTTAGCTTAGGTCAAGATCATCCCAGCTATGGCAATTTCGATCTGTAATAGAATTTATAAAATGAAAAACATGTTAATTAAGGTTTATATAGCAGAGGCCTTCCGGCTCTCGCGATTCTAGTAATCGTCGTTGATAGTTTTATGCAGATGAGAATATTTGACTGTACCATTTGGTTTACTTAGCTTTGGCGATCTTGTTGTACATTTCTTATAAAGGATGAAACATAATGCGATTATGTTCTTTAATTGATTTTAATTCATACTAGGTTCAAAACCAAGTTTTACTAAAAATCAACAAATACTAAATATGACTATTTTAAAAATATAGATATTGATGTGACATAATATTCGAATTCGAAAACATAACATGAGAGATATTTGAACTAATGTTAAATAATCGATAACCTAATTAGATCCATAAATAAGATTTTTGCTAAGGGTTAGTTGCGATTCATAATAGAAATGAAAATCCTACTATAGCTAGTGTTAAACAGATAAGAAATAAAACAAGGAACCTCACACCATTGTCGGGAAAACAAAGATGAAATAGTCATTCCTCCCAACCAACTCCTAGAGAAGCCAAGTCTCACTTGCTCTAGAACCCTCGAGCCTGATTGTTGAGGTTCCACAAGAGCAAAATCCACTTAATGCGTCATCTCTTGCATTATCAGATTCAATCCCCATCCAATGCTAGCCTCATGCTTGCTAATGGACATACTATTATATAGTATTTTGTCTAGGACTTGGTCATTTATGAGCCTCCTACTCTTTAACACTCAACAAGTAGTGGTGACCTGATTTTGGGGAAGATGCCTCATGCACCTTGAGTTCTCACTCAGCAGCTCCAACCACTTGTCTTTTCCTCTTGTGGGTCAGCAATCACTCATTCAACTATTTCATTTATGTCCCCTTCAGTATCTTTATTAATAAAAGAATAATCCATTACATTGTTTTATTTTTTACGTCTTGTCAAAAATATTAAAAAATAAAATAAAATAAAATATTCAAAAAGTATTTAATAATAATTTATTAAATCCTGATGTATTACACTTCGTTTGTTATAAATTTGTATCCATTAATTCAAAAGGATTCATATATTAATATATTAAACCTTGAACTGAAAATGATAGATTTAACTCACCAAATTCAGTTAGTACCCTCTTAGAAGAAGTCTATTTATCATCGTTGATTCAGAGTAACACCCTCTTCTCCTTAATTTGGAGCAACACTCATCCACAAAGTAATAGCAACATGGAGCCCCCAGGCTGCAACCAAGAGAAAATCAACACAAAAACCTTAATAAAAACTAAAAAAAATTGGTTATAATAAACATTGTCTATTTTGAAATTAACCAGTAGGGCCAATAACAATGGAGAATTAGGCATACGGTATATTATATATACCTAGAGAAGACTGTAACCAAAGTCACCACCCTCATATTGAATGGCATTCAACAGGTTTGAGAGGCATTCCACAGTAAGGCCAATAACAATGGAGAATTAGGTATATAGTATATTATATATACCTAGAGAAGACTATGTAACCAAATTCAACCACCGCATATTGAATGACATTCAACAGGTTTGAGAGGCATTCCACAGGTTTGAGAGGGGCTTTGCAAATGCTTTGAACATATGGATTTGTGCAAACCCTTTATTTGGAAATCTGAATGCATAGATTATTGGATTGTGATTTGTGAATACAATGCTAGTCACCAAAATCATACGATTTCCATTCACTTGAGAATCTCTTAACCATTTCAGGCCAGTTCAGAAGCTCTTAACAAAGCATTCTGGAATTCCATGGATGCCAATGCCATCAAGTACACATGTGATTTGATAATGTCCGGTGTCCTTTTGTTATTACATATCAGAATTTTGCCATTATTGAGCCAATACGATGACAAAGGACTGTCTACATTTTTACAAAAAAGTAATAAGACTCTTATTTAGCATTACACAGTTTATATAAAATTTATTAATATGTTATAAAATTTATTGCAAAATAGTACCATGTCACTGTAAACAAAAATTAACCATGGAATCATCACCGTACTTGGTTACATATATAGATTTTAAAATGCATAAGATATAATTTCTTAAGATTTTCAATAATTAAATTCCGACACAAATAGTTTGGCGGTGGCGTAAATTACACAAATTGTTTTAACCCAGTAAAATATATCGCTCGTAAATCTTAACGGCTTAAGAAAAGACATGTAGTTTTGGGGATCAACTGAGTCATCATGACAGACAGTTTGACTGTAAGTACGATCATTGAAGTCGAATGCTTATCCTGATTCCCTCCAGTGAGGTGGTGAGGAGAATGTTTAATACGGTGTGAACAATATTTGTCTGACAGCAGCAATGGATTAATAAATATTTGAGAGGCATTTTTCACACCTAACACTTCTAATGAAATTTTAAAATAAACATTACACTTTTTGAAAAACCGTCAAAATTAAAAATGATCCAGGTAATATTTTAATAATAACACTTCTAGGACGGGTTTAGGGCCCTTTGACTGGCTGTGATGGGTTCAATTTTGATCCCTAAGTTGGTTGGGACATATTCCTACCTCCTAATTTCACATTTTTCCTCAAAACACCTAATTTGAATTGGTTCGAGGAAGTCCAACAACATCATCAGGGCACATAAAGTATATTTACTTACTAGCATACCCCCAAAATGGGGGAAATGAAACGCCGAGAAGAATTTCAATATGTTGTCAAACGAGAGAAAGTTGTGTGTACTTAGACAATATAATTTTGTGTGTTTGAAAGCAAGTCTAGCTAATATATGGTAGGGATTGTCGTCGATGAAATTGAAAGGAAAACTATGTTGCAAGTACTAATAAGAAATAAATAGAAACCCATGCAAAAGATGGCAAGTAAAATTATTTGTACATTAATTTGTCATACAAAAAAGTATACATATGTAAGTAAAACAATAAAGGGCTAAGTAATGATCAAGTTTGGCTCTAAATATATCCGGTGTAAGTATACCCTTGTATTACATAACTTTGATACGTATAATGATGAGCTTGCTGAACCTTGTCTTGTGCTGCTACTTTCTTGGAATTTTCACTGGGAAGATACTGGGCGAAGATGAACCTGGTCTACACGGAAGTTTCCCCGTCAAGGTGGAAAAGGAAAACCCAGATGTTGTCCCTTCAAAATAATATTTCAAGTAATCCTTTTCATTTGGGATTATGACATGGAACCTAATATTTCCATCAACCGATTAAGATCAATAGACTTCTTCTATGAGGACGAATAAGTTATGTACAAAATCACCTTGAAAATTCAGATTACAGATGAAGATCACCAACATTGATTTGATTCCCAACTACACCCCATATGACCAGAATATCTATAAGTGGGCGGCCTCCCACTGGTCATTTTGCGCCATGTCTCGACAGCGAAGCCCCGCACTGGAGCCAAAAGTTGGCAGTCATATTGCACGCGGTATTCGGGATCCGACAGGGTGACATACGCATTGTGTATCTTCATTGTTGTTGATACCTGTTGCAGCCTCCTTTTACCATCCAACTGAAGAACTGGGATCCAAAGATGCAAGAGAAGAGTCGAAACCAAGTTCGGACTTAACACCGGCTTAACAGCGGAAGATCCGGTCGCCATTGGGAAGAAATTTTGAAATTTATGTTTGTTGATTGATGACAGGGGGCAGCTCCTCATAGGTCGTCGACAGACGACGAATCCGCCAGAGGAACCGTTATTGTTTCCAAGGTTAATCCTTGACCTTCATTGTTACCAATTTCACTAAAATTCTCATGCAACTACCTTCATGTGAAGCAATTTCATGACTCCTTCCTTTCACATGGGACAATCTCTCTTTCATAAGATATGCGATCTCAATAATATTTCACCACGCGATCTCTCTCCACAGCTCACAACTCCTTCATGGTTCCTTGGATAGGGAATCATCCGACCAAGTCTTTTCTGCTTCTCTTTAGCTTGGCAAATTCATTAATGTGGGATGTTGATGTGCCCTCTTTCTTTCATATATGCAACATGATTCCTTCTACCTTCACACCTCCTCGTTTGTAATTATGTTCTTTTTTAATTGGCTACCCATAATTCCTTTTCCCTTAATAAATTTTTAAGGCTTACTTCTACGATATCAGAGACATTACAACCCTTATGTGAGATGGTTGAAAGAAATTGTGTATAATTGTGGTTGTTACCCAGGAGCATGACCTATAACCATTAATCTCATAAATAAATGAATGACATAGACATAAACATAATAGCAAAGTTTAAACTTTTGTTACAAAGGAATTAATTCAAGCCTCATCTTCTTTGAGGTATTCTCCAAGTGAGAAAATGACATGCGAAATGGCAAAAAATATTTTTAAAAGAAAACCTGGGTAAATGACAATAGTAACAGTATAAATATTCTACAAGAAAAATTGAGTGTAGTGAATGCCGACATGCTTTAGTACAAATGGAGAGTTTGTTGTAATATCATCCTATTCTTGTGCATTCCCACAAGGTTAGGTTTATCTGGACACCGCTTACAATTCTCATTTATTCCAATCCATGACCTATGCATAAAATGATGCTATGAGTCATTGGCCATCTCCTCCAATGTGCGACAGTCTTGTAACTTCTGTAATTTGAATTGCATTGAATCTATAATAAAGAATGAGAGTGGGAATAATGAATATCTAATCCCATATTAATTATTATGCTCCCGATATCAACTTATGGGATGACAATAAGAGGAAGGTATGTTATCGATTCAAGTTATTTCACGCACTTGGAGGAAATGTTAGTGGCATTTGAGGGCGAGCATTGAGCGGCCTGCTACGCATCATTGAATGTTGCCGTAACTGTTGTGTTCACCGTTCGATCTCAAGCAACATCATATCTAATGGCGATCACAACAGCTTTTGCAGCATTTGAATGCTGTGTAGCAGGCTGCTTAATGCTCGTCGCATTTAAGTAATAAATTGGAAACTCACAACTCTTTGGATTTACGATATGTGGATTTGGCACAAACAAATATGCCAAATTGCCTAACCTATGAGGTTGAAATATTTACCATAGATTTTATGAATTGTCTATCAGGGATTTGTTATGAAATGAGATCAGGGAGGCAACAAGTAACTATTAGGACATAATTGCAAGATTCTTCCTCACCTTGTGTTGAAGGTGTTGCATGTCCCTTATGCAACTGATTTCTCTAATTTTATAGAAATTTTCTCTCTGTGATTTCTTACAATCAAGATTTTGGTTATTCTTATGGGTGGAAGCTGATGAGGTTTGACATTTCCATGGTCTATGCAATTGGAGGAGTAAATGAGTACTCAGGTTGACCTGTAATGTCCAGGTATTCCAATCCGTGTATACCTTGTGGCGTGGTTTATCAAGGTTAGGTAGAAATATATCATCACTACTCTCATCATCCTATTCTTGTGCATTCCCACAAGGTTAGGTTTTTAAGGTTTTAAATTTAAATTTCAAAATATGAAAGTATAAGAATGTCAATAATGTAAAATATACTTGTAATTTTTCAAAAACTCAAAATTTAATTAACCTTAAGGTTAAAGTTCTACTAACCTTGTAACTTAGCCCTGGTCCAAATTTCAATATGGGTTTTTAAATTTTGATCATAACTGATATAAACTTTCAACTTTCCATAGTAACTGGAAAGTTTCTAGCTGTTGATCGTAACTGGTTTTGGAAGCTTTTAGCTTTTGATCAGAAGCTTTAACTTTTCCCGGACATAGAAGCTTTTAGCTTTTGACAGTATCTTGATTCATCATGGATTTTTTTCTGTTAAGCAATCCAATATGGGTTTTGGGTTTTGATCGTAACTGGATTGATTATGGATTTATTCTATTTATTGTTGTTGGGCAGTGAGATGGAATTTGATGGAAAAATTTGATAGTCACATGTAAAAAATAAAATAGGCGGTTTCATTTTCTCATTCCAACCTTCTTTAGTAAAGTAAATGTTTGTTTATAAGTTTTTTTCCTATCTTTGGTGTCGCTGATTCTCACTCAGGTTTATCCATATGTTCCTAAGCTTTTCCCTATCATTAGTTATCCATATACACAAATATGTACTTCAACTTTTCCCTTTTTCCAAATTTTCCCAAACTTCAACCACAATCTTGACTGCAGTATTCAGGTTTCTAATCTTCCTTCTTGTTCTTGCTACATTGTAGATCTTGAATCCCACACATATATCACTGTGACAGCTAGTCAAAGCCATATTTTCTTGCCCGTTGGACACCTACAAATCTTCTTCACCGACGAAACTATTCGTGTAATGAAATAGGTGAAAAACAAGTTTTGGAAGATGTGAAGAAAGAGCAAAAACAACATTCATGTACAAAGAGAAAGAGGGAGAAGGAAGGTGAGACAAAGACTATTACCAACTCTTCCTTCTCGCTTGGTTTCTCCCTCTCTCGAAACTGACAACTTCATGCACGGTATAAATCAAATCAATTTTTACAAGTCCGGGTCTGGCTATGAGGCTGAAATATTATTCTTGTGAGGTAAGGTAAGGCATAAACACATTCCAGTGAAGTGACAGATTTCAGTGATAACTACATTTCACCGTAAAACTAATGTTTTGATTTGCATCATTTTTTAGTATGGTATGGTGTTGACAGTTGTCACTTTGGGGGTATGCATATTTAGGAAATGTTAATGAGGGATGCATTGTCATGTTTCATTATCCCTGTAGAAGAATTATCGCCCCTTCTCCAATTTCCACATTTTGTTTTAGTGTTTTCTATGCTTTGACAATATCAAAAAAGCACTACAACGCCTGCAACACCCTCCTTTAGCGCCATAGAAAGTGGTGGATCCTGGACATTCACAACTGCTCCAAAGTTGTTGCTACAGGGAGTCTTGGTTTCATGGATAATTTTCAATTAGATCCATCTTAACTCGTTATATTGCCAGGACAATAGAAACTTAATTCTGTTGTTTGTGATATAGTGATGCTGGCCTTGATCACCTCTGTTTTATACAGACGTGCCACATCTTGACCGATCCATCCAGACTTCCACTAAAAAGCATAACCCTATTTTCTTCCTCAAGAATGGCTGCAATACATTTGACAGGGCCACTATGGGCTTTTCTAACTGCCGAAAAAGTATGCTTATCAGAGTCCAACCATCCCCTGCTCCAGACATGAATCGTTCCATCGACGAATCCACTGAATAACAGATTATAATTATCACCCACTGTTGCTAGGCACAATACTGCGTGTACATGGCCGCGAAGGATTCTGGCTTGGCGCATTTGGTTGGACAAGTATCGCTCTTTTTCCCACCAATTAATATCACCATTCTAGGATCCCATGTATAGAGCGGATCCATCCGAATTAAGAGCAAGGGCTTTCAAGGGCGAATTTGAGTTTGAATTTGAAATCTTGTTTTTGTTTATCCCATGAAGCGTTGTCAACAGAACGTGGGGGAACTGCCCAAGATTTTTTCTCCATATCTTCACGATGCAGTCATCCAAGCTGGTGTATATCAATCCATTAGGGCCGACGACAATGGCATTCACGGAGTCATCATGAGCCTGAATCGTTTCGACGCACTTGAGATCTGAGACTCGCCATACCTTCACAGTCTTATCCAAGGATCTCGAATACAAGAAACCATCGTTGTATGCCACACAACATATCACACCCATATGCTTGCGTAGGTATTGTGGTTGGCCTCGGGACTCCAACCCGAGCGGCGCCACACGCGGATCTTGTGGTTAACATGGGCGCTGAAAAGCTTGTCCTCTGTGAGAAACATTGCTCTCACATTCCGCTCTAGAAATGGAGGCATTTTTGAAATGTTACAGAGCAAATATCAACAAAGGTGTCCAATTATTCTGAAACAGGCTGCAACACTGTTAGACTGGTTTTAGTGTTTTATACGCTTTGAAAATATCAAAAAAAATTGAGGCAATTCCTTCTGCAATTCCATTAATTTCATGGCAGCTGCTATTCCTGTTCATAGAGATTTCAAGTTGGTTTTACCTCTGAATATAATTGTCCACGACGATGGGTTTTATGGACGAATGGACAGACGTCAGGTGGCGGCTCCCCATAGGCAGTCGACAGACGACGAAATCCCGAGGGGAGCCAACCCCTTAATATACACCTTTGGCATAATTAATATTTTTTATAAAAATTAAAAAATAATTTAATTTTAGATTCAAATAAAAAAATAAAATAAATATATTTTTCTAAAATTTAATACGAATTTTATACACTAAATTGATATCAATTTTTCATTTTAATAAAATAAATATATTATTTTTTAATGAAAATAAATATTATATATTATATGAATTTTTTAAGAAATTATAGATTCAAATAAAAAAATATATATTTTTCTACAATTTAATACGAATTTTATACACTAAATTGATATCAATTTTTCATTTTAATAAAAAAAATTATATTATTTTTTAATGAAAATAACTATTATATAATATTTATAATTATATTGATTTTAAAATAAGATTTAAATTATATAAAATTAGATTACAAACCCTTTCGATATTTCATTGT
Organism: Larix kaempferi; assembly: GCA_027924585.1. NCBI lineage: Eukaryota > Viridiplantae > Streptophyta > Pinopsida > Pinales > Pinaceae > Larix > Larix kaempferi. Next base: position 3,178,275 of record BSBM01001492.1, on the reverse strand, counting down.
AAGATACTTCATAAAGTTTAGAAAACTTGAACTAAATGAACCTTGGGATGAATAACTTCACATGAAATCCCATACAATATAATTCATTTAACTAATTTCACATAATTAGATTATTTTTCGACTAAACTTATGTTATCATTAATCTACCTCAATATGAATTAAGGCTTATGAATCCTTGAAATGTGAACATCCTCGTTTGAGAGAACTTGTGGGGTCTATAAAATGTTCACGTAACCTTTTTTCTTGGCGTTCATGTTGGTTCGCTGCTTCCAGGAAGCTTCCGGATTCGCAGCCTCCGGGAAGCTTCCCGGAAGAGGAAATGGTAAATGGTATTTCGTTTCTGACTGAAAACGTCATCCATCGTACTAGTGTTGACATCAGCACTAACTCACCATATCATCAATTTATAGTCCTCCTGGGCAAGGGATCATTGCAGTTTTGCAGATCAAGAAGCTTTCCAACGATTTTACAGGTCTCCAAGTATTTACATTCCGGCAGTCGAGAAGATGTCCCAGGTATGCTATCGGCTATTCATTTCTCATTTTATTTTTTTTATTTCAAAAGGGTTTTTGACGAGAATTAGAATTTTGTGTGTGATGGTACAGAAAATCGTGTTGAAAGTGCAATTAAATTGCGAAAAATGCAAGCAGGGGTCGAAGGTATAAGTCGCAGTTTATTTATTTATCAAGATGTGGAGTTAGGAAATTGAGCTTTCAAGGATGTGATAATTTGTTCATAATTTTAGCATGTTTGTGGATCCTTTGCAGGCGTTGTATCTGTAGCAGCTGACTTGAAATATCAGAAGATGATTGTAATTGGAGATGCAGATGACAGGTGGTAGCTCCTCATAGGCCGTCGACAAACGACGATGGCCGGAGAGGAGCCGACCCCTTAAAATACGCCTTCGGCATAAATATATATATAATAAATAGTAGAAGGTGACCAAGTTTCTTTATGTGACCAAGTCACTCTACCCAATTAATTAGACTACTCGATTCTAATTTCCCTGCATTTAACGATCGATTCAATGGAGACAAAGTACGCCATTGAAAAGTTCATCGTGAATATAAAATTACGGAGCCCTCGCAGCGAGAGGAATAATTCAAACAACTTTTTTTTTAAAAGTATAAACCACCCTTAACATCTGCTTCAGGAATCCATTGTTTCAGGAGAGGAATTCATGGCGACTCCATACTTTGGTTTTGCTATTACTGTATTTCTTCTTTGCATATGCGCTCAAGTTTCAGGCCTCACAAACCTCAACGACAGTTCGCTCGCCACTCCATTCGACTTAGCTGTCCATGCAATCGTCTCCCTTGGGATTAACCAGAAGTCGTTGTGTCGTCGTCGATGGCAGCTGGAAAATCATTAAATTCTCGGTATTTCGTATTTGTAAAACGTGTAGTCAAAGCATTAAATGTTACACGAGTCGGGTTTTCTTATGGATTACTATGTGGATAGGGGGCGGCTCCTCATTCGCCATCGACAGACGATGAAGGGGAGAGGGGAGTCGGCCCCTTAATATACGCCTTCGGCGTAATTATGGTATTACTAGCATACCCCCAAAGTGGGGGAAATGAAACGCCGAGAAGAACTTTAATATGTTGTAAAATGAGAGAAAGTTGTGTGTACGTAGACAAGGGGTAATTTTTGCAACATATAGAAAGTTTCTTGAGCAGTGATGTCTTGGTCAATAATTGCTTATGTGTTAAAACGGTGATAGGCATATGAGACTGAGTCACGTGTAAATGATGTAAGTGTGATTCTAGTCACCATATGCTGGTAGGTCTCTGATTTTCCCTCTGCTTTGGAAGCATATTTGGATGTGTATTTCAAGACAATATATTTGGTCATGCACATTTTCTCACCATGTTTGAAGTATGCTCAGATTATGGTTGTTCAGAAAAGGGCCAGTGCGTGTTGGGTGATATTTTTTTCCATAAATGTACAAAATGATGATTCATGTTGTACCTTCCAAGGGCATTTATATATGCACACAAGTGTATTCCCTTTTCTATGTAGATATGAATTTTCATTGCACTTTGTATGTCTTTGTACTCTGTTTAAGAGTTGTTCATAGTTCTTAAGTGGGTTGGATGAAAGAATATATTTTATATCTAACAAGGGTCATCCTCAATGGATCAATGCATATGAATCTGTCTGTCATGATTTTCTCTTTGATTCCATGTTGTAACATATGTATCGAATAAACTCTTTGCAACATTGATTTGATATGCTTCTTTCCAATTTAATGTTTCCATGTTAGGAGCTCCATCAAGCCACAGGAAACCATGTATATGTGTAGAGCCATGATATTATAGGTTTAGAGAAAATGAAAAATATGTAAAGGTTTTGCATAGACACATGCAGGTAGTATATAATGTGTACATGTACCAATAATATGTTGTGTATATGTTTTTTAATTATCTCCTCATGGAAGATTGAAAATATTTTATGCATGTATGCAGCTACATTCTGGGGCCTATCAATGATGTTATGATTACACCATTGTTGATAGATTTTTGGGTCAGAAGGGCTATCCTCTTGCATAACTGCATGCACGTTTGGCCATTTTGTGTTTGTTGCAATGAGAATGAAGAACAATGCAGTGCATTGCAATTGTATGATCATATTTGTCAGCTCACTTTTGTGTAGTGTACAAAATTCTCTGGCCCCATGTAGGTGTGCTCCAAAGTGCATGCCATGTTTCGAGAGGTTGTTTGTAATAATTTCTTGTAGATGTACGTGTAACTCCTCAATTGTGGTTGGTGTAGTTGTTCCTTGAATCATGTGGTGCATAATCAAATTGTACAAGTAGTATCTCAAGCGGGGATGGCTACCAAATATGTTGTCACGGTATCTCATTGAGTGTATTGCATAGCTATCAAGTGGAATTTTCTTGCTACGTTGTTTGCGAGGTAGTGCATCTCCATTTGGGAAAAGAGTGGGGAATGCGATGTCGAATAAAGCCTCTCTGTTGTACTCATTGAATAGTGATGAGCCAATATCTAGCCAATCAATTATAGTAGGTGGAGCATTAAATGCAAATTGAACAAATTCTTAGATATTTTCCATTTCTCATTCTGCAATAGGGAATATGAAAGCAAAAGAAGATACTAATTGTGCTAGATAGGTAACATTTTGGTTATCCAGATCAAGTCTATTTTAATTTGTACATGATAGAATTCATGTTGATTTTGTGCTGGATATGGGCTCCTTTGGAGGAGGGAAACAATCATTCTTGGTGTTATCACTCGGATTTTCCTTGGGCTGTATCAAAGAAACCCCGAGGTAACCTATTTCAAACCAATATTTAGACTGAAAAGTTGACCTCCTTTAGTCAGAGAGGGCTCTCTCAGCAAATCTGCCATCCAATGTCACCACAACAGCAGTTTGACAATAAAATCAATGGCCAAATTGTAAAATGATAATAAAAACTTGTAGACTTTGAATGATGTGGTTGGATCAAACAGGAAAAAGATACCGTTGGGCAATGGAGTCAAGATCATGTAATATGAAAGACGTGTCAGAGCTTCAACAATATAAATTTTCATTAGAGGCGGGATAGCTGTGTTTTTTACAGTCAATTTAATTTTGCAGGAGGTGTAGAAAGAAATAATGACAGTCCATCAACAACAGGCATCAAACTAGGATGAATCCGTTGTCAACTTTGGAGAAATAAGCAGATGCTTAAATGCGATAAATCGAGGCATAACCATTATGAATCCCAATTTATTTCAGATGTTCATTTCAAGCATAGAAGAAACACATAATGGAAGATGTGACAAAGAAGATAAACATGCACATTATGAGAAGGAAAAAAGACGGACTGTAAAAAGTACAACACGAGAATCTCTAAATCTGTTAAAAATGTTTTCTTGGCTCTGCAATATTTATTCAAATATGAAGATGAGTCAAAACCCCTCTTAAACCTTCTTACTGAAAATCGAACCCCCTTTACATCGTGAAATGCATAATTTATACAAAAAATGCTCCCCGAGCAAACCCTAACTATATTTATCTAAAAATAGTTTCTAACTAATTTTTACGAATAAAACAAATCTGGAGCGGTTACAAAATATTTTGAATGAAGAAATATAGAGAAATTTTTGTAATTTTCTTTAACCTGCTGATTCCAGAACTTCAAATATATTTCTTTTCTACCTGTCGAGTATTCTGGTGACGAGCTGAGCTTCTGACTACCATTTTAGTACCTAGAAATTCGATTCATCCTGCCACTTGTGCTCCCATTCTTTAACTGCCTCTCAGTTATGTGCCAACTGTATGAGAAAATATCTGAACACTGTTATTTATTTTTCATTTTGCACATATTTCATATTTCCTTACACATCAATCTGTCTGAAGTTTCCAAGTTCATCAGTATTTCCAATTTCTACTTCCAAGCTGCGAGAGCTTTCACCAAATTTTGCATCACTACCCAAACTATCTTGGGTCGCAACTTTTAACATTATGCATGGCTCGCTTAACTCACTTATTCTCACATCTCAAGGTCATGGTGAGTAGCACTTGTAGTCTTGAGCTCGACTAAACACTTCAAAATGGTCAAACACATTGATCCCATCCTTTATATTGGCTAGAGATGATCACAAAGGTCACAAGGCTGGAGAGAAAATGGGGCAATGGGGTTTTGGTCTGAGAAATCCGCGAGAGCCATATTGAAAAGTCTTAGCATCTAAATTGCCCTAATTGCGGCTTCTGCATGAATTCTATTAAATATTTTCAATGACATTTGGAGAGACATGTTCCAGTTAGTTTCCAGAGAACCCCCGGCCTCCATTGTAGCTCGGCTGAACCATTCACAATACTACCCTAAATAGAAAACCTGTAACCTTTGTATGCACATTGCACGGCCACGGATCATGAAAGAAGGTGAAAAACCATCTCTGTCGACCATATGTTGAAATGTATTCATCTCCTGGTGCGATTTACTTGACCTAGCGTAGTTTGAGTGAATTTTCTCCTTAGCTTTAGAAACCTGTGGCAATGTCGAACCTTGGATTCAAAATATCCAATCTGGATGGATGACTGAAAAATCGTGGCTGCAAAAGTTCTAGACAAGAATACTAGAAAAGATGATCGGCTTCTATTGCTTATTTCAGATTCCCGGCATTGTGGAAAACCTCCCCCTCCTGGATAAATGGTTTTTAGGGTTTTGGAGAACGTGACGCTTCAGTCAAAAGAAGAACAAATCGTCAAGAATGGGGCCACCTTCTTTTTATAGTCTTGCAAGCAGTTTTTGTTGCCCAAGGTGGTGTCGCATGGTCTATTGAGTGGTTTGTAATACACGTTTTTCATATGCGTACGTATAGGAAATGGACATGTGTGACAGTGGTTTCTTTTCCCCACCGGCGTTATTTCTTATCCACCGAGCACTTTTGTAATGCGGAGTCAACGTGGACCTTGGATCGGTCTACCTATGCCCCATTTTTGTTTTTGCATGTAATAATCCCTAACGATCATAGCCAAATGGTGTCCAACATGATGGCTTCTTCGATGCAATAATAGATTGTTAACTTGACAACTCTCCTTTCATCATCACTCGCAGCAATAGAAATTAAAACGATGGAGATTGGGCGTTACTCTAATGTCGAATAGTCAGACATATCCACATTTTTCCTTGCAGATTAAATGGTGATCATCACCCATCTTCTCGCCATTGCAACTATAGTTACTGTCCCTTTTGAATAATATCTCAGTGGCTCATGGTAGCATTTTTATTATAGCTGAAACGATAGGTGATGTCGGGAAGAAATATTTTCATATAATTTGACTGATTTTTGGGAGAGGGCGTCGATTATCATCTGATTGATAAATTTTCAAAATATTTCCACTATTTGCTTCATATTGTCTGCCATGGATTCTTTTGCAGGCAGCATTTGAAATATAGACCTAACTTGCTCCCATCTACAGTCGCATGACGGAATGCATTTCTAGACCTAAGCTCTTGTAAACATAGAGTCCCACATCCATTGGCAACCCCCACACTTATCTTATTTGGCTTTATTGGTCTTTGCGTATATCCTTCTAGAAGGTTGCGTTGTCTTGTTTATAGTGGACCATAACCCTGTCCTCATATTCGCCATTGCTAAAGGAAGTTAGCCCGACTGAATGAAAGGTCATGGTGTAAGCACCGATTTTCAAATATATTCTCAAACACGACAGAATCACATGTCGACCGAAGTGCTTGGTGGAGTTTTATTGAGAATACAACTCTTATGGGAGATTTGAACGAGAGCAGAAAATATTTGAGCAATAGTTTGCACATCACTACGGCAATGATGCTAGAAATCTTTCCTTTGCCTCCAATATGCAAACCGATCTATTTTGCACCATCAATGTTACCGGAAGGGAATCAATCATGAAAAATTATTAAGTGCTAACACTTGGTTTGGAATTTTTCGATGGTGGAGTTACCCTGTCTGGACTTAAACGGTTGTGCTCCTCATCAAAGTACTCCAAACAGGTGATGAGCCATTTCTTGTAATAAATCTCCATCGCAAGATTCTTGGAAAACAATGATTTACAGAACCGACATTTATCTTGCCCCTCCACTTATCGCTTAATGATGCTCAAGTTGTGTTCTATGCCTTGAGACCATACAAAGGATAACACCCAAAGGCAGCAAAAGATCGAAATTTTTTGCACCAGGTGACTATGGGGCCGAGGGGCCGATCTCAAGAATTGCACCAGATTCAACTGCCAGATCACATAAGGCGGGGTCTTATGTTCATGCAGACTGCAGATCCATTGTTCAATCCTTGATAGATCCGAATTTGAAGGTTGTGATTGATCTGAAATTCACCAATTCACTGATAAAAAATTGTTAAGATCATCGTCGGCTGATTTTTGGAAGGGTCGTCGCTGAGAATTGCACTTAGGGATTTCTTTTATAGTCGCATAGGTCACACAAATCTCTACGTCTCTTCTACATGCCTCCCACTGTTCCTAATTCTGGCAGTCGCGTGACCCAACAAAAAATAACAAAAAAGAAGTCGGTTTAAATATAAAAAATGTAACCCGTGACAAGGGGTGGCTCCTCATAGGCTATCGACAAATGACGAAACCTGGAGAGGAACCGACCCCTTAAACACCGCCGATTTGAATATGAATGTAGATTTTTCTTTGGTTTTTGCTTGTGTGTTTGATAGTCCAAATACTAGTGAGTGTATTTTATGTAATTTCTTTTTGTCTCACTATGTTGGGAAAGGTAAGGTCAGTCATGTTGCATCATATTCTTGGGGTAGTGGGGGTGTCTGTGTTGTCTTTGAGATTGAGGAAATGGAATGAATTGTGGTTAAATTTTGGGCTATGTCATGTCTGCATTCTAATGGCGGTATTGGAGTAACCTGTTATGAGGGTTTTGTGGTTTTGCATTGAAATTGAGTGTTTGGATTTCATGTTGGGGAGAGATTTTAGGAAGCTTCAGGAATGTGCTATTTTAAGGGCCAACTTTATGCGCCGATCCGATAGTGTTGATTTTCAGATTTTTAGTGGGGTTGTCTGCGGGATTTCTATATTGTGATGGGAAAAAATGCCAAATGTTGCGGGTGGTCTGCCTTTCTATGCTTAGAAGCATTAGACAACTTTGATTTTTGAATCAGTGCAAGGAATTTGAATGTTGAGAAGAAAATAATTGATGGGATGTGCAGGCGTTGAACTTTTTTTCACGAGGTCCAACGTTTGAATCGCTGCCCGCCTCTTCTTCCACTTAGTGGCGACGTCTTCTCCCTATTTATCAAGTTGCAAAACCCTTATCTGGTATCTGCAACTGGAATGGAGTTGTCGTCATTTCAGTGCCCACAAATGTACGAGAGTCAAAGACGCATTTAAGACATTGTGCTCAGAAAGAAGCACTGCCATTGAATCGAGGGGCATTTAAGCAATTGGGGTAAGAAAGAGAATTAAGAAATTAGTTCAATAAAGAAGAATTGGCCATCGAATTGTGGAGGATAGTGCGCTGTTGTTGATGCGAAGGTGGAGGATAGTGCGTTGTTGTTGACGTGAAGGTGGGATGGATGGATTTAGAAACTTGTCACTGACACAGCCAAAAGGCCCATGGGATAGTGCGGTGCGATCTCTGTCTTGGCTAGAAATATTTAAGAAAAGGGATCTTGGGACCCAGTAAGATGTGAAGGAGTCTTCCGGCTATGGAAGCCATTCAAGAAGGCCTTCCCTCAAGTCTAGTCCACGTCAATGGGCCTTCATGTTTGTGCTCGGTATGTCACAAATGACAGTGAGATTGGGTTCTATTTCTACCGTTCTAGAACAAGATTTATCATTCTTGCCATGACTTAGGAATCCAGCCATCAGCTATGGCATTAGGTTTCATTGTTTTATATGTATGTATCAAGTTTATCGAGTTGTATGAACACTGCTTGAACATATGGTATTTTCCGATGAAGGGAGTGATACCTTCGATACAAATTCCATGTAATTAACTATTTTGTTCGGTATTGGATATAGTCAGTGGTTTTAGTGTCATTCTGTGTGGTTAGTTCTCTACTTGCAACAATGATGACATATAGTTATGTTGAGATGTTTTTACATATTAATACTTCCCTTACCCTTCATGACCCCGACAAGATTACTAACAATGTGGTACATGCCCAACTGAGTATTTTTATAACAGCAAACTGCAATCCATATTTTAAGATGGGTTGATAGGCAACACAAACCTTATAACCAAAAAAAATCTTACTAATTTTAATTATGGAACCAAAAAGTTGTCATTATTAGAAATACGTTCATATATGAGATAAGTTACAATATTACATTGTGTTGGAATCTCTTGGTTGAGCACTGTTCACCTAGTTATCGAAGACTATGAAAGCATTCGGTCTACCTACCAAAGAACCTAGGCTATGGAGTCCAGGGCATCCTCCCGCTTGCTCTGAATAAAAGCCACTCAAAGTTTCATTATTTTTTTTTTGTAACAACCAGCTCTGAGCTGTCAGTTGTTGTTGCTTCCATGAATCTCTATGGATTGAAACTTTCTACGTCGTCACCCCATGACATTGGGTTCCTTCCAATAGCCCATATGTTAATCAGAACGCGTGCTTTTGGGGATTTCAAAGCCCAACACAAAGCAGTCCTCCAGAGTGGTGAACTGTAAATGGACCGAGCGGGTGGTGTCTAGGCGTCTCTTTCACCACAGCTTGTAAATAAACAAGACGAGGCCACTGCTTACAATTATTCCCAATTCGACTACACTTTACAACTCATCCTGAAGCTTTTTTAGCACTCGGTGGTTTCTCAACACTTCCGCCATTGCCCACTCTATTGCCATAGAGGACGTCTCCATGCCAGCATCACTGTGTATATTATGTGCGAATGACATCCCTTCAAGTATAGCAATGTTGTTCTAACACATCAAAAGCTAACTTGAAAATCATAGAGAGACCAAGGATGTGTAGTCGTCCCAATAACATGTAACATAAATGTAATCGCACAGGTTGTTTCTGAATGCACAAAAATAATTCCCTCAAACAAGTACAAGAAGAAAAGATATGCAACAACCTTGAAGGAAAATAAAAAAAGGAGAGAAGTTTGCATTTGCTGGGATCCATACAATTGACTTATCTTACACCGACAAAGACACCAGGTCCAAAAATCCAACTCAACTAAATGACAAGTACTAACTTTATGGATCAAGTGATTGAGTGGCAAAATCAGAGAACACAAACATCAATGGCTGCTTTGTTCTCTATGATATACTACATAATGTCTTCTTTCGACTACTTGCTCTATCGAACGGCCTCAGGGATGAAAGTAGGTATACCAAGAATCTGAAATCAGCTCTTATTATTTTCTATGCCCTGCCTGTGCCCGGTTCTTCCTTGTTTGTGCAAGGTGCGGTCTGCTGGAAATTGATTATCCAAAGAAGGCTCACCCGTCTGAGAATTTTTTGCAGTCAACAGATGCTCCTAACACTGTTGGACCAACACTGCATCAACTACAAACGGAGCATCACGGATCCAAACAAACGGATTTAAACTTATGAAATAACAAACAGATTTAAACTTATAAAATAACGTGTGGATGTAAATTAGACATGGAGCGGCTCCTGATTGGCCGTCGATAGATGACAAAAGCCTAACAGGAGTGAGCAGGCCCCTTAAAGAATGCCTTCGACGTAATTAAATATGGAGACCTTTCTCGAGTTCATAGGGCCGCTTACAACCCCTATTAGTATAAGATATCACATATATACTTGTTAACTAACATATCATGAGGCTTCACAACCAACCAATAATATAGCGTATAACAACGAATATGGTATTATAGTTGGATGTTCTCACAATCAATAGGTGATGAGGTGGTTCAACCGATAGGATTCGCGAGGATGATAGACCGGACGACACACAATAGGTGTGAGGTGGTTCAACCGATAGGATTCGCGAGGATGATAGACCAGACGACACACAATAGGTGTGAGGTGGTTCAACCGATAGGATTCGCGAGGATGATAGACCAGATGATACACTTAAATCTACAGGACGATACAATTAAATCTAAGGGAGGGATGCCAGTTGTTGAACACCCCACGTGGCTTCCTCCCCCATGCCACGCTGGTGAGTCGACACCTATGTAGCCCGAGCCCAGATGGCACCGCCACCTGTCGTGGTGGGTGGGCGCCATAAAGAGGCCTTTATGGCACGCTTTTTAATGCTTTTTCGACGCTTTTCCCACGAACTCTCCTTCCTCTCGTGTATTGTTGCTCGAGCCCTGTCTGTGAATGCTCCACCACCCCATTTCCTGTTCACTCCCGCTCTGGTTCTGCACCACCCCTGCTCTGGTTCTGCACCACTCCCACTCTGGTTCTATCGGTATCCTGCTGTGCTACTATGATGTGGTGGACGCTTGGTGCCTTACCCCCCGACGGATGGCATTCGCCGTTGCGGTATGTTCTATCCGCTAGTTCTCCCGACGTTAACACTCGCTCCATGCCCATAGCGCACCATAGGCCCTCGACGTCGTCTGCGGCGGACCCCGTTGGAGGTTTTCATCGCTTCGGTGGTGGTGTTGTTGGGTTGTTGCTCGGCTGGTTTCGCTGGTGGTGATGGTGGCTTCCATCAGGCGTTCATTGCCTTCGTTCGGTGGTGCTGGTCCTGTCCTGCTCGTGCTTCTTCGGTGGCGCTAGTCCCTTCCTCTTCACGGCGGTGGCTGGTCCCTTCCTGCTCACAGCGGTGGTGATGGTTGTTCCTGCTCACACTTCTTCGGTGGCACTGGTAGGTTTCCTACCAGCCATTCCTACATCAGTGTTTTTCAACACTCTCAACCTTCTGGGGATTTCGTGGACCATTTCTGCTACTTTTATAGGTTAAATTCTGCATTTCCCGGTTGTGAATTTGTGCATTTCTGGGTTGTGAATTTGTGCATTTCTGTTGGTGAATTGGTTTGGTCCCTTCCTACTCCTGGCGGTGGCGTTGGTGCCCTCCTGCTCGCACTTTGAATTGTTTATGGTGGGTTTACGTTGCGTTTGTGGCAATGGTGAAATGCATTTCACATTAGGGTTTTTATGTGGCATTAGGGGTTTAATTTGTTTATGCTACAGCAGGGTTTAAGAATGGTTTATGATGCAGTAGGGTTTATGAATGGTTTATTGTGCTCCTGTTAATTTGTTTATGAATGGTTTATGATGTAGTAGGGTTTATGAATGTTTTAGTGTCTATTCATTATTAGGTTTGAGATGAATTTGTTTCGGTTGAATTATTGAAGGTTCTATGGTTTACGTTGCAATCATAATTTCGGGTGAATTATTGAAGGTTCTGTGGTTAACATTGAAGCTGCGTTTAAATTTTTTTTAGGGTGTATGAATTAAGGTTGTGTTGCAGCTGCATTTAAATTTTTATTAGGGTTTATGTTGCAATCATAGTTTGGGCAGAATTATTGCAGGTTCTATGGTTTGTGTTGCAGCAGGTTCTATGGTCTGTGTTGCAGCAGGGTTTGTAAAATTTTTTAGGGTTTATGTATTTAGTTTGTCGTTTGTTTATGTTGCAATCAGCGTTTGGGCCGAATTATTGAAGGTTCTATGGTTTAGGTTGCAGTAGGGTTTATAAATTTGTTGGGGTTTATGAATTTGGTCTGTTGAATGGTTTATGTTGCAATAATCGTTTTGCCTGAATTATTGAAGGTTCTATGCTTTATGTTGCAGCAGGGTTTGTAAAATTTTTAGGGTTTATGAATTTAGTTTGTTGTTTGTTATGTTGCAATCATAGTCTGGGCTGAATTATTGAGGGTTCTATGGTTTATGTTGCAGTCGGGTTTGTAATTTTTTTAGGGTTTATGAATTCAGTTTGTTGTTTGTTAATGTTGCAATCATAGTTTCGACCAAATTATTGAAGGCTCTATGGTTAATGTTGCAGCAGTGTTTATAATTTTATTGGGGTTTATGAATTTCGTTTGTTGCTGGTTTATGTTGCAATCATAGTTTGGGATGAATTATTGAAGGTTCTATGGTTTATGCTGCCTTATGTTGTAGCCGGGTTTGTAAATTTTTTGGTGTTTATGATTTTAATTTGTTACTGGTTTATGTTGCAATCATAGTTTGTAAATTTATGCTGTTGGTTTATGTTGCAGCAGGGTTTGTAAATTTTTTATGGTTTATGAATTTAGTTTGTTGTTTGTTACGTCGCAATCATAGTTTGGGCTGAATTATTGAGGGTTCTATGGTTTATGTTGCAACCGGGTTTGTAATTTTTTTAAGGGTTTATGAATTTAGTTTGTTGTTTGTTAATGTTGCAATCATAGTTTCGGCCGAATTATTGAAGGCTCTATGGTTAATGTTGCAGCAGTGTTTATAATTTTATTGGGGTTTCTGAATTTCATCTATTGCTTGTTTATGTTGCAATCATAGTTTGGGATGAATTATTGAAGGTTCTATGGTTTATGATTTTAGTTTGTTGCTGGTTTATGTTGCAGCAATGTCCTTAAATTTTATCTGGTTTATGAATTTAGTTTGTTGTTGGTTTTTGTCGCAGTAGAATGGTAATAGTTAAAAGGCAAAAGTGCATCATACAGGGGATGGATGGCAGTTGACAACAATGAATTTTCCATTGTCTCATCTTATTGGAAGAATACCCATAATTCAGTTGTTGATATCAGCAAGTTTGCCAAATTGGCTATTGTTGATGCATTTTACAAGCGATCTGCTCCATCTTATGATATGCTGTTGTTGATGCAGTTTACAAGTTGCATGCTATTGTTAAATTACAAGTGTATGATGAAGTTTTTACTTTTACCTATTAACATGAAGTGATCTGTTGCATCTTATCAGTCCATTGCTTGCATTATGGGCCAATAACTTGAATTATGGGCAAAATAGAAGAAGTTAAATTCGTTGTTGCATTATGGGAAAAATAGAAGAAGGTAAATTAGTTGTTGCATTATGGGCATTTATATAGACATAGTTTTATTAAACAGTTTGTTGGCTTGATTATTGTTGTCTGTTGTTCTAGACTTCAAAAGGATATTGAATTTGTTTATAGGAATGTACATACACTGGATCTAATTTAGGCATGTTATGTTGATTAGTATGATACTGTATTAAGGTGTAATAAGTCATGCATGAGATCCCTCCATGGAACATTCCTTATAGAAGCATTATTAATAACAGGAGAGAAATATGGACCATGTTGCAGTACAGTTAGCATCGAATGCATGGGTATCACACCCATGCAATGGTTCAACCCCATTCCTAACTGCTAGTTTAAGGAATATAGGGGTCAAGAGTTGTAAACCATAGAACCAACTGCACCATAAACCATAGAACCTTCAATAATTCATCCCAAACTATGAAACTTCAATAAACCTTAGACCCTGCTGCAACATAAACCATAGCCCACGATATCATCTAGGATGAAGCTATTATAGTGGTCTTGGGATTCTTCTATCTCCCTTTGAATTTTGGGCATATGGTTGTAATCCCATGTGGTTGTAATTCAGTCGAAACGACTGCAACATAAACCATAGAACCCATAGACTCTACTGCAGCATAAACCATAGAACCTTCAATAATTCAGCCCAAACGATTATTGCAACATAAACCATACACCCTACTGCAGAGGAAACCATAGAACCTTCAATAATTCAGCCCATACTATTGCAACGTAAGCCATGGACCCTGCTGCAGCATAAACCCTAGAACCTTCAATAATTCATCCCATACTACTGCAACATAAGCCATATACCCTACTGCAGCATAAACCCTAGAACCTTCAATAATTAAGCCCAAACTATGATTTCAACATAAACCAACAACAAACTAAATTCATAATCCCTAAAAAATGTTAATGAAATGTTTAATCGGAGAACATTAAAGCTTGCTGTTGAAATGATGAAATTGTATATTAAACCTTATGATAAACCCCTGATTACAATGCCGCAAACATCAAGGAACGATATGACCTAGGATTGTACCCAAAAATGTCTAGGATTGTATACAAAATGGCCATGTTGCAGTAGTTAGATCCAGTGATTACAAAATCCACAATGCAATGTGGTCACAACAAAAACTTTGGCATCCCTATATGACACTCCTATGCTTGATGTCGTCCAAGATCTCCACTTCCCGATATTGTTGAGTTTCTTGCTTGAGCCAGGTTGGTTGGCATACCTAACAATGGCTGATTAGGTTGTGGCTGGTTGCCTCCATATGATATCCAATTTGCTTCTTGTAGCCATGGAGGAATTGAGTAGCCACAGTGCACACTTGTGCTACTAACCCCTGCATTAGGTTGAGCCCCCCGATAATCATACATATGTCTGACACCTGCACTGGTAGGAGGGAATAAAGTGGGCATACGCACTTGTTGATAGCGGGGGACTTGGATGTTTAGGAGGTCTTGGAAACATGGAGTATTATCTGCAAGATGTTCCAATGTGTTTGGCATCATCCTACTCCCCTCCACTATGTTTGCATCAATGGCAGAACTTTTTGCCACCCCTTGTTCTTTTTGAAGCAATTGTTGAGCCTTTCTCAATTCCTTTTCATGCCTTGCCATTTGTTTTTGATGAGCCTTTTATTGTCTTTCTTTATCTCTTTCAAGCCTCTCCTGTGCTCGAATTTCTGTTGCAGCAATCCTTGCAGCCTTCTTTTCTTTAGCTAAGTCCCTCTTTTTCTACTTTAAATACTGGATTTCAAGTTTCCTATGCTCAAACTCAACCAATAGTTTTATATAGTCCTCTGAGGTGAGTAACTGTGAACTTCGGCATAGACGAAGATTGTCTGCTGTAAATTGCCTTCTTTTTGCTGACACTCTCTCTACCGGTAGCTTTAGAAACCGACCAAGAAACTGGCCCTTCTTTGACACTTGCTGCTCCTTGCTTGACACTTGCCTTTCAATATTTGGGTCAATGTTCTCCTGCTCTATCTGAACCATGTTGTCCTCTTCAGCTGGAACCTCGTTGTGGACACTATCTTCTTCCAGGTTTCCATTGTCCACAAAATAATGAACAATTTCTTCTTCCAATTCTCCGGGATGTGAAGGCATGTTCATGCTTTCTTCATTTGTCCTTGAGACAATATTTTTGTCCAAATTCATCATGGCTTCTACCAGCCATGATGGTGGGGTAACCTGGCTTGGCAAAGTCAATTCTACATTGCTGCTTCCTGGTGCATGGTCAACGTTTTCATTGACATGAACAGAAGCAGAAGTTGCAACTTTTTCTTGCATAGAGACATTAAGAAGATTAGAAGCAGAAGTTGCAGCTGTCTCAGTTGGTGTAACAACCTCCATGTTACTGTCAATCGGTTCATTGTTATATTGTGTTTCACTTACCTGTTCTTCTTCATCACCACAGTATGGTCCTCCTTGAGAGAGGGATATCATATGATCAGCAGCAACAACGTCTTCCTCTACCTCCACATCTTCTTAGCCAGCAACATGTGCTTGGACATCCCCTTCTTCCTGACAAGTCAGATCAAATCCCTGGCTACAACTAGTATCATGCATGAGAGACTCAGAATTCAGTGGCCATATTCCAGTCTTCCTAAACCCAGCCTTGACATTCGTAGGTGTGAGAGCCCTTTTAAAGGCTTTACTTGCAAGCTCGGCTAGCTCAAACCTTTTTACCTCCACCCCTGGATTCTGTGCCATCCACAAAGCTCGCTCATCCCTGAAATAGTTCTTGAAAGGCCCAAACACACTGACATCTAGGGGTTGCAATCTGTGAGTGGTATGAGCAGGCAGTGTCAACAGGTCGATGCCCAAATTGTTAGCCTCCTCGATTGTTTGCATAGCAATGTTGCTTCCATGACCATCTAAAACGAGCAGGTGTCTATTTACAGGTGAGACACCGCCTGGTCTAGATGCAGCAAAGTGAGTAAGCCAATTCAAAAAGAGTTCTTTGGTCATCCAAGCATGGGGATGTGCAGCCATGCATGCACCTGGTTCACAATTCTGTATATAGTTTTTGAGTTGAGTTTTACCTTTAAATAGATAAAATCCAGGGATTGAAGCACCAATTGCATTGACACAACATAGAATAGTGATCCACTCCCTGCTCCTAGGAAAAATCTTTGGCACATTACGACTCCCTCTCTTGGCAATTACACGCATGCCACAGTTCCTTCCTGCCTGTAAACCTGTTTCATCACAGTTCCATATATGATCTGGAGCATACCCATGGTTCTCATATGCACTAGAAAGGGTGGCATAGAACTTAGTCAGAATTGCAGGCCGTAGATTTAGAGCCCTGTCTCTATCTAGGCCCTCAGCTGTACGCAACACAAGGTCTGGATGCCTTTTTTTAAACCCAAACCACCATGACTTACCAGGAAACCCAGCTTTGAAGGGGTTTGGCCTCCCCTGACAGATTTGAGCTACTGTGGATTTTAGCTGTATCAGCTCTAGCCCATGTCCCATTTCAGCCATCTCCTTACACCACTGAACCACCTCGGCCTCCTCCTCTTCACTCATAACTGTAACAGGCCCTCTGCTCTTTGTATGTGTGAGCCCATTTATCCAATAATGTACTGAAGAGGTAGCAACTCCATGTTTTTTAGCAGCAGCACGAATGGAATATCCATTGAACTCTATATCATCAATAACAGCTAGCATGTCTTCTTTTGTCCAGCCTCTTATTGCACTGATTTTGGTGACTGAACTTGTTCCTTGAGTTGTGGTTGGAAGTGACTGTGTGGTTGGTGGTGGGACAACAATGTCCTCTTCCACCACATTGTCATTCTCAACAACATTACTAGGAGCATTGTTAGCATTTGAATGATCGACCCTCTCCTCGTCCGATGAGGTGCAACGTAGCTGGGCACCCCTACTCAGTCGACAACTTGTTCTCCTTGCATTGCTGACTCTTTCCATGCCTACAACAACCTGCACATTTAGAAGGGAGGCTGGTTATGTAGAAGAAACTGGAAGTTGATTATAACAGAAATGAAAATAACAGAAATGGAAATAACATTGCAAGGGAAGCTGGTTATATAGAAGGAAACTGGAAGCTGATTATAACAGAAACATGAATAACATAACTGGAAATAACATAAACAGAAACATAAATAACATAAACAGTAACCTGAATCTACTGTGCAAATAGTTCTGCTGGTATGCCTCCACTGTGCACACACTTCTGATGGTATACCTCCACTGTGCACACACTCTGTTGTTCGAATTTCTGAAATGCAAATGTGCACACACACTGCAGGTCGAATTTATGAAATGCATCTTCATAAGGGTTGTGGTTCATTTATAGTTGTTTGCTATTGAATTAGGTTGGTAAGAAGGTTGCACATGGATTGCAATCTCTCAAATTTCAATGTGTGTTGTGGATTGATTTGAAAGTGATCCAATGGTTGGGAGCTTGTCATTGTGGATCCCTGTGCCTTCATCTGTTTCATGATCTGTGTGCTTCCATCTGTTTAATGGGTGCATTTAATGGGTAGGTGTCATTTATTGAATACAGTGGGTTGGAATGTTGAACAATCTTGCAGTTATGGCTGACACTATCTTTTCTGATGCTTGAACAGGTTTCAATGAATGTTTGATTAGGTTTTAATGAATGCTGGGATATTTAGGCTCCAATAGATATTCGTGGGTCCTCCTTTGATAGGTACCTTGCAATAGGTGGCAAAAACGAGTTGGGTTATTTAGCTATTCATGTACTTTTGGATCCCTGAGCAGATCTGTACTTGGTTGGGACAAGATGTTTTGTACAGTTTGTCATATAAAGACTATTTATTGACACCTATTGGCCCACTTAGTTAATGGGCAATTTTTGGACATAATTTAAATATTTTTTGCACTTAATATGGAATATGTATGTTTAATTTATGGGTTTATTTGTGTCAATATATGGTGGTTGTGTGGAACAAGTACTATGACAACTATTGGTCCCTGTTCAAGAATAGACAACTCTCCCCTAGCCTACATCATTTAGCCGCCACTCTGCGCACTACATACTTCAAGTGAAAATGTGACAACTGTAATATTAAAAAATTATAAAATTAAAACTTTAAAAAAAAATGCAATATATGGTACAGCATTGGTAAAAAAGCTCAAAACTATATATAATAATAATAATAATAATAATAATAAAACATTGAATGCTGCCCGCATATTTTGAAAAGACATAAAGTTAATAAGTTTGATTGAAATGACTGAAAGCTATTAAGTTTGACAATAATCAGACTCTATTTACATCATTAACAGCCAACCGCAGGTCCGCCGGCCATGACTGTACATTTCTGGTAGCGTTACACTTTTCGTTCGTTTACTTTGGCTTGCTTGAACTTTTCTGTTCTTTCTTTGAATTTTCTGGCAAATGTCTCTATTTATATGTCTATTTGAGGGGCAATTGTCTTTGTTGGTGTATCTATCTGTCTGGGGGTACATTCTCGTTGGAAATTATATTTTTTAAAAGTTTTTGTTGATATTGCCCCACATTTAATAGCTGAGTATGGTTACTACCCTCAAATTTGCAAATCATTTCAAAACTAAGTATGGATCGTAGCTTTTGAATCCACGGAAATCGCCATATTTTAATATGGGTTGATAGGCAACACAGACCTTATAACCAAAAAAAATCTTACTAATTTTAATTATGGAACCAGAAAGTTGTCATTATTAGAAATACGTTCATATATGAGATAAGTTATAATATTACATTGTGTTGGAATCTCTTGGTTGAGCACTATTCACCTAGTTATCGAAGACTATGAAAGCATTCGGTCTACCTCCGAAAGAACCTAGGCTATGAAGTTCGGGGCATCCTCCCGCCTGCTCTGAATAAAAGCCACTCAAAGTTTCATTAATTTTTGTTTGTAACAACCAGCATTGAGCTGTCAGTTGTTGTTGCTTCCATGAATCTCTCTGGAATTATTGAAGGCTCTATGGTTAATGTTGCAGCAGTGTTTATAATTTTATTGGGGTTTATGAATTTCATTTGTTGCTGGTTTATGTTGTAATCATAGTTTGGGTTGAATTATTGAAGGTTCTATGGTTTATGCTGCCTTATGTTGTAGCAGGGTTTGTAAATTCTTTGGGGTTTATGATTTTAGTTTGTTGCTGGTTTATGTTGCAATCATAGTTTGTAAATTTATGCTGCTGGTTTATGTTGCCTTATGTTGCTGGTTTATGTTGCAGCAGGGTTTGTAAATTTTTTATGGTTTATGAATTTAGTTTGTTGTTTGTTACGTCGCAATCATAGTTTGGGCTGAATTATTGAGGGTTCTATGGTTTATGTTGCAGCCGGGTTTGTAATTTTTTTAAGGGTTTATGAATTTAGTTTGTTGTTTGTTAATGTTGCAATCATAGTTTCGGCCGAATTATTGAAGGCTCTATGGTTAATGTTGCAGCAGTGTTTATAATTTTATTGGGGTTTCTGAATTTCATCTATTGCTTGTTTATGTTGCAATCATAGTTTGGGCTGAATTATTGAAGGTTCTATGGTTTATGATTTTAGTTTGTTGCTGGTTTATGTTGCAGCAGTGTCCCTAAATTTTATCTGGTTTATGAATTTAGTTTGTTGTTGGTTTTTGTTGCAGTAGAATGGTAATAGTTAAAAGGAAAAACTGCATCATACAGGGGATGGATGGCAGTTGACAACAATGACTTTTCCAGTGTCTCATCTTATTGGAAGAATACCCATAATTCAGTTGTTGATATCAGCAAGTTTGCCAAATTGGCTATTGTTGATGCATTTTACAAGCGATCTGCTCCATCTTATGATCTGCTGTTGTAGATGTAGTTTACAAGTTGCATGCTATTGTTAAATTACAAGTGTATGATGCAGTTTTTACTTTTACCTATTAACATGAAGTGATCTGCTGCATCTTATCAGTCCATTGCTTGCATTATGGGCCAATAACTTGAATTATGTGAAAAATAGAAGAAGTTAAATTAGTTGTTGCATTATGGGCAAAATAGAAGAAGGTAAATTAGTTGTTGCATTATGGGCATTTATATAGACATAGTTTTATTAAACAGTTTGTTGGCTTGATTATTGTTGTCTGTTGTTCTAGCCTTCAAAATGATATTGAATTTGTTTATAGGAATTTACATACACTGGATCTAATTTAGGCCTGTTATGTTGATTAGTATGATACTGTATTAAGGTGTAATAAGTCATGCATGAGATCCCTCCATGGAACATTCCTTATAGAAGCATTATTAATAATAGGAGAGAAATATGGACCATGTTGCAGTACAGTTAGCATCGAATGGATGGGTATCACACCCATGTAATGGTTCAACCCCATTCCTAACTGCTAGTTTAAGGAATATAGGGGTCAAGAGTGGTAAACCATAGAGCCAACTACACCATAAACCATAGAACCTTCAATAATTCAGCCCAAACTATGAAACTTCAATAAACCTTAGACCCTGCTGCAACATAAACCATAGCCCACGATATCATCTAGGATGAAGCTATTATAGTGGTCTTGGGATTCTTCTATCTCCCTTTGAATTTTGGGCATATGGTTGTAATCCCATGTGGTTGTAATTCAGCCAAAACGACCGCAACATAAACCATAGAACCCATAGACCCTACTGCAACATAAACCATAGAACCTTCAATAATTTAGTCCAAACGATTATTGCAACATAAACCATAGACCCTACTGCAGAGGAAACCATAGAACCTTCAATAATTCATCCCATACTACTGCAACATAAGCCATGGACCCTGCTACAACATAAACCCTAGAACCTTCAATAATTCATCCCATACTACTGCAACATAAGCCATATACCCTACTGCAGCATAAACCCTAGAACCTTCAATAATTCAGCCCAAACTATGATTGCAACATAAACCAACAACAAACTAAATTCATAATCCCTAAAAAATGTTAATGAAATGTTTAATCGGAGAACATTACAGCTTGCTGTTGAAATGATGAAATTGTATATTAAACCTTATGATAAACCCCTGATTACAATGCCGCAAACATCAGGGAACGATATGACCTAGGATTGTACCCAAAAATGTCTAGGATTGTATACAAAATGGCCATGTTGCAGTAGTTAGACTCAGTGATTACAAAATCCACAATGCAATGTGGTCACAACAAAAACTTTGGCATCCCTATATGACACTCCTATGCTTGATGTCGTCCAAGATCTCCACTTCCCAATATTGTTGAGTTTCCTACTTGAGCCAGGTTGGTTGGCATACCTAACAATGGCTGATTAGGTTGTGGCTGGTTGCCTCCATATGATATCCAATTTGCTTCTTGTAGCCATGGAGGAATTGAGTAGCCACAGTGCACACTTGTGCTATTAACCCCTGCATTAGGTTGAGCCCCCCGATAATCATACATATGTCTGACACCTGCACTGGTAGGAGGGAATAAAGTGGGCATGCACACTTGTTGATAGCGGGGGACTTGTATGTTTAGGAGGTCTTGGAAACATGGAGTATTATCTGCAAGATGTTCCAATGTGTTTGGCATCATCCTACTCCCCTCCACTATGTTTGCATCAATGGCAGAACTTTTTGCCACCCCTTGTTCTTTTTGAAGCAATTGTTGAGCCTTTCTCAATTCCTTTTCATGCCTTGCCATTTGTTTTTTATGAGCCTTTTCTTGTCTTTCTTTCTCTCTTTAAAGCCTCTCCTATGCTCAAATTTCTGTTGTAGCAATCCTTGCAGCCTTCTTTTCTTTAGCTAAGTCCCTCTTTTTCTGCTTTAAATCCTGGATTTCAAGTTTCCTATGCTCAGACTCAACCAATAGTTTTATATAGTCCTCTGAGGTGAGTAACTGTGAACTTCGGCATAGACGAAGATTATATGCTGTAAATTGCCTTCTTTTTGCTGACACTCTCTCTATTTAGAAACCGACCCAGCAACTGTCCCTTCTTTGACACTTGCTGCTCCTTGCTTGACACTTGCCTTTCAATATTTGGGTCAATGTTCTCCTGCTCTATTTGAACCATATTGTCCTCTTCAGCTGGAACCTCATTGTGGACACTATCTTCTTCCATGTTTCCATTGTCCACAAAATAATGAACAATTTCTTCTTCCAATTCTCTGGGTTGTGAAGGCATGTTCATGCTTTCTTCATTTGCCCTTGAGACAATATTTTTGTCCAAATTCATCATGGCTTCTACCAGCCATGATGGTGGGGTAACCTGGCTTGGCAAAGTCAATTCTCCATTGCTGCTTCCTGGTGCATGGTCAACGTTTTCATTGACATGAACATAAGCAGATGTTGCAACTGTTTCTTGCATAGAGACATTAAGAAGATTAGAAGCAGAAGTTGCAACTGTCTCAGTTGGTGTAACAACCTCCATGTTACTGTCAATTGGTTCATTGTTATATTGTATTTCACTTACCTGTTCTTCTTCATCACCACAGTATGGTCCTCCTTGAGAGAGGGATATCATATGATCAGCAGCAACAACGTCTTCCTCTATCTCCACATCTTCTTGGCCAGCAACATGTGCGTGGACATCCCCTTCTTCCTGACCAGTCAGATCAAATCCCTGGCTACAACTACTATCATGCATGAGAGCCTCAGAATTCAGTGGCCATATTCCAGTCCTCCTAAACCCATCCTTGATATTCGTAGGTGTGAGAGCCCTTTTAAAGGCTTTACTTGCAAGCTCGGCTAGCTCAAACCTTTTTACCTCCACCCCTGGATTCTGTGCCATCCACGAAGCTCGCTCACCCCTGAAATAGTTCTTGAAAGGCCCGAACACACTGACATCTAGGGGTTGCAATCTATGAGTGGTATGAGCAGGCAGTGTCAACAGGTCGATGCCCAAATTGTTAGCCTCCTCGATTGTTTGCACAGCAATGTGGCTTCCATGACCATCTAAAACGAGCAGGTGTCTATTTACAGGTGAGACACCGCCTGGTATAGATGCAGCAAAGTGAGTAAGCCAATTCAAAAAGAGTTCTTTGGTCATCCAAGCATGGGGATGTGCAACCATGCAAGCACCTGGTTCACAATTCTGTATATAGTTTTTGAGTTGAGTTTTACCTTTAAATAGATAAAATCCAGGGATTGAACCACCAATTGCATTGACACAACATAGAATAGTGATCCACTCCCTGCTCCTAGGAAAATTCTTTGGCACATTACGACTCTCTCTCTTGGCAATTACACGCATGCCACAGTTCCTTCCTGCCTGTAAACCTGTTTCATCAAAGTTTCATATATGGTCTGGAGCATACCCATGGTTCTCATATGCACTAGAAAGGGTGGCATAGAACTTAGTTAGAATTGCAGGCCGTAGATTTAGAGCCCTGTCTCTATCTAGGCCCTCAGCTGTATGCAACACAACATCTGTATGCTTTTTTTTAAACCCAAACCACCATGACTTACCAGGAAACCCATCTTTGAAGGGGTTTGGTCTCCCTTGACAGATTTGAGCTACTGTGGATTTTAGCTATATTAGCTCTAGCCCATGTCCGATTTCAGCCATCTCCCTACACCACTAAACCACCTCGGCCTCCTCCTCTTCACTCATAACTATAACAGGCCCTATGCGCTTTGTATGTGTGAGCCCATTTATCCAATAATGTACTGAAGAGGTAGCAACTCCATGTTTTTTAGTAGCAGCACGAATGGAATATCCATTGAACTCTATATCATCAATAGCAGCTAGCATGTCTTCTTTTGTCCAGCCTCTTATTGCACTGATTTTGGTGACTGAACTTGTTCCTTGAGCTGTGGTTGGAAGTGATTGTGTGGTTGGTGGTGGGATAACAATGTCCTCTTCCACCACATTGTCATTCTCAACAACATTGCTGGGAGCATTGTTGGCATTTGAATGATCGACCCTCTCCTCATCCGATGAGGTGCAGCGTAGCTGGGCACCCCTACTCAGTCGACGACTTGTTCTCCTTGCATTGCTGACTCTTTCCATGCCTACAACAACCTGCACATTTAGAAGGGAGGCTGGTTATGTAGAAGAAACTGGAAGTTGATTATAACAGAAATGGAAATAACATTGCAAGGGAAGCTGGTTATATAGAAGGAAACTGGAAGCTGATTATAACAAAAACATGAATAACATAACTGGAAATAACATAAACATAAACATAAATAACATAAACAGTAACCTGAATCTACTGTGCACACAGTTCTGCTGGTATGCCTCCACTGTGCACACACTTTTGATGGTATGCCTCCACTGTGTACACAATCTGTTGTTCGAATTTCTGAAATGCAACTGTGCACACACTCTGCAGGTCGAATTTATGAAATGCATCTTCATAAGGGTTGTGGTTCATTTATAGTTGTATGCTATTGAATTGGGTTGGTAAGAAGGTTGCACATGGATTGCAATCTCTCAAATTTCAATGTGTGTTGTGGATTGATTTGAAAGTGATCCAATGGTTGGGAGCTTGTCATTGTGGATCCCTGTGCCTTCATCTGTTTCATGATCTGTGTGCTTCCATCTGTTTAATGGGTGCATTTAATGGGTAGGTGTCATTTATTGAATACAGTGGGTTGGAATGTTGAACAATCTTGCAGTTATGGCTGACACTATCTTTTTTGGTGCTTGAACAGGTTTCAATGAATGTTTGAACAGGTTTTAATGAATGTTGGGATATTTAGGCTCCAATAGATATTCGGGGGTCCTCCTTTGATAGGTACCATGCAATAGGTGGCAAAAACGAGTTGGGTTATTTAGTTGTTCATGTACTTTTGGATCCCTGAGCAGATCTGTACTTGGTTGGGACAAGATGTTTTGTACAGTTTGTCATATAAAGACTATTTATTGACACCTATTGGCCCAGTCAGTTAATGGGCAATTTTTGGACATAATTTAAATATTTTCTGCACTTAATATGAAATATGTATATTTAATTTATGGGTTTATTTGTGTCAATATATGGTGGTTGTGTGGGACCAGTACTATGACAACTACTGCCTGTTCAAGAATAAACAACTCTACCTTAGCCTACATCATTTAGCCGCCACTCTGGGCACTACATACTTCAAGTGAAAATGTGACAACTGTAATATTAAAAAATAATAAAATTAAAACTTAAAAAAAAAAAATGCAATATATGGTCCAGCATTGGTAAAAAAACTCAAAGCAATATATAATAATAATAATAATAAAACATTAAATGCGGCCCGCGTATTTTGAAAAGACATAAAGTTAATAAGTTTGATTGAAATGACTGAAAGCTATTAGGTTTGACAATAATCAGACTCTATTTACATCATTAACAGCCAACCGCAGGTCCGCCGGCCATGACTGTACATTTCTGGTAGCGTTACAGTTTTCGTTCGTTTACTTTGGCTTGCCTGAACTTTTCTGTTCTTTCTTTGTATTTTCTGGCAAATGTCTCTGTTTATATGTCTATTTGATGGGCAATTGTCTTTGTTGGTCTATCTATCTGTCTGGGGGTACATTCTCGTTGGAAAGTATATTTTTTAAAAGTTTTTGTTGATATTGCCCCACATTTAATAGCTGAGTATGGTTACTACCCTCAAATTTGCAAATCATTTCAAAACTAAGCATGGATCATAGCTTTTGAATCCACGGAAATTGCCAAAATTTGTTCACCAAATTCTGGCGAAGACAATCAAATATGGGAAGATTTGGTTGTTCGAAAGACGACGCTAACGAAGAGAAAGCTATCGGTATCGATCTGGGAACGACTTGCTCCTGTGTGGGAGTGTGGCAGAATGGCAAGGTGGATATCATCCCTAACGATCACGGGAATCGAACCACTCCCTCCTATGTCGCCTTCACTGATCAAGAGCGTCTCATGGGAGAGGCCGCTAAGAACCAAGTTGCCAGAAATCCCTTCAATACAGTTTTCGGTTAGTAATCGTTACCCTTACCTTACCCGCACGATTTTATTTTGACATTCTTCCTGGTTGTGTCGATTTTCAATATTTTTTATGGGTTTTGTTGTTCTATTCTGATTTTTGTTAACTTTCTGGCAGATGCAAAGCGATTGATTGGAAGCAAGTTCTCCGATTCGTCCGTTCA
Source organism: Larix kaempferi (assembly GCA_027924585.1). NCBI lineage: Eukaryota > Viridiplantae > Streptophyta > Pinopsida > Pinales > Pinaceae > Larix > Larix kaempferi. Next base: position 3,151,840 of record BSBM01001492.1, on the reverse strand, counting down.
GAGCAATATGAAGCTATGGCCTTTCAAGGTCATTTCAGGTCCTGGTGATAAGCCCATCATCGTTGTAACATACAAAGGGGAGGAGAAGCTTTTTGCAGCAGATGAGATCTCTTCCATGGTTTTAACAAAGATGAAGGTGTTTGCCGAAGCTTATCTTAGGACCACGGTGACAAAGGCTGTCATCACTGTTCCTGCGCATTTCAATGATTCTCAGAGGCAGGCAATCAAGGATGCTGGTCTCATTGCTGGCTTGAATGTTATAAGAATCATCAATGAGCCCACTGCTGCTGCCCTTGCCTACAGACTGGACAACAACGCTCATATTGATGGTGAGATCTATGTACTTATTTTTGATTTGGGTGGGGATACTTTTAATGTGTCACTTTTGACAATGGATAACGGTATTTTTGAGGTGAAGGCCACCGCTGGTGATAACAATTTGGGAGGGGAAGATTTTAGTAACAGATTGGTTTACCACTTTATACACGTCATTAAGAGAAGGTATCACAAGGATATCAGTGGCAATGCCAGAGCACTCGTGAGACTGAGAAACTCCTGTGTAAGGGCTAAGATAACCCTCTCATCAGCTGTCCAGACCACCATTGAGATCGATTCTCTCTATGACGGTATTGACTTTTATTCCACCATTACTCGGGCTACATTCGAAGAGTTGAACATGGATTTGTTCAAGAAGTGCATGGAACCTGTTGAAAAATGCCTGCGGGATGCGAAGATTGACAAGAGCATGATCCATGATGTGGTTCTTGTTGGTGGGTCTACCAGGATTCCCAAAGTGCAGTGCTTATTGCAGGACTTCTTTAATGGCAAGGAACTCTGTAAGAGTATGAACCCCGATGAGGCTGTCGCATACGGAGCTGCGGTGCAGGCTGCTGTTTTGAGTAGAGAGGATGATGAGAAAGTTCAAGATATGCTGCTTTTGGATGTTACTCCTTTTGCACTAGGGATTGAAACTGCAGGTGGTGTTATGGAAGTTGTGATCCCCAGGAACACTACCATGCCCACAAAGAGGGAGCGAGTCTTTTCTAGTCGATAGTTATTCAATCAGCTTAACCCCGGTGTATCGATTCAGGTGTATGAAGCCAGTGTATCGATTCAGGTGTATGAGGGTGAGAGAGCTCGAACCAAGGACAACAACTTATTGGGCAAATTTGACCTCTCTGGCATCTCCTTTGCTACCACAGAACTTCCCCGAATCAAAGTGAGCTTTGATATTGATATCAATGGTATTCTCAGTGTGTCCGCTGAGAACACAACCACTGGTGAGAAGAACAAGATCACCATCACAAATGACAGGGGTAGATTGAGTAAAGAGGAGATTGAGAAAATGTTTCAGGATGCTGCGAAATTCAGGTCCGAGGATAAAGAGCACAGGAAGAAAGCTGAGTCCCAGAACTCCTTGGAGAATTACTGTTACAACATGAAGAACACTGTCCAAAAGATTGAGGATGCTATTGAACAGGCTATTCGGTGGCTTCAACAAAACCCGCATGCCAAGGCCGATGAGTTTGATGACAAGATGAAGGAGCTGGAGATCATTTGCAATCCTATCAGTGCTAAGAGTTCGTCGGAGAACTATGCTTACGACATGAGGCACAATGTCCGGTACCTTGAGGATGCCATCGAACAGACTATTCAGTGGCTGGATCATAACCAGACTGCCAACCCCGAAGAGTTTGGGATAAAGATAAGGGAGCTGGGCAGCGTTTGCAATCGTATCATTGCTAAGATGTACCAAGGCGCTGGTGCTGATATGCCTGGTTCTGGATATGGAGCTGCTGGTTCTCTGCATCATGAACATTCTGCTGGTGCAGGTGCCTGGCCTGATTAAATCACTTTCTACCCCATTGCTGTTTTTTATTCTGCTGGTGCAGGTGCCTGGGCTGATTAAATCACTTTTTACCCTATTGCTGTTTTTTGTAAATGGATAGAGCACCATTTAAAATCCTTCAACATGGACCATCTACACTAACTTTGTTTGCTCTAGTCAGTTTGATAAATGGAGAGGGAAATCACCTTTAGAAGGTTATATATGTTTTTTAACATGTACAAAGTTTATCTGTCTGGGTCTCTATCCCCACCACTAAAAAGGATTGTTTGATATTTTGTAACCCACTAAAAGGGATTGTTTGATATTTTGTAGTAATTTCTACTGTTCCAAAATTCAGCATGTTCTTATGTGCTATGTCAACTCTGAGTCTCTATCCCCACCACTAAAATACAATTAATAGTAAGTAGTGTTTGATATTTTATATTTATTTCAACTATTGTAAAATTATCTCTTATGGGTATGATATACGATGGGTGCAAAAGTATATAATGTCCTCGTTTATAATTAGTGTTTGATATTTTATATTTATTTTAACCATTGTAAAATTATCTCTTATATGTCAGATTAGTAGTGAGGTATGATGGGTGCAAAAGTATATAATATCCGTGTTTATTTAATATCCTTGTTTATGAATCATCTGTTTATTGTTAGTATCTTTTTTTCCAGTAGAATAGTACAGTGAGTTGAACTAATATTTGCCATTTAATATTTTAAAAATATTTTTTTTATTAGTTTAAAATTTTGTATATTCGATGATTTTTATTGTTAGTATCTTTTTTTCAAGTAGTACAGTGAGTTAAACTAATATTTGCATTTAATATTTTAAAAATATTTTTTTATTAGTTTAAAATTTTGTATATTCGATAAAAAAATTTTTTGTCAATGAGTTGTTTACATATATTTATATATATTAAGCATTATATTCGAGGGTTGCCTTAATAGGTGGGGTGGCTGGAGCAGTCAGCTGTGGCCATCCCACCCAGGATCCATTTATGGTGTTCTACTCATATTGGAAAAAAAGTATTAAGCATTATATTTATATATGAATTAATTATATGTGTTTAATTTATCTTTCTTTTTCTTATATTTATTCATATTAGAATATTAATTAATTGTGTGTTTAATTTATCTTTTCTTTCTCTTATATTTATTCACATTAGAATATTTTCTTTTAACAATATGTTTTTAAATTGGAGGTAGAGATTTATTTTGTCCTAAATCACCTTAAATCACCTTATTCATTATTGAAATTCTATTTATATTAGATTAAGTTTAGAAATTTGGAATTGATATATCCATGTCATTCCAAGAATTGAATTATCAATTAGAGACATGTCCCTTTTAAGATTCCCACTCAACAAACACATTAAAATTTTTTGCAGTACCAACTTGAGGTAGAGTACTATAGTAATGGGTTGAGGTCAATTTGCTTTTACTTTTAATTACTTTTCCATGCTTAGAGTGAGTGTTGTTTCAACACAAGGGGCCTTTCAACTACTCAAGCTAGTTCCACCTGGCTTGTAATTCACAAGACTCAACCACTCCAGTTAACCCATGTAACTAGTGAAGCCCTTAAATTACAAGGTCAAATGTAAAGTTTGAGGCACATAATCAATCATTTTATTTTATTTTTGGTGTGTAGGTCTTGGTAGAGACTTGAGCACCATATAAGTTGTTTTCCAATAGGTGAAGTAATAAAAAGTTAAGCCATAAATAAAAGATCTATATATTTTAGAATTATTATATATGTACAAATAAAAATCAATAAAAGAAAGAAAACAATAATTTTTTCCTCTAAAAATATATAACTTGAATTTGCATATGGAGCTCTATTGTGTGTGAAAAAGTTCAACAAGGGAGATAAGAAAAGGGATCTAGAGAAATGAGTGATTTTGTTTATGCAACCCAAATTACTAGGTTTGTCAATGTGAAGCTAAAACCAAAGCAATCAACTCATCCAATTTGGTGTATGAGACCCCCTTGTTTTTGGGACAAGGGACCCCCCTCTGCGTAATGATGTAACTGCTAAAGTATATATATGTGTACATACCTTACCCTACTCCATATTTGAACCTATTACCTCCTAGGAGGAAACACATGTTCTTAACAATTAAGTCTACAAAAGAAATTCACATTTCTAAGTTTTATATATAGTCTAAAGAAAATTTTGGCAATTTTTAGAGTTAAATAGTTTTTTCCTATAGGATTTGGGTCAATATTCTTTGTTTGGAGAAAAACGTGGAAAATTATCCCAATGGCTAAAATTAGCCTCTAAAATTTTCCCTATACATATATGAAAATAAATAACCTTGCGTATTTTTTTAATATATAGGAACAATCGTGTTGAGAACACATATCGATTATTTTTTACATAAAATGAAAACTAACTCCCTCACCTTGACATGTTTCAAAATGGAACCTTTAGCACTAAAACCTTTTTTTAAGGGCAATTTTTTTTTTCGCCAGCATAGTTAAGGCCCCTAGACCCACTCCTTTGTGCACAATTGCCGAATGGCACTTGGAATACCACTCGAGGGTCAAATACCCCACAAAGAGGGCACGTGTTGTGGTTGGAGGCTTGTTCACAATGTTGGAGGCCTAGAAGGTTCATATTCTTGCATACGGCTGTTGTTTTCTTTTTTTACGATGGTCTAGGTATGTATACCCATCACTACTACCCAAAACAAATTAATTGTAGCCATATCCCACTTAGAGGCCAAATATCTTACAAAAAAGATCATATGTGGAGTTTCATTGCATATTTCACCATGCTAAAGCTCGATAAGCTTTGTTAAATGCACAAGGCCCTTGTTATACTTCCATGTTCATTGTCAAGATGCAAAGACCCATCATTGTTATTGAAAACATCATAATGTACTTGGGTAAATCACTTATAGTTGAAATATGCCAAGTGAGAATGTTTTGTGGATTGTAGGTGTTTTTCATGGAAATTGAGATTGAGAAGTGTCATTTACAAAACATGCCCCTTGTCCTCTCACGAGCTTGGTTAGACCTCTAGACACATTCTTGGTGCATAGCTAACCTAGTCATGTGCTAATAGCACCATGCAATCAATTGATAACCAACAAAGGTTAATGTGGTGGTTCAAGGATTTATACATGGTGCTTGAGCTTAAGAAGTAAGGATTAGGGCCATAGGATGTTGTTTTCCTCCACAACTATGGTCACAGACTTGATACCCATCCATGATGTGAAAGACCTCACAATGGTTCCCATCTTTAACTCGATGCCAAATAATCTCTAGAGAGGGATTGTAATGTGGTTTTTGTGAGTTGTTCGTGATGCTTGAGTTTGAGAATGTTCAATTAGGGCTCAAGGTTATTGTTAATGTTCTCTCCCTAACCATGTTTATACCTCATTCACAAAACATACTCACGGTGCTTATATCCCACTTGGATGCTAAAGACCTCCTATAAAGTTTTTATGTGTTGGTTTGAGGACTTGTTCAATGCTCTCGATCTTAAGAAGCTTCAGTAAGATTCTAAGGAACTTACTTTCATTATTTGATGATGATCAATGCCTCACAACCATCCATGGCCCAATGTGGTGGTCTAAGGATGCATTCATGGTGGTTAATCTTGAGAAGGTATGTTTAGGGATCGAGATTGTTGTTTCCATTCCTTGACCATGCAAGTCAAGGTTTGACAGTGTGTTTTCCCTACCATGACTATGGTCAAGGCCCTAAGACCCATCCATGATGTGTAAAACGTCTTAATGGCATTGATATCCAACTCCTATGCCAAATAACTCCTAGTAAGGGCTTGTATCATTGTGTCTAGGTTTTGTTCATGGTGCTTGAGCTTGATAATGTCTAATTATGTCTCAAGGGATTAAGGCCCTTATTGCCCCCCGACCATGTTTGAGAGTGAAGACCCATTTCTAGTGCAGAAAACCTACTCGTGGCACGAGTTTCCCACTCGAAGGATTGCAAAGAACCCCTAAAAAAGACTCGTGTGTTGGTTCAAGGACTCATTCAAGTCTCTTGAGCTTGAGAGGATCAACAATATCATGAGGTGCTTGTTTTCCTTCCTCGACCATGGTCAAGGAGCCATGACCCATCCTCGGTGTGCAAAACCTCCTAATTATCTCCATATCCAACTTGGATGCCAAAGACCCCCTAGAGAGGGCTTGTGTTGTGGTATTCAAGTTTTGTTTATGGTGATTGAACTGATCCAGATGGATATCGGTGGCCACCCAAAACAGTTTCCCATTTTGCCAATTTTCTAGTAATTTTTCTACAGTTTTTCGAGTCCCAAACTTCCGGGGCCGTTTTGAGGCCCTAAATGATGTTTTTTGGGAAATCTTGGTCCAAATGAATTTCTCTATTTAATGGTCCTTAGAGTAGTCCTCGGATAGATCTTTCCAACGGGATACCGAGTGCCCCAAACGAAGATCGTATGCAAAAGTTATGACCCCGAGAAGTTGACTGTTCAACTAACCACCTTGGGGCCGCAAACTCTATGACGGTACATCTTCTAGGGTTAGGTTTTTGGATGTTTGGGATTATTTCCCTCATGCTTATGATAAATAAGCCCTTTCGGCCTCTCTTTGTATTCATCTTGGCATGAATGAGCACAGCGGCCACATCTCTTCTCAAAGATAGCTACTACCATTCTAGTTGTTGTATTTACAGTTTGTTCTATTTTCGATATTTAATAGAATATGTGTTTACTGTATCGCTGTGTTACTTGCCATATATCTGTGTATGTGAATATATATCTCTGTATATGCTATCTTTTGTGTCGTTCCCACACAAATCCGGATCAGTGGTATCAGAGCAATCTGCTCTTTGATTGTTTCTCGGTGCATGTCTCCGACGAGGTCAGGATACAGAGAGTTGGGTCTTGAACTAGTTTCACTTGGGGAAGATCACTCTGGCCACCCCAAACGGCCTCCCATGGTGGATGAATAGAGAGACAACGAAGCAGGAGATCCTATCAAGTTGTTGCTCGAGGAAGCCCTCGCGTGACAGAGGAATAAGATGATGGATAATTTCTCCCAAATCCTTCGACGCATGCTGACGGCGATAGATACACCTTCAACGAGCACTTGTTTCGGAGATGCGACTCCCTTCAAGGTATAAGTTAATTTTGATATCCCTTTATTTGAAGGCCATATTGATGCTGATGCCCTAGATAAATGGTTGAATCTACTACAAGGTATTTCTCGTCCACACTTTTTCCGACAGAGAAAAGATCGTCTTTGCGCTCCTCAAGGCTGTCCCCCATGTCAAAAATTGGTGGGAAACTTATTATGAGCAAAACTCATTAGATGAGTCTGGATTGTTTGATTACGATCACACTTGGGCCTCTTTCATAGATGCCGTTAAGGAATAATATTACCCTGTGGGAAACTATGATGACCTGTACACAAAATGGACCATTCTGTGTCAAGAGAGGGACCAAACTGTGTCGGAGTATGCCAACAAATTTCATACCTTACGCACACAGCTGGGTATCAAGGACTCTGAGGGACACCTAGTACTGAAATATCGCAGTGGTCTACACCGGTACATATGAACAAATATGGATTCCCTGGAAATCTCTTCACTCGAATCCACCTATCGATATGCTGTCAAAATTGAGCAGAAATTTCAGCAAAAGAACAAGCATGACTTCGGACCTGCGTAGAAGCAGGGCAAGGGAAACTCTGGCTCGCAGAACACGGGGCAGGGAAAGGACAACCAGTCCCAAACACAAGCGAAGAAGGGTGACGAAAAGACAAAGAAGGACATCGAGAAGTGGTGTGAGTTCCACAAAAGCCCCTGGCACAACACTGATGAATGTCGCTCAAAACAGTCATTGGTGGCTGAGATCAAAGCTTCAGAATCAGATCCCAGTTCCGATTCTGACTCAGAACCTAATTTCACAACCGCGCAAAAAAGGGAAGCAGATTATTGATGCAGAACTCAGTGTCGTTGTTGCCACCGTGCAGATTCAACTAGAGGAACCTGAAGAGTTGGAGGCAGCGGAGCGCCTTTTCCACTCATAGATGTGGGTGAAGAGAATTCCCCTACACTTTGTTGTGGACAGCGGCAACCAAAAGAACCTGATCTCAACAGAAGTCATCAAGAAATTGGAGCTACCAATAACACCACACCCCTCAACCATACACCATTGGTTGGCTGAGCCAAAGATGAGGGATCCACGTCAGTCATCAATGTCACCTACCATACGGCATCAAGCCCTTCAAAGATGAGGTATTGTGTGATGTGGCCCCACTTGAAGTATGCGATGTTATTTTAGGACAACCATATATGTGGAAGCGCGATGCTGTATATGAATCACAACCTTGTAGTGTCATTGTCACTGTGGGAGGACAACTCTATCGGATACCAGAGACAGTTTCATCTACCCCGACCAAGCAGGGCAGGAAGATAATCTCCCACACTGGGAAATTTTCCCTATTCGCAACTTCCACTAAAGAAAATAATAAAAATCAATAAAATATCTATGTATTTTAGAATTATCATATATGTACAAATAAAAATCAATAAAAGAAAGAAAACAATAATGTTTTCCTCTAAAAATATATAACTTGAATTTGTATATGGATCTCTATTGTGTGTGAAAAAATTCAACAAGGGAGATAAGAAAATGGATCTAGAGAAATGAATGATTTTGTTTATGCAACCCAAATTACTAGGTTTGTCAATTTGAAGTTAAAACCAAAGCAATCAACTCATCCAATTTGATGTATGAGACCCCCTTGTTTTTGGGACAAGGGACCCCCTCTGCGCAATGATGTAACTGCTAAAGTATACAGAGGTGTACATACCTTACCCCACTCCATATTTGAACCTATTACCTCCTAGGAGGAAACACATGTTCTTAACAATTAAGTCTACAAAAGAAATTCACATTTCTAAGTTTTATATATAGTTTAAAGAAAATTTTGGCAATTTTTAGAGTAAAATAGTTTTTTCCTATAGGATTTGGGTCAGTAATCTTTGTTTGGAGAAAAACATGGAAAATTATCCCAATGGCTAAAATTAGCCTCTAAAATTTTCCCTATACATATATGAAAATAAATAATCATGCGTATTTTTTAATATATAGGAACAATCATGTTGATAACACATATCGATTATTTTTTACATAAAATGAAAACCAACTCCCTCACCTTGACATGTTTCAAAAGGGAACCTTTAGCACTAAAACCTTCTTTTAAGGGCATTTTTTTTTTCGCCAGCATAGTTAAGGCCCCTAGACCCACTTCTTTGTGCACAATTGCCGAATGACACTTGGAATACCACTCGAGGGTCAAAGACCCCACAAAGAGGGCACATGTTGTGGTTGGAGGCTTGTTCACAATGCTTGAGGCCTAGAAGGTTCATATTCTTGCATACGGCTGTTGTTTTCTTTTTTTACAATGGTCTAGTTATGTATACCCATCACTACTACCCAAAACAAATTAATTGTAGCCATATCCCACTTAGAGGCCAACTATCATACAAAAAAGGTCATATGTAGAGTTTCATTGCATCTTTCACCATGTTGAAGCCCGATAAGCTTTGTTAAATGCACAAGGCCCTTGTTATACTTCCATGTCCATTGTCAAGATGCAAAGACCCATCATTGTTATTGAAAACATCATAATGTACTTGGGTAAATCACTTATAGTTGAAATATGCCTGAGTATGTACTTGGGTAAACCACTTATAGTTGAAATATGCCCAAGTGAGGGAATGTTTTGTGGATTGTAGGTGTTTTTCATGGAAATTGAGATTGAGAAGTGTCATTTAGAGAACATGCCCCTTGTCCTCTCGCGAGCTTGGTTAGATCTCTAGACACTTTCTTGGTGCATAGCTAACCTAGTCATGTGCCAATAGCACCATGCAAGCAATTGATAACCAACAAAGGTTGATGTGGTGGTTCAAGGATTTATCCATGGCGCTTGAGCTTAAGAAGCAAGGATTAGGGCCATAGAATGTTGTTTTCCTCCACAACTATGGTCACAGACTTGAGACCCATCCATGATGTGAAAGACCTCACAATGGTGCCCATCTTCAACTCGATGCCACATAATATCTAGAGAGGGATTGTATTGTGGTTTTTGGGAGTTGTTCATGATGCTTGAGTTTGAGAATGTTCAGTTAGGGCTTAAGGTTATTGTTCTCCCCCTAACCATGTTTATATCTCATACACAAAACATACTCATGGTGCTTATATCCCACTTGGAGGCTAAAGACATCCTATAAAGTTTTTGTGTGTTGGTTTGAGGACTTGTTCAATGCTCTCGAGCTTAAGAAGCTTCAATAAGATTCTAAGGAACTTACTTTCATTCTTTGATGATGATTAATTCCTCACAACCATCCACAGCCCAATGTGGTGGTCTAAGGATGCATTCATGGTGGTTAATATTGAGAAGGTATGTTTAGGGATCGAGATTGTTGTTTCCATTCCTTGACCATGCAAGTCAAGGTTTGAAAGTGTTGTTTCCCTAACATGACTATGGTCAAGGCCCTAAGACCCATCCATGATGTGTAAAACATCTTAATGGCATTGATATCCAACTCCTATGCCAAAGAACTCCTAGTAAGGGCTTGTATTACCGTGTCTAGGTTTTGTTCATGGTGCTTGAGCTTGATAATGTCTAATTAGCTCTCAAGGGATTAAGGCCCTTATTGCCCCCTGACCATGTTTAGGAGTGAAGACCCATTTATCCATAGGACAAGAAACAATTACATGGTCATGTTCAAAAGAGATTACGTAGGAAAAACGATGTATTCATAGTGTAACAATTGTGTCTAATTGCAATGATTACCAAATATTGAGAAAATTTTAAAAATACCCTTTTCAAATTAGCTTTAATGCAAGTCCTCAAGTAGAGAGAAAAGTTTACAAATTTACCCTATCGAGTGCCAAGGAAACAAACTTACCCAAGAGTACTCTTAGAGTGTTTCTAATGGCCACGAGTGAATTGGCATTCAAAAATTCAAGAGTTAAGTTGGTTAATCATACTCAAATTGAGATTGACTATAACAATTATGTGATTCATATTCATATTCATATTCATATAGGGAAATTATAGTAGCTCCCATCCCTCAATATATGTTTCCATGGTCTAATCAAAGGACACATGTAAATCTTGTAATTTATTTATGGTTATAGTTATACACATCTACGACTTATAACTTGAGTTCAACTTTTTGAGGAAAAAACATCAAATCATCTAAATACCTATGTGTCAGGTGCCCCAATAGATCACACTACTACAACTACTGCATCAATTGCAAGATAATATGTATCTTGTCACTTGGAATGTTTCATTTTAAAAGAAAATTACATGACAAAAAAGGAAATTACAAATTTGCTACAGTTATGTTGACCAAATGCTTGTCAATTGTTAATTATACATGGTTGATGAAAATATAAAAAATATTTCATGATACCTCATTTATGAAACTATTTGGCACATGAGCCTTTGTCGATGCACAAGACTCTTATGCTCACAATGAGAGAATCGATGAGGATCAATTGTATTGAAATCATAATGACCATCCTAGCCAAATTCCATGCCCAATTTAGAATCAACAATGTGTTCTGAAGGCCCTACACCTAGTGGTATAACATCATTTGAGGATCGATTCAAATGAGATGCTTCCACACATATGCTATGTTCAAGTACACTATGTTTCGAGGATGATATGATGGCATCAACACCATGAATAATGTCTCCACGCTGAGGTGAATGGGGACGGGGTTAGGCATATGCCTATGAGGGGGAGGCCCTCTCAATGGGTTACACCTGGCCATTGCTTGATCCTTGGCAGAGCTAAGACTATCCCTCTAGAATTCACTAATGTCAAAATAATTGACATAGGGACCCATGATAAACTCAACCCATAAATTACAAAAAAAAATACAGTGGAAGCTTCATGTTATTACATTGAGATTTATTAAATACCATAAACCACTTATCCATCTAGTTGTCTTTTCATGGCTGCAATTTGCATCAATACATACATAGATGTTTTTTTTTTTTATTACAAGGTTTGTTGGTTCGAGGGTTAATAAACAATTGGATAATCATCTCTTTTCTTATATGCAAATATTTCACCTCTTCCTTACATGTGTCAATTGACTAGTATTCTTTCATCCTAACCATTTATTCAAATATATCGAAGAATTGGCCACAAACATGGCTAATGAAAAAAACAATGATGTCAAGAGAAGTGGTTAATGAAAGACAAGATAGCTCTCTAGTGTTCCCAAGCTCATCAATTAGGTTTCCAATTTAATCTAAACATTGGCTAGTTTCTATGTATAGATATTATGGGTATGGTTGGGGGTTAGAGTTTGGGTTTGGATCAGGATTTTACTCCATACTAGTGGAATAAAACTACATTTAAATAACAACACAAGGATTTTTCAAATTATGTGAATTTGTATAATTTAATAAACTTTAAAAATGTTATTTGGAATAAAACCTACCTATAAATGAGAGCTCCTTTATCAGAAATGTTGAGTGCCAATTATTCCAACCTCATTCCTACTTGTCCTCACCAGGTTTGGGATAAATCAACAAAAAAACATGTTTGTAGTTGGGGAAAATATGGAGAAAAAATGTGCCACGGTTTGAAGAAAATAATGGAGAAAGGGGTTATGGTTTTGTTTGATTCATATAGAAAAAGGAACATGCACGTGTTTTTAATGCATGCACGTGTTTTTAATGCATGCACATTTTTTTACATGGATTAAATGAGTCCATGGAGCAATTGACCATGTGGAGCAAGGGTCAAGTCTATTTAACAAGAATACATTCTTGCTCCTAGAGTGAATGCGTGTTCTTGGAATTCACAACAAGTATAGATTCATGTTGCAATGAATTTGGGAACCATAGTGACCATATATTTCCTCCTCTAGTAAATCTTGATTACTAATCACCCACCCCATAGTGACCATATATTGCCTCCTCCAGTAAATCTTGATTACTAATCCATTTTATTTTTATCTTACTCCCTCTTGTTGTTTATTTCGTTGTTGAAACATGTGTTGTTTATTTCAATGATGAAACATGCCCCTTGATGTTTTCTATAGACCATCATGCTTAAATTTTTATGTTCCAAAATTACACATGCATATAAATGTGGTTGTATTACAATTCGGTTACCTATATCATATTCAAAATATTGTGTATTCTCCTCTTTGAAACTAGTCTTTTATATTGCATGAATGCATGAAAACATGAACACAATTATAATTTGTTATCACATAATGTGCATGCATGCAACTTCAATCTTGTGGCACCACTTTATTAAGGTGGATAAAACACATTATCGATCAAACAATTAGTAGTGTAGATGCATTATCATGTTACCATATTGGGGATATTAAATAGTGATTATGTGTGAGTGAGTCAACTTGTCACAAAATTCTAACTCCTATACTAATATAATAATGTTTTATGAGGGTTTTCATCAATAAACTGAGAAATATAGATATCATTTGACTCGAAGATCTAAAGTGATCTTGCAACAACCTATGATTTTTGAATGATGGGAAAAATGGTGTGATAAACATTTTACGAATTTGTACTACTGTCACTTTCCTCATAACATATGAGTTTTTGTGCTATATGCTCTCATGTATTTGCTTTGAGGTAATGCATACCTTGACCTTTATCATCTTGCCTAAAAAATGAAAGGGAAAAATCAATGTCTATTAAAAAATTGAATGGAAATTGTTGGGCCTGGCCCAAGTAAGGCAACTTTGAGAAGAACAGTTTTGGAGCTGCAGTGCAGCTCAGATGAAGAATTTTTGGCAAAGACAATTTTTGGGAGCTGTGAGGAAACAACGCAGTGCAACATTGGTAGAGGAAGGAAATCAGCGCCACAAAGTTACAACATTGCGGAGTACCAGCGCTGTGAAGATAGAGTGCTGCAAAGAGCTTGATCCGTGAAGATTCGGCAAGGCAGAATTTGGAAGGAAAATGGTACACATTCCGGTTAGACCATTGGCGGTCTATTTTTGGTTAAGATACTCCATGATTACCAGTAGGAGGGTAAGTAGTGATGCGGAAGGAAAGCGACCGGTCGCACAAGCAAGGCAACACTACGTGAATCAGCCGCATAAAGCCGTTAGAAAGGAATGACATGGTGAAAGAGACCTGTCGGCAGACGCTTGGCAGGGGGGCTGAAAGCGATGTGACCACATGCAGAAGGATGGCCACGATGAAGAGTCGCTATTAGAGCTAACAGTCCTGGTTAGCAGGGTAACTAGACCAGTTTTGGGGAACCTTAGGGTTTTTGAGCCTATGCATTGTGAAGACGTGACCTACGGGCACGATCTATACAAGGGCACATTTTGTATGGGGAAGGGTAATCGTTAATCTTATGTTTGTGAATTGTTAATCTTTGTTGTTGAACATTGATCTCTGTTGAGAAAAGATTGTAAAGGCTCTGCAAGCTGCGTTCGTAGAGATCTACTGAGAGAGAAGAGAGTCTACAGCTGAGTGCGCAGACTGGAACTGTTGTGCCCTTACCAAAGATAATATAACAACAGTTTCTGTAGAGGTAGCTCCCATCCTGGGGGTGAACCACGTTAAATTTTTTGTTATGTGATTGAATGTATGCATTTAGATCTGTGTATTTGCTTATGTGAATGGTTAAGATTCTATTTATGAATGCATGTGTTCTGCTTTTATATGTATTCTCCATATGAATGAAAGATGGGAATGATATGTTAAGTAATCACATGTATGAATGAATGCCGAATGCACCAGTACTTTGCAGTTAGATGAATGCATGAACTAGTTGGATAAACACTTAGCGCAACACCGGAAGTGAGCAGTGATATTGTTGTTGTTAGAGTGTATAAGGGTGCAAGGTTCTGTCTATTATGCTTGTTGAATGCACATTTTTGCATTAAGTAAGGTCTTTTGAAAGCACATAAGTGTTGGGAGGAAGCACAATCATTTGTGGCATTGTCCTATCGTCGAGATCCATCCCGCATCGTGCAAACCTTGGGCGCGCGATAGTCTAAGTATTAGTCGTGGAGAGGTGGAACTTCGCGTAGTCTGCAGTTCGCAACGCGGGTCCTGTAGCGTGCTGCTCATTAGTCTGGCTAAAAACTCATCACCTGGTTGTGGAAACCTGATTCCGTAGCCTCCCCATTACTTCGCCTCGGGTGAGACGTCAGTTTGTTCGTAGATTGTTGCCGAAAGGGCCAGTGAAAAGGGGTTTTGTTGGTTCCTTGAACCGTGTAGAACCTAGGTCTTTATAGAAAACATCAAGAACAGTTATACAAGCCAACAAATGGTTCCCTTTTCGTGCTTGAACTGGTGATGAGTAACGACACTGAAAATTGGCACCCAGACAAGAAAGAGATTTGGGCTTGGTGTGACAATATAGAAAGAGACTTTGCAAGGAAAGAAAATAGACATCCACATCTATCTGACATAGATTGGTTAAATAAATATCTGTGGAAGGATATTCACAAAATTTTCTAGCCATCCTTTGGGAACGAGTTGCATGAGTGGATATCGAGGCTCGCAGAGTGAAATAACTGTTTCCAACCAGAATTACCTACCGAGTGGACTCCGGAGCTCATTGAGAGCCTCAAAGCAATAGATAGTCCACTTTCGAGAGCAATCGAATTTTGGGTTGACAATATACGAGAAGGATTCGTGACAGATTTCACTGTGGACACCCTGAAGTCCTACAGCGCAACCGAAGCAGAGTTCTTCAAAGGTTTCAGAGGTAAGTACCTGAACAATTTGAGTTTATATATTAAAATGATTTTATCTAAGAAAGGCGTTTTAAGAATGAAGTAAGATTCATAGACATTTTTGAGTCTGTCATGGTCAATAGCATATATAGTGACTCTGATGAAGAAACCCATAGTTTGAGAAGTGGAAAGCGATACAATTTTAATACCAAGAAGAGTGAACTCCACGTAGAAACTTAGTTCCAAGTTTATCCTGATGGCCAGACCGCACCTTTATTAGCTACCTATCAGCCTATTACTCTGCAAAATCCGTCGGTTGCGAATACTGCGCCTCCTATTTCTCAGAATCCGTCAGTTCAGAACCCTCCCGTTGCTAATATTCCTAATCCTCAGAGCATCAATACCAGTAACATCGTAGGACTGAGTGCTCAGACCATTTCGACTCAGACCATCCCATCTTAGAATATCCCGATTTAGAACATCCCGCTTAGTAATATCCCTAACACCACTCAGAGCACTATGCCACCAAGAAGGAGAATGATTGACGACATAAAACTGCCGATATTTAAAGGAATGGGTCTAGAAGACCCTGAGCAACATTGGTTTCTATGTGAAGCCATGTGGAGTGTCAATCAAGTTTAGGATGATGCTGTGAATCAAGCACAACTCGTCACTACGTTTAGAGATAGAGCCTTGAACTGGTTCATGAAGTATTCTCATGGACATAATAGAACCTTAGTGGAGATTAAGGCTGCACTATTGAGCGAGTTTAAGAAACCAAAGTCAGAATCCCAATGTATAACAAAATTAAAGGAAATTAAACAAAAACCTAATGAAACCGTCTCAGAATTTGATCAGAAGTTTAAGACACTTTTAGACCAATTCAGTTTTGTCATAGCACCAAGAATGGTTTATTGCTGCGCTGTTGCCCCACATCAGACTACCATTGATGTGACATAAGGTTTCTTCGCAGGCAAAAGCCCTGGAAATTACGATGAAATTAGAAGCTTCGCCGATAGGGGATACTAGCACTGTAATGTCCCAGATCCAGACTCAGCTAGCTACCTTGACATTACAGTTGCAAGATATGAAGAAGGGGAAAGAACAAAGGAAATAAGTCTGGTGTACAGGATGCAAGGGAGAAGGACACACTAGAGAGCATTGTCCCTTATTTTCAGAATACCTTAATAGTGGACCACCAAATCCACTTAATCAGAACTAGGCGCCATGGTGTGAGATCTGTAGAACTAGAGGACACCGGCCATAAGACTATTATTTAATTCAGAAGTATGTGCGAACCCCTAAGAATTTATACTGCAACTTTTGTAAATCAGTTGGACATGATGAATCCAACTGTAGAGCATATCAGCTCATGATGGAAAGAAAGCAAGATATGGAGCATATGCGTGGTGGTGGAGTATACAAATTCCAAGAAGAAAATCCGCAGAAACAAGAGAACTCACAGTATGATCAAGGCGCATACAAAGGTCGTGGAGGATACCGCGGAAGAGGAAGAAATGCTAGCCCAACACAAGGAAGAGGCCGAGGTCAGGTAATATGTTATAAATGTGGTCATCCTGGTCATCTATCCATAGATTGTACCAATGCATGTACTACTTGTAATTATTGTAAATCTTTTGATCATGTTATTGAGGACTTCCCAAACATTCAGTTGATCCTAGCAGAAAAAAAAGGGTTTTGGATCCAAGTATTAATGTGGTGATGCGAAGTGGCGCTGCCACAGGAAGAGATAGGAAAGTAGAAGCTTTGACTTCTGGAGACTTTGAAACTAAGCAGACCCCTGTTGAGATGATATGGATTAGAAAAGCGAGTGGTAAAACACCTTCTTTCAACATGGAGAAAAATAAAGAAGTCTTTGAAGACGCACGAGACATCTTCAAAGAGCCAGCACCTGTATCACCAAGAATCCCGTTGCGCAGTGAAATACCACATATGTAGGATATGCCAACAATGTATGACAAAACGTGCACCGTAATAGAGACAGGAACTTTTGTTGCGCAGTTCCTACGGAGCTGCATGAAATTATTGAAGAGTGCAGATGTTGTGGTGGAATTAGAAAAACTGTTAAACTAGTATGAACCACGTAGTGAGAAGGATACTGCCGAGAGCGTAGTTCATCACATCAAGAGCCATAAAAGAACAGGACAAGAAATGAGGCTCAATGCACAGATAGGAGATTATGAGATGGATGAAATTATCCTTGACTTAGGGTCAGAGGTAAATGTCTTGACTAAGCATACATGGAAACAGATGGGGAGACCAAAGTTGTCATGGTTACCCATACATTTGAGGTTAGCAAATCAGTAGAAAGTCATACCTTTTGGGAGGTTAGCCAATATGATTTTTGATATCGATGGAGTGCGATGTCATGCAGACTTCGAGGTTATTGAAATTGTGGATGATATTCATCCTTATCCATCACTATTGGGTATAGATTGGGCAATGGATAACCTCACCATCATAAAATTGAAAACAAAGAAGATGATCTTTGAAGGACAGGACATAAGGGTCATCGCACCATTGGACCCTTCACAGGGAGAAAGATACAGTGAGCCGATTCAGGAAGAATCCAGAGCACAAGACCTTGATCGCATTTACAAGATGACTGCGAATCAAGATGACTATATTAATCCTACGTCAGATGGAATGCTTAGTTGGCAATGCGACAGTTCTTGCATCTCAGACTCCGACGCTGGATTAGAGAATTGGAAAACCAGAATGCATGAAGTATCTCCTAGAAGATGTGCGTAGATCACAAAGTCACTGCGCTGGATTGGAAGAGAGGTAAGCCCAATCCCCACCTATGATGGTTTGACTAATGTTTATTCATTTATTCAAGAATATACTGTATCAGTTGTAGTTGAACATTGCATACCAACATTAGACATGGCACTGCGCGAGACACCTGCCAGATGGTGGGCTACGCATAAGCAGACTTTGACAACATGTGATCAGTGCAGACATATGATGCAGATCAAGTTCGCAGAGAAGGTTGCACTGACATTTGCAAGATGTAATGGACAGACGGATCCGAGGGATCACATTGAAATCTGTTCACAAGCATGGGAGGAAAGACCACAAACAGAATGGGTTCATCTGTTTGTGCACACATTGGAGGAATAGATTCCAAAGAATTGGTACTTGGATATGGAGTTGCGTAGAGGAACTACAGGTTGGTCTATCCTAATGACGAACTTCCACAGAACTTTCAACTTTGAAGATGAAAGTCCAAGTATAAATGAAGCTTTGCAGATCATCAAGGAAAGCATATTCAAAGCAAAATGCCCAAGTATAAATGAGGCATTAGACGGACTGAAAGAGAGAGTGTTCGAAGATGTAAAAGTACTTGTGAACCTACAACCAGAATGGGAAAGATAGATAGAACATTCCCTTGAATGCTATAACCTCGTTGAAAATGAAGAACAAGAAGAGAGCGACGAGGAGGATCCGTGCAAAATCAATAGACCTAAATCAGAGGGTGCGCGTGATGTCGAGGGACCTCCACTAGAAATTCCAAACATGAGTGGACATGTGAAGACAAGAAAAGTGAACATTGGCACAAGTGAAGAGCTGAAGTTCGCATCAATTGGAGATTACTGGGATGATGCAATGGTTGCACAGATCGCGAACCTTCTACATGAATATCAAGATCTGTTTTTGACAAATTTTTCTGAAATGAAAGGCATTTTGGGTGACTTGGGAGTTATGAAGATACCTCTCAAGCCAGGCGTGAAGCCCATCAAGCAAAGGCCCTATAGACTGAATCCTAGATATAAAGAAAGAGTCAAGGCAGAACTTTATAAGATGCTTGATCTAGGGATCATTGAGCCAGTTGAAGAATCAGAGTGGATAAGCCCTATGGTTATCCAAGACAAAAAGACTAAAGGTGAGATTAGGATCTGCATAGACCTGAGAAAGATGAATCGTTACATGACCCATTTCCTACCCCTTTTACAGATGAAGTATTATACAATGTTGGAGGAAATGAGGCCTACTCATTCATTGATGGATTCTCTGGATATCATCAGATAAGGATTGATCCAAAAGACAGGCATAAGACAATGTTTGCTACTGAATGGGGCTCGTTTTAGTATACAATGATGCCCTTTGGTCTGAAGAATGCACCTGCCATCTTTTCTAGAGTTGTTGTTGCAGCATTTAAAGAATTTATGCACAAATTTTTAGAAGCATATTTTGATGATTGGATTGTCTTTGGTTTGCTGAAAAACCATTGTGAAAACTTCATAATGATGTTAGCTAAGTGTAGACAACATCAAATCTCCTTGAATTTAAAGAAGTGTGTTTTCTGTGTACCTTATGGTATTCTTTTAGGACGCATTGTGTGTAGACAAGGTGTGATGGTTGTGTTACACCTAAATCTTGCTACTCTGAGACTCAATGTATACATCCCTGAAGCTTCCCATGACTGGAGGGCTTAACTGACCTACTTTTCAAGGTCGTCGCAGTTCACTCTTGTGAAACCTACGATGTCGCAGGTTGTCCTAATGCAGCCTGCGACTATGTGAGTTAGTTGGGTAAAAGAGCATCTTCGAGCCCATTCTCGAAGCCGAGTGATGTGGATCCCTATCCCTAGCCTTTAGGGGAGATGGAATTTGGTTCCCTAGCCCTTGGGTGAGATCCTGTATCTCTCTCCTACCATATCTCAACTTATCCTATCCTCTTAGTCCTATATAAGTGAAGCTCATTCCCATTCCAAAGGGGGGAAGTCTCTAGTATCTATATGCTGGTGAAATTAGCTTAGGAGAGATATCTACTCATCCCTTGAGAGATCCATCATCCCTTTGGAGGATTTGGCATTGGATTGGTTAGAGAAAGATTGCTACATTAAGTCATTGGTTGTAATCACTTCTATGTATTTCCCTATTATACAGTAATATAAATGCTTTCCACCAAATCTCATTGCATTGATGATATTTTGTGTAGTTTGCCTACTTAACTGCTTACTTAGATCTATTATTGTTTAGGTACATTTTACTACTTGTTTTGTTTTTGTTTTGTCTTGACAGGTTTTGCAGCTGAGATGTGAAGACCATCAAGCTTGGAGCAAACATCAAGGAGAAATGATCAGTGATCTGAAACGTAAAGCATCTATCTACTCGATCTCTAATTAGATATAGGAAAGTACTCTATGTTCTGTCTTATTTGTTCTAGACTTACGTTAAGCTAGGGAGATCAGGCCTCGAGTCTGCTCTTGGTAGATTGTCCATCAAAAAAATATGGCGACCATACTGGGGAAGTACTTTGTTTTAGTTTTCAATTTGAATGCCATTTTCAGTTGATTTCTTTTGCAAGCCATATTTTTTGCCTCCTAAGTCCTTTTCACCATCAGATATTCACTTTGAAGAGTCTGTAGTCCTCCTATGAGTATGTACTCATTGTTTTTAAGCCATTTTATTGCTCATTTCTTGGAGATCTCTTGATCCTAGTGTTACACCTAAAATCCTACCATCATGTGATTCAGTGTATACACCCTTGAAGTTCCATTGGCTAAGTCAATTACTTGGGAAGGACACCACTGCTTTTATGCTAGGTTTTGAGAGGTCGTTGCATGCCGCACTCATGCAACCTGCGACGTCACACCTTGCTCCATTACAGAGTGCGACGAAGTCAGTTAATGGGCAAAAATAGCTTATGTGAGCTCATTATCAAAGGTTGCTGACTTGGATCCCTATCCCTGACCTATTGGGGGAGCTAGCCTTCGGTTCCTAGTCCCTAGGGAGGATCCCCTATCTTTCTCCTACCATATCTCAACCTACCCTATCCATATCCTATCCACTTAGCCCTATATAAGTGGAGCCCTATCCCTCTCTAAGGGCAGAACTCTATGGTACTCTTATGATGGTGAAATTAGGCTTAATAGATTTAGCACTCTAGCTTGGGAGACATCCACTACTCTCTAGGAGCTTTGGCATTGCTTGTCAGAAGGAGCTTGCAACATTAAGGAAATGGTTGTAATCCTCTTTTCTATTGTACTCTCCACTTTTCAATACAGTTAATACAATTGCTTTCCATAAATGTTGTCGCATTGATGATGTTTAGAGTTTTCCTCCTTTACTGTTAACTTAGATCTATCATATGGAATGTATGCTTTCACTATTCTTGGTCTGTTATATGTTCAATAGGGTCTAGTTGCTTGAGATCTGGCAGCGCTGGAGGATGGGATCAACGAAGGAGAAAGGGATATGCAAATCTAAGGTAAACAATCTATCTTTCCATTTGCATTTCTATTAGATCTAGGAAATTATTTTGTGTTATGTCCTATTTGTTCTCGACTTATGTTGAGCTACGAAGATCAGGCCTTGAGTCCGCTCTTGGTAGATTGTCCGTCAAACACCTAGAGTTTGGATCTCGCCCGTCGCACCTGGGAAGTGGAACCAGAGCATTGATTTGATTTCTTCTATCTGTCTGTTGGGATGTCATCGCAACCTATCCACTAATGTACTGTGACATCGTCGCAATTCTTGCACTGGTGACCTGTGACGGTCGCTCTATATATGAACGCAGGTTGCGCCGATCTGTTAGAATTGGTATAAGGGCATCCCCCCTCCATTTTTTGATTTGGTGTGCAGACCCTCTCTGTGCTGCAAGATCCAATAAGAGACTTCTTTTTGATTTGCGTGTGTTGAAAAGTGTTTGGCTAAGTTTGTGTGGATTTGTATTGGGTGACATTTTAACAAGTTTCAGTTTGGTAGTGGTGGACATTTTGGTTCCCCCACCTTCATCCACTTGACCTTTTTATCCCTCCTTTCCCCACCTGATCTGATCTTTGCATTGGATCTGATCCCAAACTTCTTTTTGCACTTGTCATTTAGATTTTTTTGCATTCAGTTGTTTGATTGAGTGTTTTGAAGTTTTTTCAGTCCATATGAGTGCTTGTCATTTTCTGAGAATTTCCTGAGTGTTTAGAGTGCTGCAAATCAACTTTCTTTTCAGTTTTTGTGTTTAAAAATATCATTGTTATCAAGTTATTATCTTGGCATACCATTGGAAAATTAAAGGTGCATCATTTTTACTATTTTCAAGTACATTTGAAAATTATTGTAGGAATTTCTCCATGCATTGGAATTGTCATTCATTAATCTTTGGAAAAGTTTGAGAGAAAACATTAATCATTTGTACTTTTCGAGAATTATGAATCATTCATTTTCTTGAAAATTTGAGTGAGATCAAGTTTTTACAAAAGTGATTCCATGTTTGTAGAAATTGTATGCATTCTTGATTTTTTATGCTTTTAAGCCATTTTAGTGAAATTGAAAAGTTAGAGTACTCTAGATAGGAAATTTCTCTCTTTTCATCTCTTAAAGTTTTGATTTGAAAAGACAAAAGAAAATGTTTAGATTTGGTTGTCATGCTTGTTGATTTTTTGAGTTTTGCTCGGAAAAACGGAAAAAAGAAAAAAGAGTAATTTTTATCAAATTTGGTAGATTTTGGGATTGTATTGCATTGTGTTGCTTTGGTAAAACCACTTGGAAAGAAATTTCTCCCTCCCATATATAGATTTCGTCGAAAGAAAAGTACATTTTTTGCATGTAGTTAGGGCCTGCATTGTGTTTACATTTATGTACTCACCTCATGCATTCACCTAATCGTCTAGATAAAATTAACGTTAGAACTAGGGTAAAATTTTTAGTAATTTGTGTGTTAAGTTAGAGACGTGTTCCGGCGTCGTAAAACGTGGCATCTTTCGTTACTTTCCAACACTGTATTCTGGGGGTATTGTAGTCTTCCACGTACTTATCGGTATATAGAAGCTCTTTCACATACCAACCAGGTATATCAAAGCTATTTCACGTACCCACCAAGTACTTCACGTACTTGGCGTATATTGAAAGGTGTTTCACGTACTTGGCGTATATAGAAAGGTGTTTCACGTACTCGGTAGTATATAGGAAGGTCTTGTGCCGTACGGTTGTGCATTAGACATCACCACTACGGATTTGAGCTCCCACGTAACTTGCATATATCGAGAGACACCATTAGGATTCCTGAAACCAACTGAGTTAACCATTTGGTCGTCTTGGAAGAGCAATACACCGAGAACAACACTCGGTGAGATTACTACGCATGTAGTGTCTAGGTAGTCAGGTATTCAGGAAAGGGTACGGTCCCAATCCTCCTTGTCGTGTTTTACTGTTGGACCTTGCGGTATATAGCGATTTGCGAAGCCTTGATAATCCTGTGAGGTTCCAGACTTTTGAATCCACTCCTATCATATAAGTTTTCTTACGGCCTTAGTTTGTGTAGGATTTTTTTGGATTGCTTTTCTTTTATTTAGCTTTCCCGAGGAGAAACTTTTGTTTCAGTCACTCTGGCTGAATTTCCTTGGAGAAGGTCCCGTAGGATTCAAAACTTACCACCCGAATATCCCCTTAACTAGGAGGTAATTTCGAGGGTAAGAATGGACCCACAAGCCACGGTCGTGACACCTGAAGTTGAAAACCCTACTTTGAATGTTGGAGCACATATGTTTCCTCCATATTCGCCTACCTCCAACCCCCTAAGGGTGAAGAGGCGCAAACTTCTACTTCATAAGACCTACCTTCTGTTTTACCGGGAGAGCCTGGATCGATGGAATGGTTAAATCCACCCCAGGACGACCCTGTAGCAACTGTTGGTCCAACAATAGGTTATTGGACATCATCTCTAAGCCACCCAATGGCCCATTTTGCCATTGCATCCCCACCTAGTTGGCCTACTCCTGAAGAACTCTTCGGACCCATTCGTGATCGCTTAGAACGATTATGTACTAGGGGTGATGAAATTCGAAGACAAAGCCTTTCACATCAACCACTCCCAAGTCGTGTTTTATCTTATGATTCACCGGAATCATCTACACAAAACGTGACCACTTCTGAATCTGGTCAACCCTCAACTCCTGCACATACACACCCTAGATAGGAGACCAGTCCTATACCTCAGATGACTCAACTTGTTGAAGGACAATAGTCCAACACACCTGTTACTACCACGGTTACATTACCCATTCTTTCCCCACCTCAAAACTCGCGGGGAGGATACTCTTTACCCCTACCTTCCTTACCGATAATGTTATTGCTACAGTAGATAATCAACAACCCATGTTGGGTCAACCTTTGATTAGTGGTCGGTAATTTGTTGCTGGGGGGAAACCCCCGTCTCTTAACCATAATACTGAAGGAGGAGTTCCCATCGGTCCTTCCGTTGGAAATTCCTTACTTGTCGGACCTTCCACTACAGGATTATCTCATGTTGGGGGACCAGCCAATGTAATTCAACCACCATGGAGTCAAGCGTATCCAGGTTATCTTAACCTTGTGTCGGGACAACTCAATCCTGGAAATGCACTCTACGGGGTACCCTACCTCAAAAATCCATACACTCTATGGGGGCAGCAAAATGTTTTACAACATGGACCCCCACCTACAGTCCCTCAAGTCCCACCACGCCCATTTGGTCCACATCCACCTCCCATTGTAGGCGGAGGGCCCCCACACAACTCTGGAGGAGGCGGACCTCTACCTTCTGGCGGAGGACCACCTCATTCCGGCTATCATGGCCCACCCCCCTTGGCGACGGAGGTGGAGGACCTCCCCCTTCAAGAAGAGGCGGAGGGACAACCCCCCGGTGGCGACGGACCTCCACCCTATGGTGGAGGCCCATCCCATCCTGGCGGTGGTGGTGGAGGACCATCCCATCCTGGTGGTGGTGGTGGAGGACCACCCTACTCTGGTGGAGGTGGCAGAGGAGGCCCTTAACCTTCCGGCGGTGGCGGTGGACCGCAACCTCCTCCTGGCAGAGGCGGTGGAGGCCCATCCTATCCTAGCGGTAGTGGCATACCCCCACCATTTGAAGGCATCCCACCCCCTTCTGGTGGCGGAGGAGGGCCGCCACCTTATGGTAATGGGCCACCTTATTATGGTAATGGACCACATTTTTATGGTGGTGGACCTACATCCGATCCAGGCGGCACACCCCCTTACAGTCAGTTTCTTTCGGGAACACCTTACAATCAGTCGATTCAAGGTCCTACCGATCTGTACATGCCTTATCAATACTATCAGTACCCACAGCTGAACAAACAACTGCCCTTTTTTGCTACTTTGGAATTACCCGACCTATCTCCTCTGACAAATGATCCCATTTTCCATGGGCATAACTAGCCACTCATTCTGGTTAAGTTACCATTATATATCCCCAAATTTGATGGAAAGCCTAGTGAGGATCCTAAAAACCATGTGATGACATACCCTTTATGGTGTTCATCCAACTCCTTGATCGACGACTCGATCCGTCTTAGGTTATTTCAACAGGCTCTCACTGGCCCAGCTGCCAAGTGGTACATTGAGCTACCACCCAATTATTTTCCCGATTTCCGATCTCTAGCTATGTCTTTTTTGACCCACTTCCAGTTGCTCATTTGCTATGAAACTGGTACGGACTTATTGACCTCCCTTCGCCA
Organism: Larix kaempferi; assembly: GCA_027924585.1. Taxonomy (NCBI): domain Eukaryota; kingdom Viridiplantae; phylum Streptophyta; class Pinopsida; order Pinales; family Pinaceae; genus Larix; species Larix kaempferi. The sequence goes on along the minus strand of BSBM01001492.1, from coordinate 3,125,821 downwards.
GAACACTGCCACTCATATTTCCGATCATATTCATGAATGGCAGCGAAGACGACGTCTTATTAAGGCTCATATCCCGGACCAAATCTTAGCTGACTGGTTCACAAAGTCACTTTTACTTGTCGTAGCTCGAGACGTAGCTATGGGAGGAGTCGTCACTGAGGAATCGGCTATTTCCTATGCCCATTACTTAGACTTGGTCTATGCTCAATCCGGCACATTATATGAAATTGTTCCTGACGCACCTAGCCCTATGTACGATCTCGTGAAACCACCCAAGGGACCACAAGCTGATGGCATTATTGGTTCCCTTGCCTCCCAGCCTTCTATTCAAACTGGTGGCTCGTCGAACCCCAAGGTTCTTCTCCATCACCATCACGGGCTGGAAACAACACTACCAAGTCCACCACTCCTACTTCCAATGAAGAGGTGAATTCTGTACAATCAACTTCATCTAAGAAATCTGGTGGTAAGAAGAAGAACAAGGGGAAACCTAAGAAATCTTCTAATCAACAGGAGCCCAAGCCCACTCAGGAAGACACCAAACAGAAGAGGAAGCTAAATTATCCTTGTTTGCTGTGCGGTGGAGACCATTTCTCAAAAGAATGTCCCCACCGCGACGAAGTTCAGAAGTTTCTCAAGGGAAACTCTACTACTACAGTTCTCAACGATCCCTTCCCCACTCAAAATCAACAACTAATCGCACGCACCTCTCCTTCCCAAGGAGAAGCATCCTCCACCGCGCATGTTCCATGATGTGTAGTGAGACCATCAACTTGAACACCCGTTCTCGTTTGTATGACTCTGTCCCGCCGAAGGAACCCGTTGGAAGTAATACTGAAAAAGATTCCACTTCGATTCCCGACATCACCGTACCGCCCGCTTCTCTCACCATTGAGAAGCCCTCTTTCGAGTCAGTGTTGCATCTACCAAAGAGCACGATTAGAAAATCTATTTTCAATCCCAATGCTTGGGCCGCTCAGAACTACAATATTGTAGAGGACCTGGCACAAGTTGCTAGTGCTATGTCGACGCTTGAGGTTTTGCAGAACTGTCCTAACCAGTGCAAGAATCTCCTCGCTGCCATTGGCGTGGTTGATCCATATTCATCGAATACCATCATGTTTCGACTGGAATACTTTAAACCGAGGCTTTCCCATCAGTTGGCATTTCAAGTTTCCACAAACATTGCTGGGAAGACAATCCATCATACCGTTTTGGACGAAGGTGTCTCTACTTCCGTCATGTTGACTTCCTGTTGGAGATCCATTGGCTCTCCTGAGTTGAACCATTCTCCTACCACCTTCAAAGCATTCGACAGACGTGGCTTTCAACCTCATGGGCTGTTACAAGCTTTAGCATTCGAGTTGGGGGGAAACCGCAACCATTAACGTGGAAGTGGTCACTTCCCTGTTATATTATAACATTCTGCTTGGTTGTAATTGGTTTTACGCCATGATCGCAGTCACATCATCTGTCTTCAACATAGTACAATTCCCCCACCAAGGACGAATTGTTACTGTCAATAAACTGGATTTCTGTACACTTGACACTACTACTCATCCGGGCGATAATGTTCCATTACTTGGAAAATCTTCGCATCCTTATGAGAGAGTGGGGGTTGGCCTCATCAAAGAATCATCCCTTATGGGCATTTTTCCAACCTTGGATCCCCCAAATCATGTTTCCACGGTGAACATGATCTCCTCTCGGATTTCATCTATCCCAAACTCTATTGATCAATGGATTGTACCTGATGAAGCCACCACACACCTGATTGGAGACACTATGCCTCTTTCACCTGCCGAACTCACATACGAGGCTATCCAGTCAGCTCTGGAGGACCACTTAGCTCTGGCCTCCACCTCCTATTCTCTACAGTAGACATCATCCCTACCTGATCCTCTGCTCCAGAATTTTCATTATGACAAATCCATTATGGAAATCATGAGCGCGGATGACCCTCCATGGGAAGACCTCCATCATCGGTCATCTTTCCTTCCTTCATTAGATACTGTGGAGAATAGCATTAGCACCATCTTTACACCAGATTTCTACCCTTGCTCTCAATCCTCGATACTCATGTGTCAAACAGACTTTGAAGGCAACTTGGCCAACATTGAGCCTACCATTTCGGTCGACATATCGGTTACCCCTGGTGTAGTGGAACACATTTGTTTAGGCCAGAAGTGTTTCCCTGAAGAGATTACCACGTTCACAGCCTTGTTCAAGCGATTTCGAGACGTTTTTCTTGGACTTACGAGGAGATGCTTGGAATAGACCCCGCTATTGTTTCGCACATGATTCAAACCTATCCTGACGCTAAACTAGTCCGACAAAAGATGCGACTGGTGCACCCCCAAAATACTGCGACAATCAAGGCAGAGATTGAAAAGCTCTTGAAAGCTGGTTTTATTTACCTTGTCCCGTTGACAAAATGGGTCTCGAACGTCGTCCCTATAGCTAAAAAGTAGGGTACCATTCGTGTCTGCGTCGATTATTGGGATCTTAACAAGGCTTGTCCTAAGGACAATTACCCGACTCCCTTTATCGAACAGATCATCGAAAACTACGTGGGAAGCATCATATTTTCATTCATGGATGGCTTTTCTGGCTACAACCAGAGTGAGATCCACTCGGATGATCAACATAAGAAAACTTTCATCTGTCTTTGGGGTACGTTTGCTTATCGCAAGCTCCCTTTTGGTATTAAAAATGCTGGTGCCACATTCCAGTGGGCCATGTCGTATGCCTTTCACGACGTGAAGGAATTTGCAGAACCTTACTTGGATGATCTACCTACCCATTCACGGCAGCGCGAGTACCACATTGACCATTTGACGATGGTATTCCTTAGATGTAGGCAGTATAACATCCACTTGAACCCTCACAAGTGCATCTTTTGCGTCAATTCTGGACGCCTCCTCAGTTTCATAGTCTCGAAATACGGGATCCGCATTGATCCCTTGAAGGTGGCAGCCATCGTTGCTCTCCCACCTCCCACTGACATAACGAAACTTCAATGTTTGCAAGGGAAGGAAAATTATTTAAGGCATTTTGTTTGTAATTTCGCGCAAAATATGCAGGGCTACATGAGATTGATGAATAAGGATGTCCCGTTCATATGGGATGACCAAGCTCAACAATCTTTCGAAAGCTTAAAACATACTATCATGCATGCCCTTGTGCTCCAGCTGCCCAATTACTACAAGGATTATATACTTTATCTTATTTCTTCTTCCACCACGATCACCATGGTCTTGGTCCAAGAAGAAAACAACGCCCAGGAACATGTGATATACTATGCAAGTAAGGGCCTCATTAACACCGAAACTCGTTATTCACATGTCGAGAAACTCGCTCTCGTGACAGTCATTGCTGTCCAAAAGTTTTGACATTTCATCTTGCTTCTCACCACCACCATCATTTCCGATTCGAACCCCATGTACCACGTTTTGACACGTCAGGTACTTGGGGGCAAGTATTCATGCTGGATTGTGATACTGCAACAATTCGATCTCCTTTTTGAACAGGCTAAGTCTAAAAAGTCTTTGGTGTTTGCTGAGCTGATCTGTGATCTTCCCCAAGATGATGTCGATTTTGAGCCCAATTATTCTCTTCCATATGAATCATTGTTCCTCATCAGCATGTCTGATCCGTGGTATGAAGATATCACTTTATATCTCCAACGTTTCAGCCCCCAACTCTCGCGGGACAACTATCATCGAATCCACCACCATGCAAAGTTTTATCTAATAATCAGTGATACTTTATACCGCCGTGGTATTGATTCTATTCTTCGATGTTGTCTCACTCATGTATAGGTTGAACACGTCTTAAATGACTGTCACGCTGGGGCATGTGGTGGTCATCTCTCTGGGATGGCTACAGCCCAGAAGATACTTCACGCAGGATATTTTTGGCCATCTATCTTTAAAGATTGTATTGAGGCCGTCAAAAAGTGTCCTCCATGCCAGCACTTCCAAACTAAGAAGCGCAGCCACCATGCCCCATTACACCCGGTTATTGCCGTTGGCCCCTTCGCTAAATGGGCATTAACTTCATGTACTGTAAGCCTACCTCGGCCGGGGGGCATGGTTATGTCATAGTAGCCATGGATTACTTCACAAAGTGGGACGAGGCTATGCCTACATACACGAACGACGACAAAACCGCCGCACTCTTCATGTTTAATCATGTTATAGCGCGGTTTGGATTTCCTCAAGCTATATTTACCAACCATGGTTCTCACTTTATGAACCACATGGTTGATGAGTTGAGCACTAGATTGGGTTTTCTCCATGAAAACTCAACACCATACTACCCACAGTCCAATGGACAAGTAGAGGCCATTAACAAGGTCTTGAAAACCATGATCCAACGCATGGTGGTTACGCACAAGTCCAACTGACATAATATGCTCTTCTCTGCACTATGGGCTTACCGGAATTTCGTTAAGACCACCACTAGATTTACCCCCTTCCAATTATTTTATGGATTGGAGGTAGTCCTACTGATTGAGTGTGAGATTTCGTCCCTCAAACTCGCAGTTGAACTTCTCCCTAACAATACTGCTGAGGAAGAATGCTTCCTCTACCTAGATAAACTCGATAAGACTCGCCGCGATGCCGCTTTTGCCAACGAGGCTCATAAGAAACACATCAAAGTGCAGTACGACAAGTTGGTAGAACCTCGTGTCTATAGCGAAGGTGATTTGGTCCTTACATACGACCGAAGACATGATAAGCTAGGGGCAGGAAAGTTTGAGTCCATGTGGAATGGACCCTACATAGTGAAACGTGTCTTAGAGAAGGGAGCTTACGAGCTTGAAGACTACAACGGGATATCTTTAGGTGAACCTCGCAATGGGATTTACCTGAAGAGGTACTATTCCCAAGTCTTTCATGCATAAGTACTTTGTATATATTGTACATGGCGTGTGTTTTGTGTGGTGTGACGCTCTGATTTTTTGTGTGCTTAGGTCTTGTTTCGTTACTTATACCATGTTCTGTCTGCGTGTGCAAATGGCAACTTGCTACGGATTCGTGGATAGCGCCAGCCAGCATACCCGTAACCTTGCTTCGGCAGCCTGGGTGCTCTATTCTCCCACTGGCAAGCTTATCATCTTAGGAGGAATGTGTCTAGGTTTCACAACCAACAATGCTGTGGAATATTAGGCAGTCATTGGAACCCTAACTGACGTTATTTCTTTGGGTATGGACCACATTGTCATCCATTTGGATTCTCAACTGGTGGTCTCTCATCTTAACCAGGTTTACACCATCTGCGATCCTACCCTACTCCGTCTCTACAGACGAGTTCGTCTTCTGGAATGGTCCTTCGAATCCATTCAGTACCTGCACATTCCATGAGACGTGAACACAGTTTTCGACTCCATGGCCAACTTTCATTTTAGATTGGTACATTGCACACACATGAGCATATTCATGAACTGTAAAAGTAGACATAACATGTAAATAATTCATAACATAAGTAAACACATAAACAAGATCTCATATCAAACATAAATGTATAAAGCCGCCAAAATGTCTGTATATATATATAATCAAGATAAAGTAGTGCTGATACAAAAATATGAAGCACGATGGCTTTCAGTGAGTCTATACAAAATCTGAAGCCTGATAGCTTTCAGTAGTACAAAATCTAAGGCTCACATAGCTCTCAGTACATACATAATAACATAAGTCCTAATGCTTGGCCCGTGCACCCCTATGTCTTGCAGCTCTCTCCTGCTGACCGTGGAAGCAATCTACCACTCTCGCTACCTTACAGAGCAGCTCACTGAAGCACAAGGTCACACCAACTGTGTACCTCAGCATGGACCTTGGTAACTCATGAATTGCTACATCTGGAACACCCAATGTCAACCTGGTAAGGTTCTCGTAGACATCCTCCATCTCCACGATGGCATCGTGCATGGCCGGGGCTACTGGTGGTGCCTCTCCTCTCCTCGTGAGAAGCGAAACTCCCACCAGTCGTGAAGGACCCACATATGCACACACATGTTATTAACTCATCAACACTATCAAAAAAATGATAAATACACAAAATAAAAAGTACAAGGGTCATTGTTCTTACTGATGTCTCCCCACTTTGTTCCCTCAGGCAGCACAAGGTTTGGATCCTCCCTGAAATCCATACCACTGTATGGGTAGTCCTTGATCATGAGTAGCTGGCCTTCCATCTAGGTGAAGAATCTAGAACCGTACCCAATGATCAGACCCCCACCACCATGGTGGGCCATCATCTCCATCCATTGGGCCATGTGAGGATCCTTGGGATCCCTGTCATCCAAAGTCACCTGCGGGTGTAAGAGGGGAACCTGCTCTAGCAAGAATGAGATCACTACCGATCCATACCCGAACTGCTTGAGCTCTCCACGTCGACACTTGGTCAGCTGAGCTCGAAGGTTGGTGAGGAGTCCCTCACACTAGTTGAACACCGTCAAAGACATACAGTCCTCCGCATACAACATTTGGGACTTTGTAGCTAAGTGAGCCGCTTGGCTCCCTGCTATCCTCACTATGGTGAAGAGTATAGCATGCAATGGATGATCTCGCACCCCTTTTAATGGTAATTTCGCCACTGGAAGCACGGGCATGTGGAGTACAGTGTTGGGAAATCAAGTCGTCTACCGTCCGGTCACTCCCTCGTGATCCGGTAAGCCCCTCCAGGATAGTCCTGTCAAGAAATAGATGTCATCGACATCTATAGTCAGTATATGCTCTCCGTTCAGGAAGTACTGCTGCAATGCATCCCAACTCCGAAGCATATGCTCCAGTAGTAGGACTTGGGCCCTCATGCCTTGGACCTGGAAGAACTTCAACAACCCACAGTTCCTCAATGCCTCCACACACAATGGATCATTTGTTGCTTGCACATCTTCCACCTCATGTTCATGCTCGCACCATTCTAGAACCATGTTGGCGGCCACAAACCTGTCAAAGGAAGCATTTAAACATCTTTGGACCTCACCCAAACCATCAAAAGTTTTTCTTGTGGTTAGGTTTGATTTATGAGATGGAAGTTTCCACCATCACACCCCGTCTTTGCAGACAGGGAGACATCGTCGCAAGATGCCTTTATGGGTTTTTCGACGACTCAGGTTCATCGCAGTTCCTGTAAGGGAGACTTGCAACCACCCGAGGCGCAAAAACCTAAAAAATGGATAAAAAATGAAATTGTAAACCACTAGAAAGATGCTAGCTGAGATTTAGGTTTACCTGCTCCGGATGGTTCGTCAAATGGTCACTCGTAGCGCCGGTAATCGACAAATGAAATTTTGCTACAAATGGCACTTTCTTCTCCCCAATTTGGCAAATAACAATGGTAACTATATTTGGTCATTTTTTCTATTTTATAAACAAAAAGGGAATATTCTTTTTCAAATTTAGATGCTTTATGGGGTTATTTGCTATAGTTTGGATCATTTACTGCATTTGAATGCCTGGTTGACAATTTGACCTAGTTTTCAAGCATGCAGGAGACGTTAAGTGTTGCATTTGTGTCATTTTCACATCGTAGCGATCATCTCAGGTATGAACAACCCGTTGAATAGTTTTGTTGTTATTTTTCATCCGTTAGATTTCAATTATTTAATGATGATGAGCTTACTCTTTGTTCTTTCTCGTGCTCTTAAAACCATGAGAATAAGTCACCGAGTTACGATTTACCACTTTTCCGGGGCTCGTTAAACTCCTACAGAAAAGGAACCCCCTCGGAGTCTATCTTTAAGCTCTTTTCAGGCTCTCAAAATACGAAAAGATCGCCAAGTGAACTTTTCGCCTTCACGCTTGTTAAAGTATTTGAACGGTCGTCTCCCTGGTGATAGTTTTACCCCTTTTTCTGACCAGGGGGCACTATTTACGAAAAAGGTATACTCCATCCAATCATGACTGGAAGAGTCCTCTCTCGCATTGTTTTACCCTTTTTTCGGGTGACGAGGCTAACTTTACGAAAAAGGACCGTTGGAGTCTTCTTTGGTTCTTTTTAGACTCTCTAAATATGAAATGACGGCCGAGTTTACCTTCTATGGACTCGTTAAAATTTGACATTGAAGGGCCCGTCATGGGATGAACCCCTCCTCTCCCAGGTTCAGAAAATATTTGGGATTGGAATCATCTATGAGATGAGCTATACCGAGCATCTGGTTACCCTCATCAAGCTCGTAAAAAACACATGAGGCACTCATCATTCATGATGGGGAAAAAGGAAATATTTTATGTTACACTCTTTATCTATGGTAGTACTTAGTCGTTCTTGAACATGGCACTTGATGTTTCATTTGCATACCGCACTTGGAGCATCCATTTGTCCTCGAGTTTTTCCTACTTCCTAAGTCTTGTTACTATTTTGGGTCATCCAAAGAATACTTCCACCATCAGTTGCATTAGGAGCTAGTGTCGTACTCGTCATGTCAATACTTCCAAGTCATGCCATGCCCATGTGCAAGAATACTTTCAGCACTCATTATCTGCAGTCAGTACACCTTCCACCGTGTTGGTCTATTCTGGTCAGTCTTGTATGTTACTGTACCATCCGATCTACTCTAAACCTCTATTATGGAGTTTAGCGTCGATGATGGGGGATTCATCATGGCCCTCGTTTGAAAGATTCATTCTTGTCGACTTCAAATCATCATCCGAGGATTGAATCTAGAAACCAATTGAGTACCTTGGGCTTGCATGTATCAATGGTAGGTTACCTCACTTTCGACATGAGTTTACATCATTAACTCTTAATTGAAAGATTTCATTAAGCATTCGACTTCAACTCATTTATTCGCGCTTGATGATATGTACTGCGATACCTTGGGGATCATTGACATTAATGGTGATGTCCCTTGCACTTGTTAACGGTATACTTCAATGACCGATAATCAAGTGGTTTCTACCATGTTCAACGTCAAGACATTTGTAATCACATGGATAGATTCGTATCATTATGGGTTGGCTTGAAGACCCTGGGGAGTCATGTATTACCCCGGGCTGCGATGGAGATTGTTTTGAGTCATATTACATGGATCCACATTTTTATTGGTCATGGCTGTGTTATCATCTCATCATGGATATATGCTTGTGTCTAGTAGCCATGATTGTGTTCGGTCAGTCATTACTGCCATGGATCTGCATTGTATTGGTCAGCAGCCATGTTGTGAGTCATATGAGGCTGTGTACTCAGAGTCAGTTGTACTACAGCAACATCCTTCATCCAACAAGTTCGTTGCCTTTCCTTTTGTCATAGCATTTCACCTTTCCATTTTCAACAGCGTCATGCTTGGGGGGCATTCTGTTACACATAAATCTTGCTACCCTGAGACTTAGTGTATACATCCATCAAGTTTCCCTGACTGGAGGTCTTAACTGACCTACTTTTCAAGGTCGTCGTAGTTCACTCTTGTGCAACCTACTGGTGTCGCAAGTTGTCCTAATGCAGCCTACAATGATGTCAGTTAGTTGGGTAAAAGAGCATCTTTGAGCCCATTCTCAAAGCTGAGTGATGTGGAGCCCTATCCCTAGCCTTTAGGGGAGCTGAAATTCGTTTCCCTAGCCTTTGGGTGAGATCCCCTATCTCTCTCCTACCATATCTCAACCTATCCTATCCTCTTAGTCCTATATAAGTGAAGCTTATTCCCATTCCAAAGGGGAGGAAGTCTATAGTATCTATACACTGGTGAAATTAGCTTAGGAGAGATCTCTACTCATCCCTTGAGAGATCCATCATCCCTTTGGAGGATTTGGAATTGGCTTGGTGGGAGAAGGATTGCTACGTTAAGTCATTGGTTGTAATCACTTCCTTCTATGTATTTCCTTATTATACAGTAATATAAATGATTTCCACCAAATCTCATTGCATTTATGATATTTTGTGTAGTTTGCCTACTTAACTGCTTACTTAGATCTATTATTGTTTAGGTGCATTTTACTACTTGTTTTGTTTTTGTGTTGTCTTGACAGGTTTTGAAGCTGATATCTGAATACCATCAAGCTTGGAGCAAACATCAAGGAGAAAGGATCAGCTATCTGAAAGGTAAAGCATCTATCTACTCGATCTCTAATTAGATCTAGGAAAGTATTCTATGTTCTGTCTTATTTGTTCTAGACTTACGTTAAGCTAGGGAGATCAGGCCTAGAGTCCGCTCTTGGTAGATTGTCGGTCAAATAGGTTGATCTTGCGAAGATCCCAGTGATTGTGAATTTACCTGCACCAAATTCATTGAAACAACTTCGCACCACGTTGGGACATACGGGGTACTATAGAAAATTCATCAAGGGTTATGCGTAGATAACTGCGCCGATGGATAAACTGTTGAAGAAAGAAGCGCAGTTCATATAGAACGCAGAATGTGAAAAGGGATTGGACATGCTAAAGGAGAAAATGGTAACTGCGTCGATCCTAGTTTTTCCAGATTGGGAGAATCCGTTCCATGTACATGTTGATACTTCATGTATAGCGTTGGGCATTATGCTTGCTCAACCAGGAGAAGGAGGTATCGATCACTCCATTGCATTTTCAAGCAGGAAGCTCTCATCCGCTGAAAAGAACTATACGACCACTGAAAGAGAGGGTCTCGCTATGGTATACACAATGCAGAAATTCAGGCACTATTTGTTGGGTGCACACTTCTCCATGTACACTGACTATTCAGCTCTGAAATACTTGGTCAATAAGCTAGTGTTAGGGGGGAGAATCTGTAGATGGTTATTACTCTTTCAGGAGTATGAATTCGAAATCATGGTTAAGCCAGGCAGATTGAACTTAGGACCTGACCATCTCTCAAGGATTGAGTCAGGCGAGGAACCCACCAATCTCGAAGATGGTCTGCCTGATGCACGGTTGTTTTCCATACAAATCGTAGATGACTACTATAAAGACATTGCCGATTTCTTGACTACTGGGTTGGCACCGACAGAGTTTACTACGCAACAGAAGAAGCAACTGGTAGTAAGAGCAGTAGAATTCACCATAATCGCGGGACAGTTATACAAATTAGGACCGGATGAAGTATTGGGCAGATGTGTGTTAGAGAATTAAAAGCCATTTATATTGGCTGATGCACATTCAGGTGTATCGGGAGGTCACTACGCAGGAAGAGCCATTGCATAGAAGATATTGCAAGCAGGACTATGGTGGCCTACTATTCACAAATATTCGAAAGAACATTGCCAGAGCTGCAATGTCTATCAGAGGACAGGAAGGCCGTCGCGAAGAGATGAAATGCCACTGAATCCACAAAATGACACTTCATCCATTTGAGAAATGGGCTATTGATTTCGTGGGACCCATTAACCCATCGGGAAAAAGGACTGGTGCGCGATACATTATCACTACAACTGATTATCTCACCAGATGGTCAGAAGCTAAGCTAGTGAAGGACTGTAGCACAGTTAGTGCTGCGCAATTCATATTAGAGAACATCCTTACCAGGTTTGGATGCCCGAAGATATTGATGAGCGATCAAGGGACCCATTTTTTGAACCGAACTATTGAGGCCTGTAATGCCCCATATTTCGACTAGGCATGTTTATCAGTCAACCATACTACATAGTCACTTATTATCTATTGGACTCAGCTCGACTGAGTAAACTTTATTACAACATGATGGACCCAATTATATGATGTTACTGTGTTTTATGATTTCACTATGATTATGATGTTGTTACGTTATGTGGTTATGATGTCATGATTTTCATAGGACTCCCTTGTTTTACGATTACAATATGTCTTTATATGTTTTCATTAATAAGATGTGAAGTATATGATGCGGTACGTGGATACCATCTATGATATGATTTATTGAAGTGTTATATGTCATATGCATCTTTGATGAACTAAAATTGTCGCAAGAAATAAAATGATGTTGATAATATGGATCAATTGGTGATTGATGGGAAATACTTTCTATAAAATGTGTATTTTGCGAAATACTAACCTACAGGACATAAAGGCTATGGGATAGCCAGTTAATTGATCTGATATATATTGGAAAGGAAAAACATGTTCATACAGTAAACCTTAGCAGCCAAAATGATGATACGATAACACAAACTGATAATCCCGATAGCAGCAAAGTATGAGTTGATAAGGGCGTAGGCCCAGTATGTTGAGAGGGATGGATGTGTTTCCCACCCTATGTTTCATGAGACCCGAGGTCGTGGGAGGGCTGTGCTGAGACACGCTCCCCATGTTGTTGTGATGACGATGGTTGGATGCCTGCTAGGGGAGGATAGGTCCGCTGTTCAGCCGACGCTATCGCTCTCAAGTTCTATGTGGTCAGATCGGTGAGTCCGACATCCACTTTTGTACTAGCAGAGGAAGGATAGGGAGGATGCTGGACGTCGGTTATGATGGGAGGATGTGTTAGTTAGTACTGTTGAGGGTTTAGTATTCCTTGATTCCGAGTTAGTGGTAGAAGGTACCCTTCCTTGTACATGATTGATTAAACTAATGTATAGATAAAGATAATGATGTGAAATCGTAAAGAATTAACTGTTAAAAAACTAAGAATGTTGAAGTAATTGTACTATATATATTATGTTTGTTCTTCTACATGGGGGTAAATACTACTATTAGTTAGCAGGTATGCATAGGCGGGATGGGGTTTGTCTATAGTACATTTATGATTTGTGCATACACTGGCCATGCATGCACACCTTGCACATGTACACTAGTATCGATATACAAAACACTTAACATATTGAATAATGTATAAGTTGTCATACGTAATTAGGTTAATCATGCATTGATCGAATTCAGATAATGAGTATAAAGTTATTTAAGATGTGTAAAACAAGTCAATTGAGCTATGTATTACTCGTTGGTAAACATCGTGATATACAATGGAGATAAGTGTCATCAGTTAACATTATCATCTGAGAATTGTTGTAAATAAGGTAATGGTACTGTCTAATTAATTAGTAAGATTGTTTAAGCACATAAGGGTGCTTTGTTTAGAAGAACGACGATACTATGTAGATGTTAGGGTACTCATGTGATGAACAAATGATGTAAAAGACATCTTTATTAAATTCACCATTATTATTACCTTATGGGGATTTAATTAATATTATTACTTAAAATTTATTTTAATAATATTACTACCCATGTCATAACAATTGCAAAATAGGTAAAATTTAAATATTGACTAATGAATGATTAGAGTGTGATTATTTTACATTTCTAAGTTAAACATAATAGGATAACAATTTTGAAATGAATGTGATGTGATGGAAAATGGTTATTTAATTATTCAATACGAATCTTGGAATTTAAATCTCAAGATAAGTGATCTCGACGGATGAGGTAGACCATTAAGACACATCATGTCCAAGTTGAAAAGGGTCAACTATTTATATAATATTTTATTAATTACATTAATAAAATTAAATACCAAGGATGGCGAATAGACTTGTAATTAATGAAGCTTGTCCCGAATGGATAAAATTTGGGTAATAATTCCCACCGTAATAAATTCTTACGACCGTCAATCAAAATCAAATGAATTTACCATGAGAGTAATTAATTATTCAGTACATTGAATGTGAAAAATATATTTTTATAAAGAAACGTGTATGGATGAACTAGTGGGAGGAGTAAATGTTTGAGGGGCTCGAGAGGGGGAGTTTGGGGCGGTGGAGTAAGCCCAAGGTCTTCTCGAGAAAGGAACTGTATATAGAGGGGGAGAGAGTTGAAGGTAGGGGGGATAGCTTGAAGGGGATAGAAAGGTTTTGGGAACAAAAAGGAGGTTTGAGAACAGAAAAGTTTGGGGAACTTAAGTGAAGACTGCTCTCAGGATTATCAGATTGTGGGCTCGGGGGCTTGGAAATCCTTTGATTTCCAAGGGACAGCAAGATAATAGCTGGTCGGTAGGGTGGACACTTCATTTTGGCTGATTAAGAGGATATACAACCTACTACAACCTACGGTTAGCATCAGCATCAGGTAATTTTCTTGATTATTTATTTTATTTAATTATTATGTGGAAACGTACTCTGAAACCTGCATATACCTTCTTACTGATTTATGATTTATTACTGTGAGCATATTCTTATGCAAAAACTATAAGTTGTTGAAGGAAAATATTGATATATTAGTTATTCTATTAAATGCGAATGTATGATTATTGGAGACAACACAGTATGCTAAACATCATTTAGAAGCATAGAATTTTCTTCAGAAATTTACTCACACATACCTGAATGAATTACTACATAGGGAAATTAACTTAGAAATTTACTTAGTGCTCTGCTGTAAAAACCAGAGCACTACAGATGGTATCAGAGCGAAGGCTCAAAAACTTAGACCTTAGGGCACACTAACCTTGGAATTTTCAGGAATTTCACACTACAAAGTAACTACATGCCAATTCCTAATACTATATTTTTTTTAAAAATAAAAGAAGGAAAAGAAAATTGAACATAAAATTTTGAAATTCTGTATAAACATAGCCTCCTCAACCTCAACCTGGAAACTTGAACAGAAACAACCTGAAGCAAAAGCTACAATTGATCATTACAGTCACAACTATCTTGATTTCACCCTCCAACTTCTTAGTTGTCGTGCACACAACTTTTGCTTCCTGCAAGAGAAAAGTTAAGCTTAGAAAATAAAGAAAATAACCAGGCTACAGAAACAAATGTATCACAGATGCAAATGAAGTAATGCGAACTATTCTGAGATTGCAAAGACAATCAATTTCTAATTGCGAATAGTGTATAACAATAAAAAATATATATGAATATTTTCTTTTGCAAACAATATATAAGCAATGATATATATATATATATATATATATATATTTCTATAGATATATAGATATTGGCAGACATTATAGCGTATATATTAATATATATATATATATATATCTTACCTAATCTACCTATGTGGAGAGACATTTGATGACTTAGGGTTACCATTTAGATTGTGAAACAGACTTTTGGAGTAAAACAAATGCTATTTCTCTTGTTGTATTAGTTGGCATGAGTACCACCTTGGCACTAAATCACATTGTTGATTTTGGCAGTCTCTCTGCCCGAAGATTAATGGAGGAAAAAGCAAGGTTAAATATATACATGCATAGCTCGCAATTTTCTGAGTCGTGGAAGTGTAGTTAAATCTGCAGTTTTGTATCGGAGTGGGTTTCTCCGACTCTAGTGCCCAACTTTTACTCCCATTTCCTCCTATGCTACTGTTTTCGGCTCATTTAGATCAGCCTTGCTATTTGCAGTCCTCTTTATTATTTTCTAGCCTAACTACTTACAGTATCCAAAGATTGCCTAGCCACAGCAAATAGAGCAGAAATGGTTGTGCTCGAGATGATATTTTCGTCAAGAAATGTCTCTAGTGAGTGTGGCATCTTTACCTGGAAGGCAGGTTCTATTTTTGCCAATGTGGTTAGCTATCTACCAATGAAGAAAACAACTTATATGTGGCTGTATCAAAGAAAAAAAAATTAATTAAAAATACAAACCATTCATTGCAGATGCAAAGAAATTTCTATTTTTGTTATTTTCCATTGTATTTGTATACATTTGTTTTGGACTTAATTTGTGACCTTCCAAGCAAACATACGAGGACGTATATTGAGATGATAAAACATATTCCTGTTATTGAAGTGTAAACAACTACAACTGACCATATAGTTGCACTTAGGACTCCCCATAAAACCTAGAAAGAACACAATTTCATCTGTTTCAAAGGCCTGATACGTAAGTAAAACTGCATAATGTGCTATTTAGAGTAAAACAAAACATGCAAAGCAACTAGGAAAATTCCAAACTTAGAGATGCATTTGAGTAAATAATGGTTATAAAATGAAAGCAAGACAGAAAAGCGAAGCAGAGCCTTACCTTATACTCGTCTCCCAGAACTGAAATGCTAAAAAGAATACTGTAAATCTTCTCCTTCAACTACTGCTCAGCTGGCTTCAAAATTTAAAACCAATGGTCAAATCCCATCCAATGTTACAAGCAAGCGTTTATATTTGGGATGAAAATCCAACAAATGCTTAAATACACCACAAACTGAAAATGGCATCACAGCTAAAATGCATCACCATCCGCGGAAGCCATTCCTGTTAGCTACACAAACTGAAAATGGCGCGTTTTGAACTCAATTACGAGCCTGGCCCTCTGGATAATATCTTTCTCTTCTTATTCAGGAAAATGGCTAAGGTAACATTCAATTCACTCATTATTTTCAATACGACACTAATAGATTTCATGGGGAATATTTATACGACAGAATGCTTGTTCTGTATACTTTTTGGGAAGCTTAAGAAACAACGGAGAACCTAGGGAACGATCGTGGAGTTGGTATGGCGACAAATCGACTCTTCATCCTTATTTTGTTGTCAATTAAACCTAAAAGCGAAGCATATACAGGAAGAAGAGTATTCCGAAATCGCAGGGTGGAAGTAAGTATTTATGTGAAACGAAATCCATTACAGTGTTATGTGGCATGAAGTTCCAACATTGATTATCTATCAAGCTGCTTTCTTCCGATTGTGAAATTAGATTCAGTTGGGTGTGAACAAAAGATTTCACTCTCCCACTGTCTTCCCAACTCATACACGACAATTTATTTTTCGTTCGTGGAGCTTGAGAACCAGAGTTCCTCCTAACAATGGCGAAGAAGAAAAATGGATCGAAGAAGAAGAAAAATCGAACCCTAGCTCCGGAAGCTGTTGCATTGAAGGCAAAGCCTACAGGTTCAGGGCAGAACCTGTTCGAGACGCTGTGGACGAGAAAAAAAAAAATAAAATTTCGACCACCTGGGAAAAAAAAAAAAAAAAAAAAAAAGCAGAAAAGCCAAGGGCAACGCGTGGGATTGGCTCGTTCAAGAGCCATAGAAAAGGAGAGTGAAGGTGTTTGGCCTGTTATGTGTCCAATTTTTCGGATATGATTCTCAAAATTGTACTACGAATACTATGGTTTGTCTCCTTATCAGATGCAACAAGTTTCAATCAATTTGGATCATTCAAGCTTCAAATATAATAATTTTGCCCAGAACACTTGTTCGAGACTAGTTTTGGGCTAGTAAAAAAAAAACAGCCTCACCTTCCTTTTGTTACCAGGTCTGAACACTATTAACTTAATCAATGCCCATCAATGAAGGAGCCCACTGGGCAACGCGTCCAGGCACTGTGTAGCCAGCCCATCCAGCACGCGAGCATCACATTTGGTTTTCAAAACTAGAAAACTACCGAAGATCCTAAGCACAGCCTTTGCAGATGACGAAATTTGTGGAGTAAGTGGTGTTTGAGAAAGTTCAAATAACAGACAACCTCAAAACGCTGAACTGTGTAAGTCAGATATATAAAACAAAATGCTGAAGTGTGTAAATATATATAAAAAAAAAAAACCATTTTCTAGAAAAATTCCAGCACATTCTGGGGATATTGAATGGCCTCAGGTTTTGTTTCTGCCAGTTCCCACCACCCTCACCAGCCATATGGAAAATGAATACCATTAAGCTGTGAAAAAAGGAGACTTTGCTGAGCATTAAAATCCAACCAGAGCCATAGCAGTCTATGACTAATAGCAAGGATAGACCAGGATAATGCTCATCCGACACCTCAGGAATATGCTACAGAGAAACCCCCCAACCCAATCCAATATCGCCATGTGGACAAAAAAAAGTGAAACGGAAACTGATGAGAAGTAACTTGATCACCCTCCCTAAAGCCGAGAAGCCTAATTAGGACAGGGCAGGACCCGGGAGGCAGATACATGAGCTAGGGCTGGGCGGAATAGGGCTGGTCGATTGGAAGAATACCACTTATGCTCTTTGAAGGGGGGGATGAATGCAACAGACTGGAAGTGGGAGAGAAAACTCAACCCTATAGCCACTCCACATGGCGGCGCGCAAGTACGAAAGTGAGAGGGAAACTACCAAATAAAATGAAACCTACCAAATTAAAAGCATGAAGGAAAGAAAATGAAAACTACCAATTTAAATAGAACCAGGTGGAGATTATACCTGAAATCGGCAGTTTGAACCGCTTTCCATGGCGGAGTTGCAAGGGGGAGT
This sequence comes from Larix kaempferi, assembly GCA_027924585.1. Classification (NCBI taxonomy): domain Eukaryota; kingdom Viridiplantae; phylum Streptophyta; class Pinopsida; order Pinales; family Pinaceae; genus Larix; species Larix kaempferi. The sequence continues at coordinate 3,107,773 of BSBM01001492.1, read as the reverse complement.
TGCAGATCTTAGTTCTCCATGAGCTGATCTAGGAAAATGACGAATAGTGAGAGTTTTTCCTTTTAGGGTTTGTATGAATTCTTTATTAGTTTATTTTGCATGTAGTACGAGTGGCCGCATGTAGCATAGCCTTCACCTAGACGTGGATGCATTATGTGAAGCAGGTTCATGGAGCATAGCCTTTACATGGATGAAGGATGCGGTAAGTACAGCACAGCACGTTATCTACGTGGATAGGGTGGATGCCGTAGGAATGCGCCTTTTCCCCCATGGTTGGCATCCAACAAATAATAATAAATTAATTAATTAATTAATAATCATAATAATAATTATTTAAAAAAAGGGGGGGGTTGAAATTTAACGATTTAAGCCTATGTATATCAATTTTAAAAAGTTTTAATTATATTGATAATTTAGATTAAAATTTAAATTAATTATATGTAATAGTATAAGTATATATAATTAATTTAAAATGTGTTTATGTACTAAATTGAAATAGGGTTATAATCAAATTAGATGTTTTATTGGATGAAGTAGGAAATTGTAAATTTTGAAATGATGATGGATTTAGTGTTAATATCATTATTAATACTAGAATTAACCTATTAAAACATCTAAATTTAATGACAATTAAAAATTTAAATAGGACATGAAGCTTATGCTAAAGTACAATTGATAATCCATGGTATCATTGTGGGATGCAAACTCTATGATGGAAAAGATCATTAGAGTTAACTAGATGATGGTATCGCGTCAATAAAACTGTGTGGGGTATTTGTACTTTCATGATGCAATAGGAGGAGGTGATAAGATTTACAAAAAAAAAAAACTAGAGGAGACTTGAAATGCTAGGGTTAGTATCATTAGGAGAGGACTAGGATTGGACGCAAGGAAACTCTAGGGGAGATTTTCAAATGCTTTTCATGGAAATCATGTTCTAGGCAGGATTGAAACAAATTGAGGTTGGACTTGTTGGTGTTGATGCCAACTTGTTGAGCCTTTTAAAGCAACTAGGAGTAGCTTGGTACAATGCCTTGCTAGACCATATTTGTTTGATAGGGTTCATTTCTTAAGGTGCATTCCTAGCTAGGGATTGGATGCATTAGAGAGTTGTCACTCTGATTGAAGTTGCGAACATCATATCTAGGAATATATCGCCTTGGGTTGAAAAATAAACTTATCGAAATTATCAGGAGAAATTAGAGATATTGCAACACTGCTTATGATAAGCTTGAAGGACAACCTTGTATCGGCTTATGATAAGTTGTCGGCATGTATTTGTAACTTCATTGTGGTACATATGAAGTGTACTTTGCTACCAAAATTCACACGTTGTAGATCTAAATTGAGCTTACGTTTTGACAGTGATAGATCAAATTCTAGTGCTAGTTATGGATGTCATTTAGGAAAAAAAAAAAAAAAGAAGAAGAATATTTTGTTGATTTAATGAGTTAATAGCGGAAATCTGTATAAATATTAGAATGTTCACCTAAGAGAAATGTTCGTTTCCATTTAAGCAAATAATAAGTTGTTTCCATTATCTAGAAATAGTTTTTGTAATAACGAGTAAGGGGCATGTTCTCCCTAATAATGAACTTCCTTGTGGAAAGAATTGCAAATATATATATAGGTGATAGTTATAATAGACACGGATATCGATGTAGTTGATACATGGGTGATAGTAGGTATGCATATTAATATGAATACAATTACGATAGTTATTGAGATTAACGATGAGAAAAGACAAAAGAAGCAAGCACTTAATGAACCTGTTATACAAAAAAGAGAGTAATGGCATATGATAAGTATTATTAAATGAAGTAATATATAGCGAGTGTACGTACGGGCCACGTAATGTGAACATTAATATAATACAATCAACGAAGGATATAATTTTCAACTAATATGGGGGTCAACGTAATGTAAAACGCTATGCAATATGGGGTAATATGATTAAGAGTGGATGGTAAAGAGTAAGCATGAGGAGATCCTAGATGCGATGGATTGTATCAATAAATAACGAAATAGAAGGGCATTATCATTAAGCCTGAAATGTATAATGCATATATGCATAAAGGAACACAATGATGAAGTAACGTGAATATGTTAGGGAATTTGGCATCACTATTAGGGAGAGTAGGATAACGCATGTTATACTCGTAAGTTAATGATGAAAGGAGGTGGCAAGGAAAGAATATAACAATAGTAATGAAGAGTAGCTCATAGTAGAATGAGCATGTGCAAGTGGTGTCTAGTCTTGGGGGTACAAGGGATTAAATTTTAGTACCTCAAATAAAGGCATGCTCTTAACCTTCACCTAGTAAGGGTAGATTAAGAGCAGGTCGACAATGTAGGGGGTTGTCAAATGAGAAATTTTTAGGGCACGATAACTTGGAATTCATGGTGCATGTGAAATGATGGTATTCTATAAGGGAGTGCACTGAAGTCATAAAATTTAATCGATAACAACGGAGTATAGTACGAGATGCATGAGTCGTAGTTCATAAGGAGCATTAAGTAAAGATATGAATTAAAGAAGTAATGGTTTCCCCACGAGATTATATTAGTTCGAAAAAAAGGAGAATAATAAATAAACATGATAACATTTGAATTTTAAGAAACCATGTAAACAATAATAGTCCTCCTAGTTTAATGAATGATACAGTACTTTGTTATCGCTTATTACCGATAAGGAAATAGTAATGTATGACCTTAAGATTTAAAGGACATGAACCTTCTTTTCCTGAGAGAGGTATCCAGCCTTAAGGGCCCTTGGTAGTTGCGTTTTGAGTGCATACAAAATATGAGTTATAAGACTTCCATTTTAAACCGTTGATTATTTCAGGCTAAGTTGGGTCAATATAAGCTTCTGGAAAATTCGTTGTGTTATGAGAAAACCTATTTAGATGATGTAACTTAAAGGATATTGTAAAAAGGTAAGATGTATGACACTAAGGTGGATAGCACATGATTATAACATTTAGGCATTCTAGGCATAACATTGAGATTCGACAGAAGGATTAATCTAAATGTTCTTAAATTATTTAGAACACATAGCATGGGATAAAAGAAGTAACATTTTAAGATAATATCGACATATTGGGTCAAGTGAAAGATAAGTAGGACATGTATGGCTAGGACCTGCTACTTGCGAGAATAAAGAGACTAGGTGTTAAAATTTTCCTCCATTATTTTAACCGTAACTTCGAGACGAAGTTTCCTGAAGGGAGGGCGTATGTAACGCCCCATATTTCGACTAGGCATGTTTATCAGTCAACCATACTACATAGTCACTTATTATCTATTGGACTCAGCTCGACTGAGTAAACTTTATTACAACATGATGGACCCAATTATATGATGTTACTGTGTTTTATGATTTCACTATGATTATGATGTTGTTACGTTATGCAGTTATGATGTCATGATTTTCATAGGACTCCCTTGTTTTACGATTACAATATGTCTTTATATGTTTTCATTAATAAGATGTGAAGTATATGATGCGGTACGTGAATACCATCTATGATATGATTTATTGAAGTGTTATATGTCATATGCATCTTTGATGAACTAAAATTGTCGCAAGAAATAAAATGATGTTGATAATATGGATCAATTGGTGATTGATGGGAAATACTTTCTATAAAATGTGTATTTTGCGAAATATTAACCTACAGGACATAAAGGCTATGGGATAGCCAGTTACTTGAACTGATATATATTGGAAAGGAAAAACATGTTCATACAGTAAACCTTAGCAGCCAAAATGATGATACGATAACACAAACTGATAATCCCGATAGCAGCAAAGTATGAGTTGATAAGGGCGTAGGCCCAGTATGTTGAGAGGGATGGATGTGTTTCCCACCCTATGTTTCCATGAGACCCGAGGTCGTGGGAGGGCTGTGCTGAGACACGCTCCCCATGTTGTTGTGATGACGATGGTCGGATGCCTGCTAGGGGAGGATAGGTCCACTGTTCAGCCGACGCTATCGCTCTCAAGTTCTATGTGGTCAGATCGGTGAGTCCGACATCCACTTTTGTACTAGCAGAGGAAGGATAGGGAGGATGTTGGACGTAGGTTATGATGGGAGGATGTGTTAGTTAGTACTGTTGAGGGTTTAGTATTCCTTGATTCCGAGTTAGTGGTAGAAGGTACCCTTCCTTGTACATGATTGATTAAACTAATGTATAGATAAAGATAATGATGTGAAATCGTAAAGAATTAACTGTTAAAAAACTAAGAATGTTGAAGTAATTGTACTATATATATTATGTTTGTTCTTCTACATGGGGGTAAATACTACTATTAGTTAGCAGGTATGCATAGGCGGGATGGGGTTTGTCTATAGTACATTTATGATTTGTGCATACACTGGCCACACATGCACACCTTGCACATGTACACTAGTATCGATATACAAACACTTAACATATTGAATAAATGTATAAGTTGTCATAAGTAATTAGGTTAATCATGCATTGATCGAATTCAGATAATGAGTATAAAGTTATTTAAGATGTGTAAAACAAGTCAATTGAGCTATGTATTACTCGTTGGTAAACATCGTGATATACAATGGAGACAAGTGTCATCAGTTAACATTATCATCTGAGAATTGTTGTAAATAAGGTAATGGTACTGTCTAATTAATTAGTAAGATTGTTTAAGCACATAAGGGTGCTTTGTTTAGAAGAACGACGATACTATGTAGATGTTAGGGTACTCATGTGATGAACAAATGATGTAAAAGACATCTTTATTAAATTCACCATTATTATTACCTTATGGGGATTTAATTAATATTATTACTTAAAATTTATTTTAATAATATTACTACCCATGTCATAACAATTGCAAAATAGGTAAAATTTAAATATTGACTAATGAATGATTAGAGTGTGATTATTTTACATTTCTAAGTTAAACATAATAGGATAACAATTTTGAAATGAATGTGATGTGATGGAAAATGGTTATTTAATTATTCAATACGAATCTTGGAATTTAAATCTCAAGATAAGTGATCTCGATGGATGAGGTAGACCATTAAGACACATCATGTCCAAGTTGAAAAGGGTCAACTATTTATATAATATTTTATTAATTACATTAATAACATTAAATACCAAGGATGGCGAATAGACTTGTAATTAATGAAGCTTGTCCCGAATGGATAACCTTTGGGTAATAATTCCCACCGTAATAAATTCTTACGACCGTCAATCAAAATCAAATGAATTTACCATGAGAGTAATTAATTATTCGGTACATTGAATGTGAAAAATATATTTTTATAAAGAAACGTGTATGAATGAACTAGTGGGAGGAGTAAATGTTTGAGGGGCTCGAGAGGGGGAGTTTGGGGCGGTGGAGTAAGCCCAAGGTCTTCTCGAGGAAGGAACTGTATATAGAGGGGGAGAGAGTTGAAGGTAGGGGGGATAGCTTGAAGGGGATAGAAAGGTTTTGGGAACAGAAAGGAGGTTTGAGAACAGAAAAGTTTGGGGAACTTAAGTGAAGACTGCTCTCGGGATTATCAGATTGTGGGCTCGGGGGCTTGGAAATCCTTTGATTTCCAAGGGCCAGCAAGATAATAGCTGGTCGGTAGGGTGGACACTTCATTTTGGCTGATTAAGAGGATATACAACCTACTACAACCTACGGTTAGCATCAGCATCAGGTAATTTTCTTGATTATTTATTTTATTTAATTATTATGTGGAAACGTACTCTGAAACCTGCATATACCTTCTTACTGATTTATGATTTATTACTGTGAGCATATTCTTATGCAAAAACTATAAGTTGTTGAAGGAAAATATTGATATATTAGTTATTCTATTAAATGCGAATGTATGATTATTGGAGACAACACAGTATGCTAAACATCATTTAGAAGCATAGAATTTTCTTCAGAAATTTACTCACACATACCTGAATGAATTACTACATAGGGAAATTAACTTAGAAATTTACTTAGTGCTCTGCTGTAAAAACCAGAGCACTACAAGGCCCTTACTGAAGAGTTTTGCATTGATCATAAGAGGAGTACACCGTACCATCTTCAAGAAAATGGAACTGTTGAGGCTTTCAACAAAGTATTGGAGAATGCGCCGACAAAGGTATGCAATGTCAACAGGGATGATTGGGATCTGCGCATTCCAACTGTATTATGGGCGTACAGGACTACTTGCAAGAAATTGACTGGCCATACACCTTTTAGGTTGGCCTATGGACATGAATCAGTGATTCCTATGGAGTATATTTTACCCAGTTTGAGAATAGTTGTGTTTACAGGCATGGAAGATCAAGAGGCACTAGAAGAAAGACTTCTACACTTGGTTGGGTTGGAGGAATATCGCTTCATCGTAGGCTTTCACCAGCAAGTGCAGAAAGACAGAGAAAAAGCATGGCATGATATCCATAGAAAAAATAAGTCTTTTCAGGTAGGTGACCTAGTCCTCATGTATGATAGAAAATTTATGAAATTTCCTGGCAAGTTTAAGATGCATTGGCTTGGTCCATATATTGTTGTGCATGTTACTAACATTGGCGCAGTTCCGTTAGCCACATTAGCTAGAGACAATCTACCCTAATTGGTGAATGGAAGTAGGATAAAAACCTATCGGGATAGCCCTACTTCACAGAACCCTCAATAGAATGAAGCCGCAAAGTTATTAAAAAAAAAAAAGAGAGAAACAGAAAAGAAAAGAAGAACCGCACAGTATGAAGCTTAAAAAGGAAGCTGCGCAGATCCAATGAAGGACAGAAGATGCAACGTTCAGAACCAAGAATCAAGGCACTGCGAAGCAATGGCACTGGAGTAGTGATGATCCGCCGCGCAGTTCGACGCAACATTCCAAGAAACTAGCTGTTACAATGTCGGTCGAAAAACTTGCCGTTATACGGTGACGTTGTCGATGACCGCTTGAGCATTTAACGCAGAAACAGTCATTTTGAAGGAATTAATGAAGGAAAGGACCCGAATCTTTAGCGGATTTGGCTAACGGACATGCCATTTAATGCTTTTCTAGATGTTGATGGGTGCGACTGAGCCTAACTGTGCCTAGAAATACCATTGTATTTGGACTCGCGGGCATTACCGAAACTATGAAATTCTTCTACAAAGCCATAGCCTAAATTTGTTTACAGTGAGCGCTAAGTGATCCCGTGAGTTTGTTAACAGATTATTCAGTGAATGTCTGAAAATTCCTCTACTGAGCAAGAGTTCACAGTCAAGTAGGCTGTGAGGGTGTTTAAGTACGGAGGGAATGGAGGTTTTATGAGAACTCCCGCTAAGAAGGTTGTTATATAGTAGGGACAGGGTTCATGTCGATCCCCACGACAATATGCAATTATGCAAAGCAAGGGAAAGGAACCAGTGGTGGAGAAGACAAAACCACAGAAGATGATCTCCATGCTACCAGAAGTTCCGCTCAGCGATAAGGAAATCCCACTAACTTTGACTCCTCAGTATATTTCTCCGCGTGCACAGGAGGAACTAGCCGTTAGGCTGTCCAGGAATGCGAAGTATGAGATACCGCTTCCCCCGATATCCAAACATGTGAAACTAGAGAAAAATATGTTGGGTAAGACTACATAATGTAAGTTCGAGGACCACGACTTACTTCAAATGAAAAAGGAGTTGATCGAGCCAAGGTACTGGCAATTTCAGCCAGATAAGTACATGTGCTGGAAGAAGGATGTGAAAGGAAATTCTGTGCTGGTCACGCAAACATGGTTATCTAGAGTAGTTGAATCGGGGTTGCTCAACTTGTTGAGGCTCCTGCACTTCGACTGGAGCCCAGAACTGAATGCAGTGGTGCGCACACTCATCTCGCGCACACACCAAGGCTATCTGTGGTTGGATAGGAATGTCGACTTGAACATCTACCTGATACATCGCATAATGGGGTTAAGAAAGCAAGGTGAAGACCCTAAACAATTATTTCAAGGAAAGCACAGGGACAAGGAAGTTGCCACGCAGATGAAGTCAACACACAGGGTCCCGAAAGGAAAAAGAGGATTCATCACGGACGATATAGCCGATGATGCTATGCGGTTCGTAACACAGCTGCTAGCAGGGAAAATATTGCGGAAGGCAAGACCTACTAAAGTACCAGTTGGAGCGGTGCTGCTTGGGGCGAAGGCCGCGACGGGCAGAAGATTTAACTGGTGTCAATGCCCGTTGAATGAATTTCTAGAAGATGTGCACGACACGTAGATGCATGGAAGAAACTTTCACTATAGCTAGCTGATGGTATTGATTGAATTTTTGGGTTGGAAGGACCCAAAACACTATGTGGGCCTCATTGCTAGCATCAATGACTGTAGAGGGCCCATATCTGTGAATCTGTGGGCAAATTTAATGCCAAAAAGACAACGCGTGTCGAAGGAAGTTTTCTACATATATTTCGAGCAGTTGTGCGAGGTCATCGTTAAGACACCACGGATATCCAAAGAGGTAACATCTAAATATATTTGCACCATAAATTTTTGCGTTGACATGCATTCCATTTACATTTCAAAAAAGGCACAGAAAGCGAACCCAGAATGGTTCCAAGGGAACTATCACATGGATGAGACAGATATCGACCTCATCATGAAAGAATGGGTAGATGAATGGAAGGTCGAAGGACCTATGATCATTGACAGCGACTCTGAAGAAAGTAATCCGATTTCGACAACTATTGTTGAGGAATTACCATCGGGAAAAAGAAAGGAGCCTGGGAGCTTAGTGCAGGAGAAAGTACAGAAAAGAAGCAGAAGGATTCAAAGGGCCAGTTGGACATGACGTTAAATGATGACAATTATGAGATGATCACATCCTCGGTCACCTTGCATCTGGAAGATGTGCTAAACCTCAAAGACAGTAACGATGAGGCGATCCAGGTAAGTTTACAGAAGAACCTCACTGCTTTGCAAGGCATAGTGACAATGTTTGAGCAAGCCCAGTGCAACTTAGCTCAGAGATCCGAGTCAGAAGATAAATCGACAGGAACATCGCAGCAGAATAAAATGCCTTTAGCTCTGACCATGGCGCTGAGATCGTGCATCGTCAAACTGGATCCGCTAAGTGTCATATTACCTCGCAATGAACTAGCGTCAGGCGCGCAAAGGATAGAGCATGTGGACTCGACATTGCGATGTTTCCACTTTAAGGACTGCACAATCTGCATTTGCAGGTTGTGGAAGAAATTCATGACCGAGATAGAGTCATCATCAGCTACCATCATGAGTTACAAGAAAATTACAAGCAACTAGAATAAGAGAGTGCGCAGAAGGCCAGGGAGTTTGATAGCACACAAGAGTAGTGAAAAAGGATAGATCAAACTGTTGCTTCAGTTTGCGTAGCGAACCCAGAGTGTGTCAAGCAGCCGGAGCTCACAGACACTATTCTTGTTAGTTTTTCATCATTTAATTCAATAGATCTAGGATCTTAACTAAAAGAACAACATGTACATCATATCAAGCATAAGAGACAAGAGACACAAAACATTTCACTGGGGAAAACCAAGAAGGTGAAAAACCCCGCAACTTCCTCAGAGATAGAATAAGCATCAATACAAGGATCACCATGATCAAACCCAAGAGATATATATCTTTAGCAGCATGCTCCTCCTCCACTTGTGTGCACTCCTCCTCTCTCTCACTAATACGAAGTGAGTGAACAATAGAATGTATGAAATGAGAGAGACACACTCTCTATTTATACACTAACTTGACTTGACCTTTACTCAACTAGGTCGGCCTCAACTTAACCACTTAACATAATGCTGACTGGGTTGACCCCCACTAGGGTGGTCTAATAACCCTTTGACCCACATGACTCATACAGGGCCGACCCCATCAAGGTGGTCTAATAACCCATCAAGTATAAGTTACGACACTTACAATATCACTGACAACACTTCCAATCAGAGGAATAATACATCTCCATTGGGGATACAATAAAGTACAAATACAATATACAAGTGACTATCTTCCAAAGTTACAAATACATCAACAATTCTTAAGATCGGCTCAGTAGTCAGCGATCTTAATGTAGAAATGACAGACATGGAGGTGGACTATAAAGCAAAGATTGCCACTCTAGAGGCACAGAATCCTCCAAAGACACCACCTGATAAGCAATAGCTTAGAACAACAGAAGTACAAGCTGCTGCAGATAGCATAGCCAATGAAGTGGCTAAGTGCCAAACCTTACTGGATGAGGCGTCAAAAGGGTTCACTGCCTGCAGGAGGAACCTGAGTTGATGCAGGTCCAAAGTGAAAGCCCTACCATCGAAAGATAGACTTTGAAGATATCCAGAAGTCAGAGAACTGAAAAGAGAACTTCAAGCGCTAAGAGATAGGGAGGATGAAGCTGGAGATAAATTGCAGCCGCTGCAGGAGGAATCCCATGAACTCACACAGACGATTGAATAAAAATTGACAGAGCTCCGCGACGCGCATGACTCAGTACAAGAGCAAACTGGGGATGATATAACACTTAATGTATTGGAGATCGTCAAGCAAATTGAGCAGGATAAAAAATAAATGGTTGCAAAGTTGAGTGCAATGTATCAAGAATTCACTGCTAAGTTAGCTCCACAAGAGGAAGAGCAGCTAGCAGAGGCAAAAGTTGAAAGTGGCTCGGGGACTAGCCACATGTAAGTGTTAGGGGCTTGTTGGGCTTGTCCCAAGTAAGGAAATTTTGAGAAGAACAGTTTTGGAGCTGTAGCGCAGCTCAGATGAATAATTTTTGGCAAAGATAGTTTTTGGTAGCTGCGACGATACAGTGCAGTGCAGCATTGGTAGACGAAGGAAGTCAGCACCGCGAAGTTACAGCGCTGCGAAGAGCCTGATCCATGAAGATCCGACAAGGCAGAATTTGGAAGGAAAATGGTACACATTCTGGTTAGACCATTGGCGGTCTATTTTTGGTTAAGATACTCCATGATTACCAGCAGGCGGGTAAGGAGTGATGCGGAAGGAAAGATACCGGTCGCACAAGCAAGGCAGCACTACGTGAACTGGCCGCATAAATTCGTTAGAAAGGAACAACATGGTGAAAGTGACCTGTCGGTAGGAGCTTGGCAGGGGGGATGAAAGTGACATGACCACGCATAGAAGGATGGCCATGACAAAGAGTCACTATCAGAGCCTAACAGTCCTGGTTAGCAGGGTAACCGGACTAGTTTTGTGGAACCTTAGGGTTTTTGAGCCTATGCATTGTAAAGACGTGACCTACGGGCACGATCTATAAAAGGGCACATTTTGTATGGGGAAGGGTAATCGTTAATCTTTTGTTTGTGAATTTTTAATATTTTTTGTTGAACATTGATCTCTATTGAGAAAAGATTGTAAAGGCTCTGCAAGATGCGTGCACAGAGACCTACTGAGAGAGAAGAGAGTCTGCAGCTGAGTGCGCAGACTGGAACTGTTGTACCCTTCCCAAAGATAATATAACAACAGTTCTTGTGGACATAGCTCCCATCCTAGGGGTGAACCACATTTAATTCTATGTTATGTGATTGATTGTATGCATTTAGATCTGTGTATTTGCTTATGTGAATGGTTAAGATTCTGTTTATGAATGCATGTGTTCTGATTTTATATGTATTCACCATATGAATGAAAAATGAGAATGATATGTTAAGTAATCACATATATGAATGAATGCCGGATGCACCGGTACTCCGCAGTTAGATGAATGCATGAACTAGTCGGATAAAAACTTAGCACAGCACCGGAAGTGCGCAATGATATTGTTGTTGTTAGAGTGTATAAGGGTGCAAGGTTCCATCTATTATGCTTGTTGAATGCACCTTTTTGCATTAAGTAAGGTCTTTTGAGAGCACATAAGTGCTGGGAGGAAGCACAACCATTTGTGGCATTGTCCTATCGTCGAGACCCATCCCGCATCGACCTCGGGCACGTGATAGTCCAAGTATTAGCCGCGGAGAGGTGGAACTTCGTGCAGTCCGCAGTTCATAGCGCGAGTTCTGTAGCACGTTGCTCGTCAGTCTAGATAAACACTCATCACCTATTTATGGAAACCTAATTCCATAGCCTCCCCATTACTTCTCCTCGGGTGAGACCCCAGTCTGTTCGTAGATTGTTGCCAAAAGGGCTGGTGAAAAGGGGTTTTGTTGGTTCCTTGAATCGCACAGAACCTAGGTCTTTATAGAAAACCTCAAGAACAGTTATACAAGCCAACAGAAATTACACTTCTTAGGTCTATACTGCATTTATAAGAGTGATGTTATATAAATAAAATACATATCATTCATGTCCTTTTGAAAAATAATGATCTATCTTACCATTTTCCCTTTCTTCTTTTTAACTTCATACCGCCCCCTTGAAGAAAACGTCCACATCAACTAATTGTAATTTAGGAGTTTAGAGGACATAATTTGGAGAGGGAACCAATTCTTTATTAGAATTAGAGGTATTATTTTGTGAAGTCTCATGATTCCAAATGGAGGGGCTCATTGATAATTACCACCCTTAAGAAGAAAAACATTGTATTGATATCTTCTTCTCAATATGCATTTGACACATATGGATAAACAATATTCTGCTTCTCTAGAACACTCGATTGTTTATTAGAATCATTTTGATCTAATTCATCCTCCGAATAGGGTTTATTCACATGCTTGCAAACTTTTTGGTTTAGGTTTATATCCTTTGTTCCTTTTTCAGTAGGCGCATGTATGAGGACAAGAATTCTGGAGATGCCCTAGTTGTTGATAGAGCCAACATCAAAAGTATTCTCATAATATAGAACTTGAATCCATTTAAAATTTCCCCGCTATAAGAATATGTTTTTCGATAGACCCTAACTTAAATGTTAATCTCAATACATATTTTGGAATATGCGAAAATACTTAGTTTAATCCGTTGCAGATATATTTTGATTTAATTGCCCAAAGTATTGTTGATATCTTTAAGAACTGATAAATTCCAAAAATGTAGGGGTAGATCTGTGATCCAAACACAAATTAACATTTTTGTTATAGACATAGTAGAAGGCTCCAAAGAGGGAAGGCTACAAATAAGAAAGAAGAGCATATGTACAAAAACTTTTGTAACTCCACAAATTTAATAGTTTTTAAAGCATAATTAATCATACACTACATTGAGGGGTAATAGTTGAAATGGCGAGGAGGTAATTTTTGCACTGTCCCCACCTAGGTTTAGATCCCCAATGAGACATGGTCTATTGTGAAAATGATAGAATGATAAATGACCCATGGGATAAAGGTACCCTTGGGTGTGCCTCAAGATGTCTCAACCCTTGCGAAGTCATAAGTTTCCTATTAGGCACTCGCTTGCAAGTTGTTGGCACTAGCCTAAGGTTTATAGTAGTAGCCAGCTAGATTTAAACCCAAGTCTCACCTAAGTAATCTCGACTAGTCATTGATTACCCTAGATTAAAAAAAAATCATACACAACAATTAAATCCTAAAAATCTATAGATGATTTCCTCCATTACACTTGCTCAATAATCCTTTTTCTTACCTCAATATTTTTTTTATGAAATTGCATTATAGTCTCAGAGGGATTTCACCTTATTTGAATATGAACATCGGTTTATAGTCTCTTTAAATTTATGAATTGAAAGCTTTGTCTAGGCATACAAACTTCACCACTAATTACTGTTTTTTTTAATTTTTAATAGGTTGTCTTCTTCTATCTCTATCTCCTCTTTCTTCTTTCTCTGTTTTCTCATCTGCTTTATTCCACTTTTGTCTTATTCCTCCTTCATATTCTTCATATCTCTTCTCAGTCATCCTTCACTATTCCTTGTAATTTTCTTATTTACATATACCCCCTTCCTCTTTCATGGGAAAAACATAATCCCTTCTTAAAACTTTTAAAGGCTCAATAATTGATGCATATAATCTTCTTTAACATAATTCTTCCACATTTCCTTTTTTTTTCTACTCGGTATTTCTAGGGATTTGTTTTACTAAAAATAGATATCTAGTTGGGGGCAAGTAAATAAGAGGATAATTACCAATCTTAGGATGGAGTGAGGAAAAAAATGAGGATGGGTAGTGTAGCTACAGAGATGTAATTTCTAGTTGGACTTGAAAGGGTTGAAACTAGGTGTAGATTCTAGTAAACTTTTATTGTTTTCTTTTTCTTTTTCTATATTTAATCTGAGTGTGGAATGAAATGTGAAGAACCTGCAACAATTAATTGACGAAAATACACAATATATCATATCACAGAATACTTTTATTGATCGCAGGCCACTTCGAGGGGGAAACCTCCTTTGAGCAAGCTCAATATAAAATAACTTCACTGTGCCTTCATAGGCCTCAACACACACTTATATACTAAGTCTAGGCTCCAATACTATGGGTCAAAACCATGGGACACTACAAACTATGGATCAACAATACTACGGGCGTCTTACAAAGCATATGCACCAACAACAATAACACAAACTATGGATCAACAAATACTACGGGATGACTTACAAAGCATATTCGTCCAACAACAATATACTAACAAAGCAAAGACATGGGTTCCTAACATCCCCTCCCCCTTAAAAAAAAACTTTGTCCTCAAAGATTTAGATGTGGAAATTGTTGTTGAATCTGAAGGAGTGTTTCCCATGTAGCATGCTCTGGTTGCATTCCGTGCCACTGAATGAAGACCTATGTGATAGAGCGAGAGTGAAGCTGACGAGTGCACCGATTGAGGACGACCTCTGACTCCAAAAGGATGGATCCTTCATTATCCAGTTTGGGTAAAATAGTTTTTCCACTGATGTTGGTGCCAAGAACTTTCTTCATACAAGAGACATGAAATACTGGATGAATGCGGGAAGAAGGAGGAAGTTCCAATTTATAAGCAATGGACCCAATCTTCTGAAGAATATGATATGGCCCATAGAACTTTGGAGCGAGCTTATGACGCCCTTTGATTTTCAGGGAGGATTGCTTGTATGGATGGAGATGAAGAAAAACCATATCGCCTGCTTGAAAAGTGTGCTTAGAATGGTGCTGATCAGCTTGTTGCTTCATGCGATTTCTTGTCATGTGAAGATTGTCCCGCAAAATGCGAAGAATCTGTTCATGGTTTCGAAGGAACGTGTCAACTTCCTGAATTGGTGAACTGTTGGGGGTGTATGGAAGAAGAACTGGAGGTGCCTGACCATAGACTGCTTCATATGGGGTCATTTTAGAGGCAGTGTGGCAAGAGGTATTGTACCACCATTCAGCGAGAGGGATCCACTTTTCCCACTGATGTTGCTGTTCAGAGGTGAAGCAACGAAGATAAGTTTCCAAGCATTTATTGATAATTCCAGTCTGACCATCTATTTGTGGGTGATACCCTGAACTCATCTTCAGTTTGGTGCCAGTGTGGCGAAATAGTTCTGTCCAAAAATGATTGGTGAAAGTCGCATCATGATTCGAGACAATGGAAGAAGGGATGCCATGAAGATGAAAGATCTCGTCCAGGAAAATTTGAGCCACTGAGGAGGCTGTATAGGGATGGCTGAGAGCACACAAATGACTATATTTGGAGAGGCGATCAACCACAATGAGAATCACTGTCTTCCCACCAGATTTAGGGAGCCCTTCAATGAAATCCATAGAAATATCTGTCCAAATACGTGCAGGTATGGGAAAGGGTTCGAACAATCCTGGAAGGAGTGTCGTTTCACCCTTATTGCACTAGCAGGTATCACATTCAGCCACCATCTATTGAATTGTCCTTTTCATGCCCTGCCAAAAGAAGTTACGCCGTGCCCGTTCATACGTTTTGAGGAATACAGAGTGCCCTGCCGATGGAGAAGCATGGAGTTCATAGAAGACAACGTGTTGAAGATCTGTGCTCTGGGGAAGCACCAGACGACCCTTGTATCTTGGGGAAGCACCATCCCAAGAGTAATGTGGTACAACAGAAGGGTTGTTGGTCAAGCGTTGGATGATTTTAGATAAGGAAGAGTCATTGACATAACCCTGTTGAACATATTGCAACCAATTTGGAACAGGCATAGAAATAGTTGAAAGAGAACCTTGGGCATCAAATGTGCGAGAAAGAGCATCTGCCACAATATTGTCCTTACCTTTCTTGTAAGTGATCTCATAGTCATAACCCATGAGTTTGCTAACCCATTTCTGTTGTGCTGGGGAGGAGACACGCTGTTCCAAGAAATATTTCAGACTCTGGTGATCAGTCTTGATGCAAAAATGATTCCCTAATAGGTATGGTCGCCACTTCTGTACTGCATGCAAAATAGCCATCATTTCCTTCTTATTTGTAGAGGCAGCTAAATTCTTACCTAAAAGGGCTTTGCTGGTGAACGCAATGGGGTGTTCATCTTGAAGGAGAACAGCACCAAGTCCATTGTCGCAAACATCACTCTCAATCGTGAATGGCTTGGAAAAATCGGGCATAGCTAGAATAGTTGTAGTACACATAGCTTGTTTCAGTTTTTCAAATGCACACTGAGTAGCATGTGTCCATGTAAAAGAATCCTTTTTCAATAGAGCAGTTAAAGGAGCTGCAATCTTCCCATAATCCTTGACAAACTTGCGGTAGTAGCTAGTCAACCCCAAAAAACCACGAAGGATCTTGAGTGTCTGAGGATGCGGCCAATTGTTCATGGCATTGATTTTGGCAGGATCCACGCGAACCCCTTGTGCTGAGATAATGTGCCCGAGATACTCAACTTCCTTCTGTCCAAAAACACATTTAGACTATTTGGTGTGGAGATGATGGTCAGAGAAAAGTTGCATGACAAGATCCAGATGCTGGAGATGTTCATCCCATGTTGTACTATAGATGAGGATATCATCAAAGAATACCAGAATGAATTTCCGCAAGTAGGGCCAAAATATTTTATTCATTAAGGCATTGGAATGTGGAAGGAGAATTAGTGAGGCCAAAGGGCATGACCAAAAACTCATAGTGGCCATCATGTGTGCGGAAAGCTGTTTTAGGGATATCATCCTCATGAAACCGAATTTGATGATACCCAGAACGAAGATCCAACTTGGAGAAAAATTGAGCCCCATGAAGCTCATCAAGAAGCTCATCAACAACAGCAATTGGAAACTTATCCTTGATGGTGAGGTGATTAAGTTCTTGAAAGTCAATGTAGAATGGGAGTACAGGGGTTCCCGGGAAGTTTCAAGGGAAATAGAGTGAAAATAAGGGAGATATGGAGAAAAAACTGATTTTTTTTTCTAGCATGGAGCGGCTACGGCTCGGAAGGGATCTGAAACAGATAGATATGAAATGACCCAGAAGTAAGCGAAAACAGAGGGATTTGAAATGACCCCGAATGGATCTGAAACGGCTGGATCTGAAATAGATCTGAAACGGCTGGATCTGGAACGACTTTCAGAATGGATCTGAACGGCTGGATCTGAAACGACGCAGCAGTGATATACAATAGTTCAGTTGAAAATAGATATGGACCCTAGGTATGTGCGACTTCCTAACAATTCAGGGGTTTCACTTGGCCACCAATGCTATCTGACGGCTTGCGTATTTGGGAAGTACCCCTCACTCCATGGCTCAGGTAAAACTGATAACCGCTTTTCCACAAACGACAGCTCTTGGTTTACCTCACGGGTGGGAACTAGTCAATCAGGTAGGGGTCGTTGCTCTTTTTGCTGGCAGGTCCTCTCAATGGGCTAGCTACTTCGAGGTTCCTGTGGTACTCCTCACAATGAGTTTTAGGGCTTATTCCCAAGTACTTCCCACAGTTAAGCGGATAGGGATTATTCCCAAATCCGAACCTGCAACAGATGCGAAAAAAAATTTGGTAGAAATTTCACCCAACAAGCCCAAGAAAGTGCTCTGATACCAGATGTGAAGAATCTGCAACAATTAATTGACGAAAATACACAATATATCAGATCACAAATACTTTTATTGATCGCAGGCCACTTCGAGGGGGAAACCTCCTTTGAGCAAGCTCAATACAAAATAACTTCACGGTG
Organism: Larix kaempferi; assembly: GCA_027924585.1. NCBI lineage: Eukaryota > Viridiplantae > Streptophyta > Pinopsida > Pinales > Pinaceae > Larix > Larix kaempferi. The sequence continues at coordinate 3,089,813 of BSBM01001492.1, read as the reverse complement.
CGTTCATAGGTCTCAACACACACTTATATACTAATTCTAGGCGCCAATACTATGGGTCAAAACCATGGGCCACTACAAACTATGGATCAACAATCCTACAGGCGTCTTACAAAGCATATGTGCCAACAACAATAACACAAGCTATGGATCAACAAATACTACGGGACGACTTACAAAGCATATGTGTCCAACAACAATATACTAACAAAGTAAAGACATGGGTTCCTAACATGAAAAAGGACTATTATTATTCTACTACTAGCTTAGTAATCTCGATGTCTCTAATATGTATTTAGTGTGTTTGCATTGTCTACTTTCTTTGTTTTAGTGCCAGTCCATTTGCAGGTTTAAATAATCATTCAAGGTGTTTCTTTGGAAACATAATATGTGCATTTTGATGGACAATTTTAGAGAATAAATTGTCACATATTGGAGGTTTTCTACATCAATTTGGTAGTAGAAAAACCCACAAAAAATTGGAGGGAATTCCATGTGAGCTAAGGAAGAAGAGGTAGGAGGAATGCAAGACAAAGATTAAATATACAAGAGGAACTACTCATAAAGTTGGAGGCCTTCAATACTAGGTCATGTTATGAAAATTACAAGGAAGAACCATAAGTTCAAAGGGTTTGGATTGGAGTCATGGATCCCATTGAGAGGATTATTGAAGATAGAGATAAAGAGAACTCAAGTTAAGGTTAAAGTTTAAAATTTTTAAGGTGAATTAAATATTTAAGTGTTCCTAGATTGGATCAAGAGTTACATAGATACTATGAGATGGAAGGAATTGAGAAAACTAATAGATAAGGCTCAAATTTGCAACATAAAAAATGAAGTCTCATGCTACTCTATGGTGGGAGAACATGTAGAATGTTAGGAGAAGATGAGGGAAACATGAAATTAGAATGTGGCCAAAGATGCTAAAACATTTGAAAGATAAGTTCACGCCCTCATATTATCAACAAGCACTTTTATGGAGTTTCAAAATTTAAGATAGGAGTTATCCATACTAGCTTATGCTAAAGAATATTTGAGGCTATAAATTAGGATTGGTTTACAAGAATATGATGAGCATGCAGTGGCAATACACATCAATGGGATTATATTTCAATTCCAAGATAAGCAATCCTTTCTCAAAGTGATCACCTTAGATGAGGCAAATCAATTTGCCTTTTTTTTGTAATGCTGCAAAGTTCTATTAAGCTAGAAGAAGTAGAAATACAACAATAAATACAGTCTGAGGTGGTCTCAGCCAACCATGAAGATCTGAGAATTCTAGGTAGTTCTGATACGAATTATACAAAAAATACTGCCTAGAGTTGGGAAAACAGGATGAACTAGATGAGATTGCATGACCATGGAAACATAGAAAATAAACAGAGTGGCAATGTAGCTTAAGCAAAAAATAAAAAAACATCTGGAAAACCTCCTTATCAGTGAGCAGAAGGTGCCTTAGCATCAGAGGGGGTCTCCTCTAGGATCGGACAATTGTAGCAGGTGTTGTCCTCCACGTCGTCCGGCTGTGGCATAGAGTTCTTCACAGCTGGCTGAGTGATCTTCATTATAGGAGGGGTGACCTTCGCTGTTGGATGAATGTCCCTCACCAAAAGCTTAATTGGTAGAGGAGTTGTCTTCCTGCATCCAAAATCACTTCTTTCCTTTTCATTGCGGGTGCGCTTGGCTAAGATCAGGCCCAGGGTGGATGGAATGGGGAAGGAGTACTGGATCGCATTTTTTCCCCTCTGGATATCTAGAGCCTTGCCACAGGGATGGACCAGATAGGGACTTGCGGGGGTGTTCAATTTGTTGCCAACATGAGTGGCCAGATTGCCAAGTGTCACCATAGTTCTGACCACCCGAGGGGGGGGGTGGTTCCATGAGCAATTCTCTCAGGTCGAAAATCACGTCGAAGGTGGTGGGTGGGGGCATAGGCCTCCCAGTTGAAGGAGTTCTCCAGACTTCGTAGGGTGGCGTCCATGTTGGGAAGGGTGGCACTCAAGGTCTGCGTGGCATGTCTCGCCGTTTCCCAACTGGCCAATATATCTTCCATAAGCTCACCAAGCATATTCTTCAATAACCAGTATGGATCCCATGACTGAACGTGACTTCCCATGGTGAGGTTGTCAGCAATAATGCGAGCCTCCCAATTGTCAACTAGCAAGCGAACAAGAGTTGAGATCTGGACGCTATATCCCTTCCTGGTTTGCCCAGCATCTTGGGCCTCTATCTTCTTTTTTCCTTGGGTTCCTTTCGACCGACCCATGTAGTCAAGAAGGAAGGAGGTTTTGGTGTAGACGAGCTGGAATGTGTGGAATGTGGTAGTAGGGGGGCTTGCGAAGCACATGAGCAGGGTAGCAGGAACCCATAGAGCAGAGGATCCATGGGAGCGCTAAGCAAAAGTGAGAAAGTGCAGAGGGGAATATGTGTAGGCAGGGTTAAGAGCCGAGTCCAGGTGCAGATGAAGGGACAGGGAAAACTTGTACATTTGAGAACCATGGGGGGGTTGAGCGTGGTATCCAGTCCAGGCTGGTGGAGGGGACGAAAAAGGCCCAGCCCAAGGATTTAATGCCTTGAGCGACTTGACGTCGCTTCACTTGAGTTCCTGACGTCAACACTGGTGCTTGGCATTCTGGCATGCTCCTGCCTAGGTGTCAATCCAGGCCTGACCCTTGTGGCATGGCCATCATCACCACCCGCATCCGGGGGGAAAATCAATTGGCCTTGAAAATAAGGGAAAAATCGAATATGTAGGGCAATGAGATGATCAAATTGGGTGGAAAAAATTTGAGTAGGGGAAGAGAGAGTTCCTCCAAACTTGTAAATGAATAATAACTTAAGGGAAATGTTAAGCTAGACCTCCAAGTAAGGGGAGGTGTTTTCCCTCAAGTTGTACCTTGACCAAATAGGGTGTATCTCTCTGATTTTTTGTGCCAACTATAGCTTTAAGCAACATAAACAATGACTATGGTCAAAATACAAATCCTTAGGAAGGTTGTGCAAATAGCACCATCATTCTACACCACTTAGGTTAGTAAGCCAATCCTTTGGCCATGTGATGGAACCCTTAAAAAATGGGAGGTATGAATCCTAGTCTATCACCCTAGGTACAATTCAAAAATGCATGGAAACTTGAATGGATTTATAGTTGAAATATGAGGTGCATGGGGGAAAATCTCAGTCGCAAAAGTAACTATAAGTGTTGAATTTTTTAAAGGGAGGAACAAATATTCCAAAATATATCAATCTTAAAGAAAGGGCACCTGGGGCGCCTTTATCATAACCCAATTCTCGAAAAGAAGAACAACATTCAAGAAATACCACTCAACGAGAAAACATTGTTGACTATCCATTAAAATGTATTCAAGAAAACTATTGAAAACCACGTAGGCATAATAAAGTTCTAATTCATGTGAATCAAGCACTCAAATGAATACTTATCTACTTCTTTGAAAGAACATTACATATCATATAAAAATTCTTTTGATTTAGGAACCTAGTGGCATCATTTACTCAGTCTTGGTTCCAAAATGCCAAACAATTTTATTTCATTGGTATAACATAGTACAATCAGGGGGAGTAGTTCATGTTTGGCCTGGTCCTATCATCTATTTTCAACAACAACAAAATTTCTACGATCTTGTAAAATGAAGAATGAGGAAAGAAGAAAAGAACATGCTAATGTTGCAGATCCTAACAACTTCTCTTAGCTCTCGAAATTACAGAAATAGGCTGAACCTCCTTTTTCACCTCTTCACACTGAGATTAAATATGCTTGATGATGTTGTCTATGCCATTAGGTCATAGCTACGAGGAATTTTCTTTTTGTTGGAATTTGTGTCTTCATGTTGAGGTGGCGTAACAGTTTATTGCAGACAACTCACTGCTGAGAGTGTGTGGTTTGTCGAACCTATCTTTTGTTCTCCTCTTTCTATCGGGATTTGACAGATGAAACCAATTTTGGTACTAAAAATCATCATCGAGTATGCTTTTTCTTTGATCAACATTGGAACCATATATAATTTTCCCACTGATGCACTGAAAAAAGGAAAACTTCAAGGGAGGTTGCATCTTACCTTATCATGGTGTGTTAGGGGACAAAATCAACAAAAGAGGCTTGATCCGCAAAATATTTATTTGTTGAAGAATCCATCGTAGAAGGAATGGCGGTGCACGTTGGCCCAACCAAATACTGATATTTCTAAGGAAAACCCCCATGCATCAAATATATAAACAAAACTAAGATGGATCACAACAATAGACACCGAAAAAGGACCCACCTTAGCTTGCACCACTCACTCTCTCAAGCTCCCAAATTATGTTTTTGTGGAAGAAGGGGATCTTGAGAGGGCGGGATGCAACGAGAATAGAAGGGCCATGATTGACGAGAAATCATTGGGATTTATCGAAATGTTTATTCAGTATGAGCCCTACAATTCTGGCCAAGAGTGGGGAATCGAAATGTTCATTCAGTACGAGTTGTGACATGGAATGATCAATGAGACGCTTTGTTTGAAAGCGATTGAACCAAGCTTTTCTAGGTGTAGTGTCTCATATAGCGGCAATGGAAACATCACAGGGACTAGCGGAGCTAACTGCGTGGCCATTGCAGAATGATACATAGGATATAAGATAGCAAGGGAGGCAAGGCATGAATTGCAGGTGGTGAAATCTAGTATATATAAATATATAGATGTAAAATGGGATGAGGTGTCTTCTGTATGGCTTAGATTAGATATAAAATATGATGATTTGAGATTCGGCTATTGGGTAAGGATCCTCCATGATGGAAATCGTATAACTGGAATGCAATGAGGATGAAAATTATACGTGTAAAAGAAAGGGATGATGAGCTATGGATCACGTAGATGGGACAACTGGATCATGAGGATGACTGTGATGTTGAACTTGGTATATCTTTACAAGGTTAACAACTCTTGTCTCCTGGAGTGGCTACGATTTCACATGAGCGAACGACATTTTGAATGCCTGAACAATCATGCTACTGCAATGTGATCATGAAAACAACTGATCTAAAATATGGATCTCTCCTTGCTTATGATAAGCTTCGTTGCGAATCTTTTGACAATGAATAGTAGGAATTGCTTTAAGAAAATGACTTGCTTTAATCGAGGCCTTTGTTGGGAAGATACATTTTCCCTTTTTCACGACACACTTTTATGCGTTGATGCCTAAGATCGACTTTGCTGAGTTGCATGATTCGATCTGACTTGTCGACACAAATAACTCTTTTTATGTTTGATATATGTCTCAATGCCTCCAATGGTCTCGATTTTCTCTGACCAAACGCATATTTTAATATTATCCATAGGGGAACAACTTTCATTGTTATCTTTAATGCATGTCACATTACCTTCAAAGGTATAGATTGGTTCTGATGAAACATAATATTTCATCATGGCCATTGGTGGGGAGGGACCCAACTTATCTTCGTTATTTCTTCAAACGCCTCCAATGGTCCATATTTATTCCGGGGAAGGTGTACTATTGCATTTGAGTCATCGACGGGGATATCTACCTTTAATCTTTGATGCACATTCTGACACCTCCAACGATCAAGATTTGTGATGGCAAATTGCATGATACAATCAGAGCCGTTGACAAGGAAAGGTTACTTGTTATTTCCTTTTCTATTCATACCTCGTGATATGTCCATATTTTTTTAGATTATTTATAACCTTAAATCACGACCTCTGATCATTGGTGTCCAACTTCTTCTGTTATTTGGAGTTTAAAATTCTTCTTCATATAACCAGAAATGGGAGACAATCACGAGATAATTTGTAGTCACAAAGAAGGTGACAATAGTCGTCTTCTTTTGTGGGATGAATCCTCATGAGGTTTCAAGAATCCAGCTTGAATCTCTAAGAATAGTAGACCAGTTCCTTGATTTCTATTGGGCTATGGATTTAGTCTTCAAATTACATTTTGAGAATACTCAGATCACTTCCCTACGAAACATAATATGAATTGCAGACTTGCTTATTTGCTCGATGAAGCAAAGTAAATTGACTTAGATGCTTTAGGGAAAATAGAAACTATACAAACAGGAAAGTAAACCATGAAATAAAGAAACTATGATACATGATTATGTTTCTTTCTATTTACGAAGGAAAAAGGTTTTAGACACCTTCCATTAGTACGTATTATAGTGATTTTCCTCCCAAATCTGTGGGATTGAACATGTTGGGATGCTTACTTGTGTCTTCTTTGATCATGAATGGTTTTGGCCACAACTCATTGAATTTTTTAGGTTTTCCAGGGTCTTTGTGCCTTTTATCCCATATTAAAATCATATTTCTTTTAAGGGCCTTTTCATGTTCAACCTTCTCACTGAAATAAATATTCAGTTTCTCTTTATACACATCCATTGCTGAATTAACCAAGTTATATACCCAATGGTTATTTTCTCTTTGTGTAGTATTGATATTGCTATCCACAAAGAAATTATCAAATAATTACTCGACAATACGCTTGCCCTATACTACCATGGGGTGCTTCGACTGGATCTTTCCTTTGGTTTGATTAACCATTAACTTTGAATATACCACATTCAATGGGTGTATGACCCCCATGTTTCTCGTTGAGGAATACTTTCAAAACACACTAGCTTCATTTCCACTTTTATAACCAAAACTATCAGAGAACACTTCCCTTATCCTGGAGGTGTATAAATGAGGCTCTTCAACAACTAATAATAATTTTGTTTGGTTTTGAGAGGGAGTTTGGTGGCTGAGAAATAAGGTTCCTAACTCATTGGGAGTGTAGGAAGGGGAATTAGTTGGATTATTTGGATCAATGATGACATAAGTCATCTTTGGTTCCCTGTACAATAGTCCCCCCCCAAGAAAATAATGGTGGCATAAGATAATTCAAATTCGATATCCCACCCAATGGAGGTTCCTCAATGTCTGGACACCAACATACCATATGAAGGTAGGACGTCGGATATGACTACATCCACCATGACAATTGTTTTAGGGATATTTACCATTCCCACCATCATATATTTGATCATGCCTAGACATTCAACTCTTTTGGAATCAAAGGAAAATATATATTTATAGGGCCTTGTGATATCTAGATCGAGCTTGTCCATGACTGCTAGAAGCATCAAGGAATGGGATGCACTAGAATCATATAAACAATTATGCAAGTGGAAATTTTGAAATTCCAAAATAATATAAAATGGGGGAGTAACACGATTTGCTTCGTTAGGAATATTTCCACTATCTTGGGAGCATCATCGTGCAGGTTAATCTGACCAACTTGCAAGGGAGGCTCATTAGTTAGACAAATTACATTAGAGGAAGAGGAGGTTGGTTTATCTGGAAGAGGAGGAGCTTTGAGAATTATAGGGATATTGGGGTCCTTAAGGCCCGGGTAAGAGGATATTTCCATTTTACGAGTAGGGAATCTCAAGGCTTCAGATAAAGGCATCAAGATTTTAAACTTACTCAATACATGATTATTATCAAAAGTAGGAGCAAGGAGAGGACTTGTATTTGGTACCTTGGCGACTAGAGTTTGTTTTATTGGAACTTGTATTGGGCCCTACTGTGCTTTGCTGGATTCTATACTTTTGAATTCAAGCTTGAGTGGAATGACATTTTGTCTGACATCTGCAACATTTAGGACCATATCTCCTCTTATTTGGTGTGTAGCTTTAGAATTATCCCCTTGGAGGGTTCATCTCTCTTGAAATTTTGAGAATTAGGTTGAGGCCTTAGGTCATAAGCTCTCCTAACCTCTACCATAATATTATATGTGACCAACTGCAACTGAGTCGGAGATAGATCTGGCGCTCTATGTTCTTGGCGTACCATTTCCTCCTTGCGGATGTACTCTGTGAAAATCCTCACAGCAGATCTAAGAGATGATGTATACCTCACAAGAAATTAATTGATTAAGCAAGAAAATAGAAGAAGAGTGGTCAATGCAGTATAATGAGCAACAGAATAATAATACAGTAGAACTCAGATAGAAGCAAAAATACTTCACACACACTAGTTAATTAATCACAATATGGACAAATAAATAGTACAATGCATGAGGATTCGAATGCCTAAGGTGGAAATTCGAATTAGCCTTCATGGAGTGATCAAAGGATCACTGGAGTGTCATCGGAGCACAACTAGTAGTCTATCTCATCATCGATGGAGTCATCAATGCACAAGTAACTGTCAACCGTCAGTCAAACTGAGTCTAACTGAGTATGGTAGGTGTACCTGAATGTAACTGGCACATGGAGACACTAACTGAATGAAGGAGACTCAGTGGAGGGTGCATGAGGAGCTAACTGGTGTCAGAACAGGTAGTCATGACTCATCGGAGGTCAATTGGAGTGATAACAACAGTGAGGAGTCAGTCTGGCCTCAAATCAAGGAAAGACTGGTGGCTAACTGAAGTAAATTGGACTGGTAGGTGAGAAAGGATGAGTGGCTTCCTTAAATCAAGGATGAAGGGCACACTAAGCTCTAGGAGGGCTAAAACTGATCTGAGAGAGGCTCTTGGGGTCTAGCTAACTGAGGGCTATGTGCTGGACTGATAACTGGAATGCATGCAAACCCTAAAAGTGCATGCATGACTGAAAATGTAAATGATCAAAATACTGGTGGGACTAGGATGGAGTATATGACTATCTTAACACCCTCCCTTAATCCATCCTGGGCCCTGGTAACTAAGACCAAAGGTCACCCAATATAATGAATAATAATAGTCAATAAACCAAGGAAGTGGGGAAAATTTCATGGGAAAAATACCCCCCCCTCAAAACAGACTGTAAGGCACACACAAAAAATAAATGCTCCAAACTCAAGCAGGTGTGATGCTTGGTCATATTTCTGGAGGTATCTTCTTCTTGGGAAGAAGTGGATCATGCTCAAAAAGCATGTGCTTGTACTTGCTCTTCAGATCGAATGTGATGAGAACAAATCCAAAAGTATGAGGATGATCCTTGAACCTGTGATTCGAATCAGTTGAGGTAGGATAAAAAACATGAATATGCAGATACTCTTTTGTCTTCTCCTTCGAACCATCATGGGTGAGATTATGCCAAAAAGAACCATCAAATAATAATGATTGATTGAAATCCAAATCAGATTTAAGACTTGAAGAATAGTTTCTTGAGATCTCCTTTGAACCAGTAGGGGTGATATAAACAATATCATATGCATGAGAAACTATCCCAAGTAGTAATTGCTTAGAATCCAAATTAGATCCAAGACTTGAATCATGGTTTCTTGAGATCTCCTTTGAACCATGAGAGGTGAGATCAAAACCAGTATATGCATGAGAAATTATCCCAAGCGAATGGCCATGGTTTCTTGAGATCTCCTTTGAACCAACAGGGGTGAGATCAAAACCATGATGTGCATGAGAAATTATCCCAAGCGAATGGCAATGGCCATATTCTTCAATAAAATTCTGAAAGCATGGAATAATTATCATATAGTGGTAAATAAGAGGTGATTGCTTGAGGAGAGCGAATGCATTACCTCCAATAGCTGATTTGACCTCCGAAATAATCATGTGATCATGATGCAAACCAACAGACTCTGGTGCAAGAGAGGATTTAGGACCTTCTGCAATATCTAGAGTGTGAGCTGGCACAGAAAGAGAAGAAAGTTGGATCATGAATGTAGAATCTGCAAGTTCTTTGTGGATAAATTCAATATGAGATGATACTGGTTCATGATCTAAGAGACCATCAAGGAGGGCGAATGAATCACTTTGCTTGCTCTTGAAGGGGTTTGGACCAATTCCTTCATTCTGTCTGCCGAATCTTTCATCCAGGTGAGCCCATAACTCTTTTGGAGTTTCAACAAGATCAAGGTATTGGTATTGGAATTGGAATATCATGTATTCAAGCAAAGAAAGCATAATTGCTCCAAAGGCTCCGTCACCTTTATTTAACCAATCAATCTTCTCTTCAGAGGATTCAAACTCTCTTTCAAAATGACAATCAAAGAGATCATGGCTCTTCAAGTATGCTATCATTCTGGGTTTCCATTCATCATAGTTGAATGGAGAAAGATGAGTAATTCCCGATGAATACATAGAAGTTGTAGAAGACCTGCAAAAACAATAGAGAATATCTGCAACTGCTACTGCTGCAAAAATGCAGAAACTGCTACACTCGAAATCTGGATAATAACCTGCAAAAAACTCTCAGGAATGGAGATAAACAATACTCTCAACATGCTCTGATACCATGTGAAAATCCTCACAGCAGATCTAAGAGATGATGTATACCTCACAAGAAAGTAATTGATTAAGTAAGAAAATAGAAGAAAAGTGGTCAATGCAGTATAATGAGCAACAAAATAATAATACCGTAGAACTTAGATAGAAGCAAAAATACTTCACACAAACTAGTTAATTAATCACAATATGGACAAATAAATAGTACAATGCATGAGGATTTGAATGCCTAAGGTGGCAATTCGAATTAGCCTTCATGGAGTGATCAAAGGATCATTGGAGTGTCATCGGAGCACAACTAGTAGTCTATCTCATCATCGGTGGAGTCATCAATGCACAAGTAACTATCAACCGTCAGTCAAATTGAGTCTAACTGAGTGTGGTAGGTGTAACTGAATGTAACTGGAACATGGAGACACTAACTGGATGAAGGAGACTAAGTGGAGGGCGCATGAGGAGCTAACTGGAGTCAAAACAGGTAGTCATGTCTCATCGGAGGTCAATCGGAGTGATAACAGCAGTGAGGAATCAGTCTGGCCTCAAATCAAGGAAAGACTGGTGGCTAACTGAAGTAAACTGGACTGGTAGGTAAGAAAGGACGAGTGGATTCCTTAAATCAAGGATGAAGGGCACACTAAGCTCTAGGAGGGATAAAAATGATATGAGAGAAGCTCTTGGGGGATGGCTAAATGAGGGCTAGGTGCTGGACTAATGATTGGAATGCATGAAAATGCATGCAAACCCTAAATGATGCATGCAAACCCTAAAAGTGCATGCATGACTAAAAATGTAAATGATCAAAATATTGGTGGGACTAGGATGGAGTATAGGACTATCCTAACATACTCCTCGTCTTCCACCATACACATACTATCAGATCCCAACAATTTTTTTTCACATTGAATCTCATCTGAATGGAACAACATATTTAGGCTCAAAGAAGGATTTGCTGGATCCGGTTGTAAAGTTTCATAGTGCTCCTCAAATCCTTCTTATATAAGGCGAGAAACATTAGGAGGTAGCCTCGGATATTGTTGGGTATTAGGGTTTTCCCACCTCATTTCTGGCTGTGGAGCCATCAAAGGAGTTCTTATGTATTGCAGTTGACCCTAAATCTAAGGATTCTAGGTTCGAAGAGGGGGGCCGAAAAAAGGATTCATAACTTGAACTTGATTGACTTTAGTAAGGTCATTAGCCATATTCATTAAGATTTTGGTTACCTTTTCTAGACTAAGCCCACCTTGGATCGAGGATATTTTAGGATATTTCCCTTTCCTCCTATCGGGATATATCCTATCCTCAGGATATTCTATCCTGATCTTCATGGGGACCCCAACAACCTTCATATTTTCCTATAAGTCTTCTGCATCACAAAACAAAGTCTCTAGATCAACCAATTTTCTTTCTCTCGGGAGTAAAGAAAAATCATAATCAAAAGTAGAAAAATATGTGAGCATGGTGGCTGCATCTGAGGGTTTGAAACTATCAGGTATTTGGTGATAGAACTTGTAGAACTGAGTGGTGAAATATGTGACACTTTCACCATTGTTCCTTTTCAAGGTATTGAAATCAGTTAGGGTATGTCTGTTGTCTTTCTCCACGCCCCACTTCTTTGTAAAATTCTTGACAAACTGCATCCAATGGGTGATGGAGCTCTTAGGAATATTTATTAACCACTTTTTACGTTCTCTCTCTAAAGAATGTGCAAACATCCTAGAAAAGACATCATCCTCTTCAACTGCTCTATGAAATCTTGAAAAGTAGTGAGGTGGTCTTTAGCCGGGACACCATTTTCTCCGTTGAATTTGGGGAGTACCTTGAGATATCCATTAGGTATATCAGCTAGTTGGTGTTTTGAAATTATATTTCACAACAGATCTAAAGAGCTGAGGATACCTCACAAAGAAAGAATGAGCATAAAATGTGAAGAAGAGTGAAAACTACAGTAAAAAGAGTAGAAGAATAATAATGCAACATAACTTAGATAGGAGCAGAATAATGTCACATGTTCCAATAATCAGTATAATAAACAATGATGTTACAATGGAGAGATTTCAAATCATGCAGGAAAATTCGAACCTCAGTTGGTTTAGCATAGGGATTATCACCACTGGAGTGCTCCGGATGACTCAAAATCAACTGAACTAAACTGAACCTAAACTTAGCTAACTGAAGTCACAATTAGTTAACGGACTAAGGAGGGCACAATAGTGAGTCTGTCATGCATGCTAGATAGAAAAGGGTGCATGAGGCCACAATCAGTGGCATCCGAAGCTCTAACCCCCCACAAGATTTAGATAAATCAGGTGGACTGCGCTGGAACACTCAGTCGGTTCCTATAAAATAGGGAACAGACCGAGGTGGTTCTAAAATGATGCATGCAGGGATCAGAAGGTGGTATATGGATCCTGGATGACATTTGCACACCACTAGGGGGGAAATGAAATCATCAACAACTAGGAAAAATAAATAATGCTAGGTAGGACAAGGATAGAGTATCGAAATATCCTAACACCCCCCATTAATCCATACATTTCATCTTTGGCCCTAGTTACTAAGATCAAAGGTCACCCATGCAATCATATAAACGATAAAAAATAAATAAATGTCCATGAACGAAGGAAATGGGGAAAAAACCTCATGGGAAAAATACCCCCCCTAAAAAAGAACAGTAGTATGCAACTCAAATAACCTTCATGCTAAGAAGAGAAGGAAAACAATTTCCTCAGTGAAAGCCTTTGCAAAAATATTGGCAAGCTGCTCCTCTGTAGGATAGCAATGCAAGTTCTAGATCTGGATTTGCTCCTTTGATGTGCCTCCCATTGTGTAGAAGTTGTATTTTCCAAAACAAGTCTTTCAGGAACCCTTCTTGCTACTGGAGTGAATGGCTCATTGTGGTCCAATTCATGAAACTTTGAGTACCTTTTGTCAGACAACCGATATTTTTTCTTGGTTGTAGATCCCCCATGGAAAGTCTATCCAAGAGATTGTGGATCAAACCCCACCATCATGCAGCACCTCTCTGAGAGAACTGGATCTGCATGACATAGTGCAAGTTTTGCATGATACTAAGATCTGGTGGTTTTATGGTCAGATGGATCCCCAACTATGTTCCAAGCAAATACAAGGACTTTGTGATCCCATATTGGCCTTGGCCTTGGATTGGGAGCACGTTTGGATTTGGATCTGAATCTGAATCTCCTTGAACTTTATTCTCAACATCAACATCTTGATCGTCATCTTCATTAGAAGAGGTATCACTCTGATCTTCATTAGATTCTGATGGGTTGGGAAGAGAGTATGTAAACAAATGTGAGAATTCATATGCCTTGGAGGCATGGTTCGTAAACCCTTCCCCTATAAACTTCCCAGTGGAGATCTTTGCAATATCAATTGTGTGAGGACCAAAGACCACTTTCTTTGGTGAACCTGTGTGAGTCATCTGATAAACAAACAACAAATTTGCTGACAACGAAGGCACAAATAGAACATTCTTGAACTTTTCATACTCCATATGTACTATTCCATTCCCTTTAGCATAGATCTTAGAGTTGTCTCCCATGTGAATAATCAGACCATATTTGAGATCTAGAGAAAAACATGATTCTCTAGATGAAACTATGTGGTTGGAGGCTCTTGAATCTATGAGGAGGGCTTGTGATTTTGAAAATACAACCTTCAGTGCATGGAAACTCTCATGACCATCAGACTGACTTCCATAATCACTCTATGTTGCACCTTTTGGGAGGGAAATGTTTTGTTGTTCAAGAAGCTTGGTCATCTGATCTATCTTCTTCTGCATGCAAGATCTATCTGGGTGGTTTCCATTCTTGCAATAGGAACACTTGTATTTCTCAAATACCTTATGTTTGTCCTTCTTAGAGCTGGAGGCTCCTTCTGATGGACTTGACTTGGCATTCTTCTTGGGTTCAGATTGCCTCTTATCCTTGGTTTTGTGCTTCCCCTTCCCATTCACACTTTTTGCTTCTCCAACCATAAGAGATTGATATTTGGAGGACTGCAAGGTGCCCATCTGTATCAACTTATCTTGTTCTTGAATGATAGATTCAGTGAAAACATCTAAGGAGGGCATATTCCAACCAGGGAATGACATTTGCCCAAAATGGAAGGTAGAGACAAAGATAGAGAACTCAGGACCTAGCTTACTCAGAATGGATAGAACCAGCTGCTCATCCTTCTTATCAATGCCACACTGCTTTCATTGAATAACCAAAGATTTGAATTTTGAAAATAAATTCTGAATGGTCTCAAAACTACTCGGTTGTAGAGTAATCAACTCATTTTCCAGAACATGGCCTCTTAGCTCATCTTGTTTGTTGAAGAGGGTCTCTAACTTCAACCATAAATCTCTTGGAGTCTTCAATCCTTCGATGTGGAAGAGTAGATATCTGGAGATATGAATACACATGAAACCAAATGCTTCATCCAATCTATTCAAATACTTGGTTTTCTCCACAACTGATGTTGGTTCGGGATCCTTCCCCATTGTCACCCTGTACAGTGATTTGTTTCGCAATACCATCTGTATATCATCCCTCCAATCAAGATAATTAAAGGGTGTCAAGATCCTAGGAGAGAGAGGAGAGTTTGAATTGTCGATTACAAATTCGAGAGCAAATACAAGGTGAAACTGCTGCTACTGCGGAAAAACTGTTGCAGCTGCAAAAAACTACTGCAATTGCAGAAAACTGTTGTAACTGCTGCTGCACTCAAAAAAATTGAATAACCTACAAAAAAACTATCAATAAGGAGGTAGAATACTACTGAGCACTGCTTTAGGACAGTAGGCACTTTTATCTGGATCCTTCACACTTGGCTAGACCTCATTGGATTTCTCCAATGAATTCAATGCAATGGCACCGAGATTTGCTGTGGAAATTCAGAGGCTTCCGGTGCACTACCAAAAGTAGCTTCTCAACCTATTCACTCAAATGGATATGATACCATGTGAAATTCCATGTCACAGCAGATATAAAGAGCTTAGGATACCTCACAAAGAAAGGATGAGAAGAAAATTTGAAGAAGAGTGAAAACTGCAGTAAAAAGAGCAGAATAATACTACAACAGAACTTAGATAGGATCAGAATAATGTCACATGTTTCAATAATTAGTATAATAAAAAATGATGTTAAAATGGATATAATTCGAATCATGCAGGAGAATTCAAACCTCAGTTGGTCTAGCATAGGGTTTATCACCACTGGAGTGCTCCGGAAGACTCAAAGTCAACATAACTGAACCTAAACTCAGCTAACTGAAGTCACAATTAGTTAACTGACTAAGGAGGGCACAATAGTGATTCTTTCATGCATGCCAGTTAGAAAAGGGTGCATGAGGCCAAAATTAGTGGCATCCGGAGCTCTAACCCCCCACAAGAGTCATATAACTTAGGTGGAATGCACTGGAACACTCAGTAGGTTCCTATAAAATAGGGAATTGACTGAAGTGGTCCTGAAATGATGCATGAAGGGCTCAGAAGGTGGTAGATGGATCCTGAATGACATATGCACACCACTAGGGGGAAAATGACATTATCAACAACTAGGAAAAATAAATAATGCTAGGTAGGACAAGGATGGAGTAGTCAAATATCCTAACAGGTGTGTGGGAGGAAAAACCAATGGTTTAAATCTAGCTTCCAACTAGGGGTTGTGAGGATTATGAGCCACCATATAAGGTTTTTGGACATCCATGTGCGTCTGACCAACGGGAAAGCAGCGAGGATCGGGAATACATATGACTATAGATAGGGGATTGGGTTTGACAGATGTATGATTGGGGTGTGATTCTTTAGTGGGTGTAGGGTACCCTAGGAGGGAGCACTCGCCATGGCGGTATTATGTGTATGAAGGCTTAATGATGATGGATATGAATGCTCAACTAGTGCGTTGTGTGCAATTCCTGTCATTGGGTTAAAGCTTATGGAAATGAACATGGTTATCGTGGGTATATCTGAGCTTATGCACAAACCTGGAGGAATTTATTCTTTCCTATTTTTCCAAATCGTAATGGGATATGATAGGGGAGAAATGACATTTCTTTTTGCTTTAGACCTAGTTATTATGGTTCTTTATTTTGGATTTTAAACAAATAAACATGTTTCCCGAGTGGAGTTTATCTAGGGGGTGGATTCGCCAGTCTCAGACTACTTCTCATGCTTCCTCTTGGGTATAATGATTTATGATAACAATCTCTGAGAGAACAATTATACTTCAAACAAAGCAATTACAACTTTGAAAATAAACAATAAAACGCTTCTTGGATATCAAGTAAAGAAGTATTGTTTTATTACAACCCTTTCTTCTCTAACTTAGAAAGGGTATTGGCTATGGTTATCTAAGACCAATATATCATTCCCCAACAATGAATCCAGTTCGCCCTATTGTCCCTCAGGTTGTACCTTGACTGAATAGGGTGTATCTTTGTAATTTTTTGTGCCAACTATAGGGTGTATCTATGGCTGAAATACAAATGCCAAGCAAGTTTGTGCAAATAACACCAACTCTACACCAATTATGTTAGTAATCCAGTCCTATGAAGAAGGGAGTGAACCCTTAAAAAGTGGGAGGTATGAATCCTATTCTGTCACCCTAGGTACCTTTCAAATATGAATGAAAACTTGACTAGATTTACAGCTGAAATCTGACATGCATGGGGGGAAATCTCAACCATGAAAGTAACTATGAGAGTTCATTTTTTTAAAGGGAGGCACACCTAATTCAAAATATAGAAATCTTAAAGCAAGGGAAGCTGGTGCACCTTAATCATAACTAAATTGTTGAAAATGATAACAACGATCATGAAATACATCTTAATGAGAAAGCGTTGTTTACTATCCATTAAAATGTATTCAAGAAAACTATTGAAAATCACACATGCATAATAAAGTTCTGATCCATGTGACTCAGGAACCTAGATTAATACTTATCTGCTGCTTTGAAATAAAATTACATGTCATATAAAAATGCTTCTGATTAAGAAAACTAGTGGCATCATTGCCTCGATCCTAGTTCCAAAATGCTTACCAATTTTATTTCAATGATATATAACAGAGTACAATCAGCGGGGATTAGTTCATCTTTTCCATGGTCCTATCATCTATTTTCAATAATAGCAGAATTTATATGATCTTGTACGATGAAGAATGAGGAAAGAAGAAAAGAGTAGGATAATGTTGCCGATCCTATCAAATTCTCTCAACTCTCAGAATTCCAAAAATGACTGAACCTCCTTTTTCTCCTCTTCATGTGGAACTTAAATATGATCACTAATGCTGACTATGCCCTTAGGTCATATCTAGGAGGCATTGTCTTGCTACTGGAATCTGTGTCTTCATGTTGAGGTGGCATAACTATTTCTTGTGGACAACTCACTGCTGAGTGCGTGTGGTTTTCTAAACCTATCTCTAGTTATCCTCTTGCTATCGAGCTTTAATAGATGAAACCAATTCTGGTACTGAAAAGCATCGGTGAGTATTCTTTTTCTCTAATCAACATTGACACGGGAGAGAATTTTTCCAATGATGCGTTGCAAAATGGAAAACTACAAGGGAGGTTGCATAAGCCTTGTTGCAGTGTTTTAAGGGATAAACTTAGTAGAAGAGGCTCAATCCACAAAAAAATTATTGCTAAAGAATCCATCGTAGAAGGAAGGTTGATGCACACCAGCCCAACTGGATACTAGCCTTTCCAAGGAAAACCTCCATGCATCAAATAGATACACAAAAATAAGATGGATCAGGAGCACAAACACTCCAAAATTTAGCAAACCCTCCTTAGCTTGTGCCACTCACTCTCTCAAACTCCCAAATTATGTTGTGGTGGTAGAAGGGGAGCCCGAGAGGGGGGATGTAGTGAGAACCGAAGGGCCGCAATTGTCGAGAAATCATTGGGATTTCTCGAAATGTTTATTTAGAATGAGCCCTGCAATTCTGTCCAAGAGTGGGGCATCGAAATTTTCATTCAGTACAAGCCATGACTTGGAACGATCAAGGATACACTTTGCATGAAAGCAATTAAACCAAGTTTTTTGAGGTGGAGTATCTCATACAATAGTTATGGAAACATCACAGTGACTAACATAACTAACTGTGTGGCCATCGCATGACAAGACATAGGATAGAATCTAGCAAGGTAGGAGGGGCATGAATTGTGGGTGGCGATATCTGGTATGTATACATATATAGATGTAAAATGGGATGAGGTATTTTCCATATTTATTCGATTAGATATAAAATATGATGAGTCGGTATTTTGCCATTTGGTAAGGATCCTCCATGATGGAAATCATATAACTGGAATCTAATGAGGATGAAAATTATACGTGTAAAGAATGGGATGATGAGCTATGGATCACATGGATGGGACAATTGGATCATGAGGATGACTATGATGCCGAACTTGGTATATATTTTCAAGGTTAACACCTCCTATCTCCTAGAGAGGCTATGGTTTCACATGAACGAACGACGTTCTGACTACCTGAAAAATCATGTTGTTGCAGTGTGATCATGACAAAAACTGCTCTCAAATATGGATCTCTCCTCACTTATGATAATCTTGGACGTGAATCTTTTGACAATGGATGATAGAAATTTCTTTAAGAAAGCGACTTTCTTTAATTTGAACCTTTAGCGGGAAGAGACCTTTTCCCTTTTTCGCAGCACTCTATTATGTCATTGATAGCTGGGATTGACTTTCATGTATTGTGTGATTCTATCTGAATCATCAATGGAAATAGCCATTTTTATGTTTGGCATTTGTATCAATGGATCCAATGGTCCTGATTTGCTCTGACCAAACATACATTTTAATCTTAGCCGTCAGGGAACAATGTTTATTGTTATATTTAATGCATGTCACTTTACCTTCAAAGGTCTAGATTAGTTCTAATGAAATGTAAGAATTCATCCCTACTACTGACAAGGAAGGACCCGAATTATCTTCATTGTTTCTTCAAACGCCTCAACCGATCCAGATTTATTTTTGGAAGGAACACTGTTGCATCTGATCCATCAACGGGAACATCTTCCTTTAATATCTGATGCACATCCTGTGTAATATCCCTCATTTTGACCTTAGTCTATTTTGGATTTTATGTAATATTTGAAGGTGTGTTTTCCCTAGTGTGGAGCTCAAGACCAACGCCCCACTAGTGGATGCTTAAGTTTAATTGCATAGGAAAGTATTTGATATTATGATAACCCATGTGCTAGTAAGCCATTGAAGATTGTAAATGATGTAAATAATGCCATGTAAATAAAATACCAAGGACTAGCTATGGCTGCAACAAAACGAGGGGGAACTATGTATCCACAAGGGAGGGGTGAGGGGGTTATGGGATTGGAACCATGCTGCCACATGTCCATTGATGAACCCATTTGAATTCCCATGCTGACATTAATGAGACTATAAGAAGGTGGTTGAGAAAACTGACCCATGAATTTGATGGAGTATGTAGCAGTCTGTGAATTCGTATGGCAGGGTATGTCCTTGTGTTTTGCTTGTCCCTTAAGCCACTCCACGCTTTGGAAGTTTCCCATCCTAATAGTAATGTCCCCATTCAAATAAGTGCATAGTAAGACAATCCCATCAATCCTACTAGTTTCCTAGGTTGGATGGGCACATGTGGGATGGTAATAAGGAAACTAATAAATGATATTTAGACATTAGAAAGGTTCAAGCATTTAATAAATATGATGAATAAATAAATTCAAGATAAATTCTAGGTGGCAAGTGGTTTTGGAGACATATGGAGGTGGTGGGACCCAGACTAGCTTGATTTTTCAATGACACATGGCAACTCTCTCTTGCCAATTCGAATTCATGGGAAGGTGAAAACTCTTGGGTGAGTTGGTAAGTCATACCACATGGCATTGAGCATCTTAGGTCTAAATGGGATGGAATAGTAACCTCCATGGGAGAGGAAGAGTCAAATTGGAGACTAGTGGAGACTTGGGCTAGATTTCCTAGTTTTATGACAACAATAATGAAGCATCTATAACATTTATGACAAAATTCAGACCTGACTTCTTACACCTGACCATTATGACATGTCAGCCCCAAAAATAGGCTCAAGGAAGGCGCTCATGGAGTTGGAGGAATCCAAAGAGACTCAAATTCGAATTTGGGAGAAGATGGAAGGTTGGAACTAGGAGACAAGTGGCAAATGAGGAATATTTTCTAAATGGAAAATTATTGAATCTATTGAGAGGATTTCGACCCCTTGAAGGCTAATGTTGGTTATAAAATTTATAAATCAAGTATGAGAATGGATTTTGATGATTTGATAAAAAATTGCATTTGTGAAGAGAGAACTAGTGGATGACTAGTTTCTTGCCTTAACCAATTTCGAGGGTGAAAGATTGCCATCCAAGTTGGTGTTTGGAGAGGCCACTCAGGTATTTCATGGTGCTTTAATGGAGTTTTGTTTGTAGGTAGTAGATACGGGAAGTTTCATGGTTTGGTTTAGTGCAGCACTTTCTCTCCACCATTTCCAATTTTGAAGGCATATTCGGGCTCCTTGAGGGATTGCGCTTTGGGTGAGATCTTACACTCATTGGGAGAGATTCATATGATATTTTTCTAATTTTAATAGCTTCATATCCTCTGTTCTTCATATTCAGAAACTCTCAGGTCTAAATACCAATTAAATGTATGCAAAATTATTGATTAATGAGCAAACAATGTTCGTTTCCCCAATGCTTTGATGTATGACACTATAAGGTTGATTATTTCAAATGGATGGATGATTCTATGATATATTTGTGATTAATATGCTTCCATGGATATATTCTACAAGTTTCATGTACTATACTTGAGCATTTGAAGCATTTTTACTCAGTTTGTTTGTATTGAGAGGTGAAATAGTGCCATTTCCCCAAGGGTCAAATTGGGGGTTTTTGCTGTTGAATGTGAGAGAGTTAGAACAATAGTAAAAATAAAATAATGGTGCATATGAGACCTTAATCAAATACTTAACACATTACATACCTTTTTTCATAAATTCGTGGGATTTTGGAGGCATTTGGAAGGCCATTTGCAGTGTTACCCCGGGGGGATTTGATGCACAAATTACTAGTCAAAATTACCTATATTGATCAGAATATAAATCAAGTTTGAAGCAGTATTTGGAGGGCCATAAAACATCCCTGAACCTAATATTCAAGTCTAAATACCATTCATACACTCCTACAGAATATTTGGGAGCATTTGGGTTGATTTGGAGGTCAAAACAGTAAAACTAGTCAAAGGTCGAAATTGGGGAAAAAGTGGAAAAATTGGCATTTTAATAAAATTTTGAAAAAGGGTCATTACAAGTGGTATCAGAGCATGTTCTTGGCATCTGATGGTCTTAACAAGAAGTCAAAAGAATAATCCACCACCCTTTGAACCAGTAGTTGAAGAGGTTTTTGTTGAAGAAGAGGTAGTAGAAGAAGATAAGTCTTTCGCTGAAACCATGGGTAGAGAGGAGGATGAAAAATTAAAACATAAGGAGGAACTTATTGCAACATTAGATCCATGTTTCTCTAAACTTTCAGAAAACATGGATAGGATAGGTGATAAATTGTTGCAAGGATTCGAATTGTTGATTAGCCAGCTTCAAAGCAAAGGGATAATAGGAGATAATAGTGGTTCACACTCAGGGGAAAAGATGAAAGGGAATGAGCATATTTTCTCAAGTACAGGACCTCATAATAGACCTGATGAATTTCAAAGCACACAAAGTCCTACTGCACCTAAATTTCTCATACCCAAAGAAGAGCCCAATCTTGAATTGGATTACAAGAAACTAGTAAATGATTGGAATGATTTGAATGAAGAGTGTAAAAGAGGTGTACCACTCAGTGACAACATTGATGCTATGAAAACGATTAATAGGAAGGGAGAAAGTAGGAGTCCATTCCAAAACAAAGAATTAAATAGTGCAATTGAAAAATGTCACTTCCTACTTTTGATGGTTCTTCTCAAAATTCTGCTAACACTTGGGTGCAAAAATTGGATGTATATTTTTAGCTGAATCCTATGTTGGAGGAGGATGCATTAAAAATGGCCATTTTGCATTTGGAAGGAGATGACAATGAATGGTGGTTTCATGGGATGAAAACCTTGGGTCATAATCAGGTTAAAACATATGGAGAATTTGTTGACAGGGTACTAGAAATATTTGAACAAAAAGATCCAGAATTGCCTTTCAAAGAACTAGCCCAATTGAAGCAAACTGGGTCCCCTACTGAATATATGATGGACTTTCAAAAATTATCAGTCAAGGTGGCTGATGTATCTATGGGAAGATTAGTATTGCTGTTCACTGAAGGTTTGGATGAACCCTTAAGAGGTTTGGTCAAAGCCCAAAAGCCAACTACATTAAAAGATGTAATGAGCTTGACTAGGGATCTCCAAAATGTGCTTCCTAGAACGAGATTTCCTCCTAAGCCTAGCTATAAATTTAAAAAGGAACCTTGGAAAAGGGATGGATATGATAAGAAACCTTGGCAAAGGGATGGATATGATAAGAAACCTTGGCAAACAGAGTCATTTGAGAGGAATAAAAAAGAGGGACTAAATAGGGATGAACTTAGAAAAAAGAAACTATGCTTCACATGCTTCCAACCATGGACACCGGGGCACAAATGTACCAAAGGAAAGGCTCAATACATAGAAGTATTTTCTGATAATGAGGGGTATGATGGGGGCATGGATGAAGATGGACATATTTCAGATCAAGAGGAGGCATATGAGACAACAGTAGTAGAGGAAAGACAAGAAGAAAATCAGCCTTCACCAGACAAAGCAAGAATGGCAGTGCTCTCAGCAGTACCTCGCTATCATAATATTCGATGCAAAGGTGTGGTACAAGGACAAAGAACTTCAGTTTTGGTAGATGGAGGAGCCACTCATAACTTCATTGATGTAGAGACGGTAGAGAAAAGAAAGATACCTATTGAACCATTTGATGGCTTCACAGTTGTCATTCCCGGTCACAACACAATGCAATGCAAAACATGGGTTCCAAAGCTGCAAGTCACCGTAGGTAACTATACTTTTGTTGATAGTTTTTATGTGGTTGATGTTGCTGATACTAATGTGGTTTTGGGAGTGCAATGGTTGTGTTCAATAGGATAGCATACAGTAAATTATCAAATTCCCGAAATGAAATTCCAAGATTCAAAAGGAGTACAAAGAGTTGTGAGAGGGCAACACACTTATCCAAATCAAGTAGTGACTTGCAATAGCATGAGATCTATATTGAGGCATGGGGATATAGAATGGGCTGCTGAATGTCATATTACATCTCCCAAGACAACTATAAATATTTTCAAACACCCAAAGGAGATAGAGAGACTTTTGCAAAAATATGAAAAGGTTTTTAGAGACCTTCCACATGTTAGGCCACCGGATAGGGGGGTTGAGCACAGTATTGTTTTTGAGGAGGTTACTCCACCCATTAAGATACCACCTTATAGACATCCTAAAAGGTTTAGAGATGAGATTGAAAAATTTATCCAAGAAATCCTAGAGTTGGGACTCATTAGACCAAGCTCTAGCCCTTATGCTTCTTCAGTAGTGCTAGTGAAGAAAAAAGATGGAACATTGAGAATGTGCATAGATTTTAGAGCCTTGAACAAAAAGACTATAAAGAATAGGTATCCTATTCCTAGGATTGATGAGCTCATGGATGAGCTGCATGGGGCCAAATACTTCTCAAAAATTGACCTTAGATCAGGGTATCACCAAATTCGAATGAAAGATGAAGATGTGCAAAAGACCGCTTTTCGATGTCGTTTTGGCCACTTTGAATTTCTTGTCATGCCTTTTGGGTTAACCAATGCTCCAGCCACCTTTCAAGCATGTATGAATAGGATATTTTGCAAGCAACTAAGCAGGTTTGTTTGGTTTTCTTTGATGATATTCTCATTTACAGTAAAACATGGGAAGAGCATTTGCAGCAGTTAGAGATTGTGTTGAAAATCTTGCAAGAAGAGTCCTTATTTGCTAAATTATCAAAATGTGAATTTGGAATGAAAGAACTACTGTATCTTGGGCACATTATTGGGAAAGAAGGAGTGAAGGTACACATGGAAAAAATCAGGGCTATCTTGGAATGGCCATCACCAAAAAATATTACCGAATTGAGAGGCTTTATTGGCATATGCACCTACTACAGAAAATTTGTGAAAGGGTTCTCCATGTTGAATTATCCCTCACTGATTTGACTAAGAAGGATGCTTTCAAGTGGGATGAAGAGGCTGAAAAGGCCTTCCAAAAAATAAAAGAGGTAATGAGTAGTTGTCCCACAATTGCACTTCCTGATTTTACTAAACCTTTTGTTGTGGAATGTGATGCTTCAGGTGGAGGAATAGGGGCTGTCCTAAAGCAAGGCCAACACCCCATAGCCTTTGAGAGCAGAAAGTTGCAGCCTCATGAAAAAATTTACTCCATCTATGATAAAGAAATGCTGGACATTATGCATGCATTGGGAAAATTCAGACAATACTTGGTGGGCAGCAAGTTTGTGGTGAAAACTGACCACAATAGTCTAAGACACTTTCTCACCCAAAAAGATCTAAATGAAAGGCAAAAAAAGTGGGTAAGCAAGATTCAAGCTTATGATTTTGATATTGAATATGTCAAAGGAAAGAATAATATAGTAGTAGATGCTTTGTCAAGATGGCCTTCTTTTTCTCTCATGGATATTGCCAAGGATTGGAAAAACATGCTACTAGTTGAATATGCCAAAGACAAATTTGCTTGTGATGTGTTGGATGGAATCAAAGGGGATGATAATTATAGGATTTTGAATGGGCTGATATATTATAAGGGAAGAATTTATTTAGTTCATAACTCCAAGCTCAAGTACCGACTTTTGCAAGAAACACATGATTCCCCACTAGCGGGCCATGCAGGGATCTTCAAAACTTATAGACAGTTGAGGCAAAGATTTTTTTGGAAGGGGATGAAGAAAGATGTTCAGAAGTATGTGAATGAATGTAAAGCATGTCAACAAAACAAATCAGAACTTACATGTCCAGCCGGCCTATTACAACCATTGCCCATTCCGGAGCAAAAATGGGACAGTATTTCCATGGATTTCATCACCGGATTGCCTAAATCCTTGGGTAAAGATTGTATCTATGTGGTAGTTGATAGGTTGACAAAAGCTGCTCATTTTTTTGCTGTTACATCATCTTTTAGTGCTGCACAAGTGGCTGATATTTTTTTCAAAGAAATCTTCAGATATCATGGGCTTCGCAAGAGCATTGTCAGTGATAGAGATAGTAGATTCATGGGTGTTTTTTGGAAAGAAATTTTTAGATTGGTAGGCACTCAATTGACTCCAAGTACCAGCTATCATCCACAAACTGATGGACAAATAGAGAGGGTAAACCAATGGTTGGAAGGATACCTAAGAAACTATGTGGGAGGGCAGCAAAAAGCATGGGCAAAATGGCTACACTTGGGTGAGTTTTGCTACAACACCACTTATCATATGTCAATAGGAATGTCTCATTTCAAAGCATTATATGGTTATGATGCACTTACATTTGCTGACATTATATTTGGTGATAGTAGAGCCCCAAAGGATAAAGATTGGGTGGAAGAGAGCCAAGAAATTTTAAATCTTTTGAAAGACAATTTGCAGGTTGCTCAAAATCAACAAAAACAATATGCTGATAGACATAGAGAAGAGAG
Organism: Larix kaempferi; assembly: GCA_027924585.1. Lineage (NCBI taxonomy): Eukaryota > Viridiplantae > Streptophyta > Pinopsida > Pinales > Pinaceae > Larix > Larix kaempferi. The sequence goes on along the minus strand of BSBM01001492.1, from coordinate 3,063,879 downwards.
AACCTTTCAAGTCAATGATTTAGTATATTTAAAGTTGCAGCCCTATAAATAAACATCTCTAAAAAAGAATGGAGCAGAAAAATTAATACCAAGGTACTATGGGCCATACAAGGTAGTGCAGAAGGTTGGAGAAGTAGCATATGAACTAGAACTTCCGGAAGGGAGTAAAATCCACAATGTATTTCATGTTTCTTGTCTTAAGAAAGCTCTTGGTCAGCAAATCATCACTTCAGAAATACTTCCTCCTTTGGATGATGAAGGTTAGCTCACACTTGTTCGGGAAATTTTTTTGAAGACACAGGAAAGAAGGTTGAGGAGCAGAATCATCAAAGAATATTTAGTGCAATGGAAGGACTTACCAAATGAAGATGCCACATGGGAAGAGGAGAATATTTTGTAGCAGCCAAATTTGAAATTGATTGAGGACAAGTAATCTTGGGTGGGGAGGACTGTAATGTCCCCATTCAAATAAGTGCATAGTAAGACAATCCCATCAATCCTACTAGTTTCCTAGGTTGGATGGGCACATGTGGGATGGTAATAAGGAAACTAATAAATGATATTTAGACATTATAAGGGTTCAAGCATTTAATAAATATGATGAATAAATAAATTCAAGAGAAATTCTAGGTGGCAAGTGGTTTTGGAGACATATGGAGGTGGTGGGACCCACACTAGCTTGATTTTTCAATGACACATGGTAGCTCTCTCTTGCCAATTCGAATTCATGGGAAGGTGAACACTCTTGGGTGAGTTGGTAAGTCATGACACATGGCATTGAGCATCTTAGGTCGAAATGGGATGGAATAGTAACCTCCATGGGAGAGGTAGAGTCAAATTGGAGACTAGTGGACACTTGGGCTAGATTCCCTAGTTTTATGACAACAATAATGAAGCATCTATGACATTTATGACAAAATTCAGACCTGACTTCTTACACCTGACCATTATGACATGTTGTTAACACCTAAAAAGTGCTCACTAGCTCATTCCCTTATTCACATGACCCATTTGTCCACTTTTCCACCATTTGAGCCTCTGAAACCAACAAAAGGTCACCAAAAGACCTTAGTACACCCCTTTTTCCCACTCAAAAATATTATTTTTCCGAAAAAGCATAAAAAACCCTAAAAAATGGTCCAAATTTGCCAAAATATTAAAAAGGGAATAAAAAATATTAGTTTTATTCAAAAAAGGAAAAATGAGGGAAAAGTACCTAAACCATGTTGGTCAATACCATTGGTTTCCACAAAACCACAAATGGTATTCCCCACCACCAAAACCTATAAAAAGGTGGTAGGGGCTCCTCATTTCACATCCATCCATATTCCTATCCTCATGCTGCCAAAATCTCCCTTGAGTATTTGGCCATTGTAGCAACCTTGGAGAAAGGACCCATTGGAGATTGGAGATGCTCACCATTGGAGCCATTCAAACAACCTTCATCACTTGGAGGTATTGTTCCTGCAAACATTTGCTTGCCCCATTGTCAATACAAAAATTATTTTTTATCTTTCTTGTTCTTGTTCTTTAATTCAAAATGCACATGCTAGTTTAGTTTAGTTTATATTTAGTTTATTGTTATTTATTTCTATTGAAACTACTGCTACTAGTTAGAAGGTGCCCACGGCACTAAGCTTGGTTGCAAAACCAAGCCAACAGTTTTTGGCGACTCCACTGCTTTTGAATCTTTAGATCTCACTTTTGCTTTAGATCTTAGTTTTTGATTGTATTAGTTAGTTTTATTCATAGATCTGCCACCCTAGACAGTAGATCCATTGCTGTTCTAGATCTTGGCCCATTTTTTAGCCATTAACAGCCCGAAATTCTCAATTTTCGACGTCGTTTTTCGGCATCCGCGTACGGCTTTCACCTCGCGGCTTTTTGCCCAACAGTCGCGCAGCTCATCGCGACTGAGCGGCTTTTTTCCGCGCGGTTCACCGCGGATTCGTGGCCCTTTAGCGCGCTGCACATTGCGGCTTCGCGGACCTTTTCCGCACTGCACATCGCGACTGTGTGACGAAATCCCGCGCTGCACATCGCGGCTTCGCGGTCAAAACCCGCGCTGCACATCGCGGCTTCGTGGTCAAAACCCACGCTACCCATCGCGACTATGCGACAGAAACCCGCACGGTCCATCGCGGCTTTTCTGTCAGAACCCGCGATGCTAATTTTTTCATTCGGACGAATCGTTTAAAAAATTAATTTCTTACTGTATTTTCTGCCCACATAGCACATTTTCTAGAATTAGAAATCCTGCATATTTTATAGCCATAGAAAAATTTTACTATTTAGAATGCACATGTGAAAAAGTCTTTTTAAAAATTTTCAGAAATTGAAAGAAGGATTTCTTTTTGCATTTTTATCTAGATTTAAAAATTTTGCTGTTTACTTCTTTCAATATTTTGCCCATAGCAATTTTTGAAAACGAAATCCATTTATTTCTCAAAGAAGTTTTATTATTTGCTTTCATATTTCAAAAGATCCTTTGTTTTTTGAATAGTCTTTGAAAAGCATTTAATTTCCATTTATTGAAAAAGTCATAATATTTTCTTTTTATTTCAAAAGATCCTTTGTTTTTTGAATACTTAGCATTTACTTTTTCAATTTCAGTTTAAAATATCACACGTGCACCCACTCAAACACTAACTTTAAACTGAGCCTTAAAACGTACGCTAATTTCAACCCACTTTTAACCCCACTTGGGGAACACTAAAAGAACTTTGTAGCTAGGTAGTATTGAGGGGATAGGTGTTCCAATAACACCCCTCAGTTATTACATCTGAGACATAGTTGTTGTCCTTTAGGGAGCTAAAATCTCTTAGTATTTATTGGCACGGTCACAACCGGTTTATGGGAAGGCCTCTCCCCTAGGAGGGTTGAAGTCGCGAGGATGGATCCGGAAGCCTGAGTGGAATACCGAAATCCATTCAGTAACCGAAGGGCTACCATTCGCAGTTCTCGGGATATCCCTGTATTGGGATATTGCGATCAAGGACCAAACGACAGATTTACCTTTTCTCGACGTGTCATGAACGGAGTATCCTAGTAGCCATTCTTTAGGATTGATTACCCGGTGTCCCTCCCGATAGGGGGATATCTAGCCGTTGACTCAACACTCAATATTGTCTGACTTGGATTTCATCACCTTGCAGAGAATATAGTTTGTTGATTCACAATACTTTTAGTTAGGTGTTTGCATGATTCAACCCACCTTTGGTCTAGTTACACCTATTTTTTCTAGAAGCTGTTTGCATGTTGGTACTCTGACCATTTATTGCATCCCTCCACTTATTATAGCACAACTGCTATAATAAGTGCCTTTTTGAGGTTGATTTTTTGGCCTGAGAGCCTTCATTTTCACTCCCCTTCTTGCACCCTTGGTTGCTTTAGGGTTTTGAGTTTTTTATACATTACCATTTTTACACATACATATTTTTACACAAAAACTTAGTTCTCACCATTGAGAATTTTAGACACTCTCGTCATCTACAGGGCGAACTCCCAGAGTTCAGTCTACTTGGCTCGCCACGTCACCGACGTCGAGCCTTATCCCTTGACTCGACACATCGTCGGTCAACCATACGGTCATCCAATTCTGACACGCCTCACTTCACTTCTGATTCTGAGGCAGAATCCGAAAACCCCACTGCGTTATTCCCAACCAACATTATGGCTGGAACACCTTTTGACCCACTTTTTACCAGCACCATAGGAGAGACGTCTACAGACCCTTCTACTGCGGTCCCATCCATGGCAGCAAGCACCCCCTTAGGTATGCCTAATATGGGCAACACTCCACCCTTAGGAATGCCCAACACAGGGCCACCTCCTGTTATAGGAATCCCCAACACAGGGCCACCACCTGTTATGGGTATGCCCAACATAGGGGTCACACCCCCTCTGATTCCCACAACCCAGATTCCAGGAATCACCACTATTATTCCTAACCCAAGTGTAACCCATGTTGCCCTTGGAAGCGCTGGCCCATACCAGACCACACCTATTGGAGGACATATACCTTCAATCCGTAGCATACCTTTAGGCGCTACTGGACCCCTACATCATACCACCATGACTAGGCATGTCCCAGTCCCAGTCACTACACCTGCTAGCTTACCGTACATGGCAAGTCTGAACTTGCCAGACTTATCCAGGCTCACCAATTATTCTATCAGACACGATCCTGCGTGGCCTCACATGCCCACCAGACTCCCCTCCGATATCCCTAAGTTTGAGGGCAAGGCAGGTGAGGACCCCCAGAACCATATCACGTCTTTCCATCTATGGTGTTCCTCCAACTCTATAGTGGACGACTCTGTCCGCCTCCGTCTATTATAGCGCACCTTCACTGGCTCTGCAGCTAAGTGGTATATCGAGCAGCCCCATGGGATGCATGCCACCTTTACCTCCCTTGCCTCGACCTTCCTACAGTTCTTCCAGTTACCTGTCCGCTACGATGCGGGCGTTGAGATCCTACTGTCTTGCAGACAGAACACGACCACCCACATCACTAACCACATTCATGAGTGGCGTCGACGCCGAAGCCTCTGCAAAATAAAGTTAGATGGCCGTATCTTCCTAGATTGGTTTCTAAAATCCCTCCTCCCTCTCATTGCGAAGGATGTGGCATCCGAAAGACCCCAGTCTGAAGAAGAGGCCATCCTCAAAGCCCAACAGTTTGATCTCATTTACGTCCAGTCGGGTTATCTGTATACCATTATACCAGATGCCCCTCGGGGCGAGTCATCCCAACATGATGCACTGGGGGCATCCCATGCCGCCGATGGAATCATTGGTCATATGGCCTCGCATCCCCAACCCTTTTCCATTGCACATCCTAGCCATGGTCCCGATCTTTCGCGGGCTACATCTCAGTCTGGAGCAACCAGTTCATATGCTCCCATGGCACATCACCACCATACCCATGGAACTTCATGTCCACCTCAGTGTTTTGGTCATGCACCACCTGCATACGCCCCCCCAGCTGCACCTCAACCAGTGTACTATCCACAGTAAGCTGTGGCAGCTAATCCAACACCTCCAATAGCTCAGGGTTACCAACAACCCCAGCAGGTAACTGGACCACCTCCAACCCCACAAGCTTATTATCCACCACAACCTGCTCCCGCACCTGCGTCAAACCAAAATCCTCCCACTGCTCAAGGGAAAGTGTACACACAGCACAACCAGCCCAAGAACCAAAACAACCAGCGCAACCAAGGTGCGCAACAAAACCGTGGTAGAGGTCGTAACCGCGGTAATAACCAACAACATCAGCAAGGTCCTCCACCTCCCAATCCTCCGCAGAATAACAATGCTGCTCCTCCCAACCGCAATCCAGATCGGAATCCTAAGCAACCTAGAAATAATAACCTCAGAACAAACCACCCTTTTTCTATCTGCGGGGTCTATGGTCATTACACGCATTCTTGCCCACATTTGGAGCGAGCTCGACAACTTTGGACCGACGATGCCCATCGTCAAGGGCAAGCGGTTCCTCAGCCGCCACCCAACCCTCCACCACCTCAACATCAACCTTTGGTGCTGCAAAACCCCTTTCCAAACCAAGGTGTAGTCAACACTCAGCCGTTAGCCCCCCCTCAGGGCAACGTGCCACCACAGCAGATCACTTATGCAGCCCCTGATCAACCCATGTTCGATTCAGGTACTCACCATTTTTTGATGATGTCAACTGCCGATGCCAACCTCCAAACCCATCGAAACCAATATGGATCCACTTCTAAAGCCCCTCCCGCCGACAAGAACACTAGCGTTAATCCCACAGATCAAACGTTACGTATACCTTCGGCTCCACTTGATGGCGCTTCCAAAGCACCTCGCTTCCCACTTCGTCGCATCAACAGTAATCCCAATGCTCGGGCTGCGTCGAATTACAACATCGTAGACGACTTAGCCCAGTCTCCTGCAGCCATGTCTGCTTTAGAGGTCTTGAAAAACTGTCCTTCACAGTGCAAGACTTTACTCTCTGCCATTGGCGCCATTGACCCCAATGATTCACAACTGATCGCATTCGATTCAGACCAGTCCGAACCATGATTGCCTTCCAGTTTAGCATTCCAAGTTTTCGTTTCTATTCGGAATCTTGTCATCCATTGGTGCATTATCGATGAAGGCGCCTCTACATGCGTCATGTCCACATTCGTTTGGTAGAAGTTGGGATCCCCTACTCTCCAGCAGTCCACCACTGCATTGCGAGTCTATGACGGCTGTTCGGCACAACCCCAAGGTCTATTAGCTAATGTCCCCGTCTAGCTGGCGGGTAAAACCCTGCTCATTGACATTGAGGTCTTCAATGCCCAACTCGACTATAACCTCTTACTTGGTCGTAGCTGCATGTATGCCATGCGGGCGGTCGCCTCATCCATTTTTCGTACCATGCAGTTCCCCCATGAGGGACGCATGGTCAAGGTTGACCAACTCACCTACTACGATCCCAAGGCCCCCGCCACACCGGAAAATGTTCTCCCCATGGTTGAACAACCTGTTTGTGGTGCAACTACCTCATTCATTTCCTCAGTGGGAGCCGGACTATACTCCGACGCGCCGATGACCTCTACATTCCAGGCCATTCCACCACCGTCACCGGAGACCCACGTCACTAACTTCTGCACTCTTTCACAAACACCCGGTAATCAACCCTCCTTGTTACCCAAACCACCATTGGTCCCTAGTCACATCGGAGTTACACCCATCCACACAATCCCCTTTCTATTCCCTCCTTCGGGTGTAGTAAGCACTCCGGTAATGGCTACCTTTAGTCTCCCTGGGTTAACATTGGGATTACTCGTGTGGTATATTACACCTCCCGTTCCTCCTCCAACACCAAATGTCATCCTGCAACCGGTGCAACCCATTGTTACTTCTACTCAACCACCTCCCGGTATCACTACTCCTTCGTCATCGACGAATCCCCCTCCTCTCATCAGGCCCACTGTGGGCAGAGGCCCACAACCATACACTTCGGTACCCCCACCCAAGGCAGTTAAACCTCCCCCCATATTTCGTGCTCCTCCAAAATGCTCGTTGTGTGATGAGTTAGGCCATCCAACCCATCAGTGTCCACAGTTACCTGCATTACAGGAGCACATGCAAATGTTGGACGACGACCCCAACATCCCGGTGTTCAAACTCGATCCAAACCCCATGCCTCGTGATAAATCACTGCGTACCAACCACCCATGTGCGATATGGGGTATTTACGGCCACTACTCACATCACTGTCCTAACATCCCAGATTACAGAGCAGCTCTCTACGAGATGAACAATTTGGACCGTGAGACGGCACCCCCTACTATTGAGGAGATCTACCCTCCCGCATCATCCTCATCCGGAGAGATTAACACCATCTACATGATCTCTTCGACTACCACTACCTCATCACTTGATTTGACCACTCAAAGCTCCCGCAACGATGAAGGGATTCTAGAAGCTCCTACTGCCCTTGTGAATCCCTAGGAAGACATGCACCATCATCCATACTTCCTCCCGGAAGAGACTTCATCCACCACCGCTACCCAATCCGTGGTTGAGTCCAAAGATTTCCTTCCTACTAAATTCGACTGGTTAAAGGATCCCATGGCCGATATTTCTCCCGTCATCCACATTGACATCTCTAACCCACTTGGTTCCCTTCATTCCATTACATTAGGAACCTCCCACAGTGAGCATGAGATCGGAGAATACCAACAACTGTTCCAAGAATTCACTGATGTCTTTACTTGGTCAGATACCAAAATGCCTGGCCTTAACCCCGCCATTGATACGATCTCCACCGGATACCCCTCTGTCTGGTCGGCCCCTTCCATTGATCCCGTTCACACACATGTTCCACTCTGCTACGTCGGTTTCGCCGATGGTGCAAGACGTTGGTCCCCCAATCTAGCCTCAGCAGCTTGGGTAATATATTCCCCTTCACATGAGTTGATCCACATCGACGGAGTGTGTTTGGGTGCCGCTACCAACAACCAGGCTGAATATGATGCCGTGACCGGTCTCTTGGCCACAGCTCTCCAAATGAGCATACGTCATCTTAACGTTTTCTTGGACTCACAACTCCTAGTTTCCCAACTCAACAATGATTACCAGGTACGCGATCCCTGTCTGTTCAGAAAATTTTTGCGCACTAAACAAATGATTCGACAGTTTGAATCCATTTCATTCACACATGTCCCAAGAAACCTCAATAGTGTAGCAGACCATATGGCCAACAATGTACTTGACTGGCACACCAATCGCATCATACCATAAACAAATAATGCATCCACGTGCCTCCACGGGCATATACCAAAAAAAAATGTGCATCCAAGTGCATACCAAGTGCCTCCACGGGCATATACCAAAAAATGAAATGTGCATCCACGTGCATACCATGTGCCTCCACGGGCATACAGAAAATCAAACATGCCTCCACGGGCGTACGAAAAGACAACAAGTGCATCCACGTGCATACACGACTATATACCATCATCAAATATATACATATATATACATCATTGTATAGTCAGAACATGTCATAGGTGCCCTCAGCACCCAATATACAAAAAATACATCATCCGTACAAAAAAGAGATTCTCCATATGCTCATCAGCATTTGGGGGCAAATACATATCATCTAGTCATGCGGGTCCCTGGGCTCCTCTGGCGCCTCCTCCGCTGGCCCCACCGGATCATGGCGAGCCCAAACTCTCCGCTCTGCTAGCCCCGCTGGATCATCCCATAGACGGATCCTCCTCTCAGCCGGCCCTGCCGGGTCATCCTGAACACCATACCTGTGCTCGACCACAAAAACCGCTGTCCTCAACAGGAGCGACCGCCACTCAGGCGGCGCACCGAAGCAACGCTCCATGACGTCCCGGTCCAAGTCTCTCCAGCCATCCTCGGGGAGTCCAGCTAGAATCATGTCGAATGTCTGTCTGACACCCTCTATAGAATCATCTCGAGGGCCAACCCCTCACCCATGAGCCGCAAATCCTCCACCACGTGGAGGTGGTACCGTTTCAGGTGGTTGAGCGACCACCATCGCCCGCCCCTGACGAACCACGTAGTCGGCCGGTGGTACAGGCCCAACATCTGCACAATGCAAATAAACCATCATATACATATCTAACTATAATCATAAACAAATCACATGATATAGTATAAAGAAAACCACTAAACATACCGTCTAAACCCCAGGCCTATCCCTGGGCTCGAGGCATCTCTGGGTCCCCTCGATAGTCCATGCCAGCATACAGGTAGTCCTCAATCACCAGGGGCATCTGCTCCCACTGCTCATATACCTCCTCCGTAAAGAACTCGCGCAGACCACCACCGCCTCGAGGCATCATATGCCCCCACCGCACCATGCGCGGCTCACTCACCAGATCATCACGAATGGGCACCCGTGGTCGCAACGTCGGCACCCGCTCGAAGAAAAAACAACATAGAAAGGAGGCATAACAGAACTCTCCTCCCTCTCGAAAGCACTTGTCCAGATCTCTCCGGACACCTGCTAGAAAAATATGAGCCCATGCATAATACGTCCCCCGAAGCACAGATTCCACCATCATCGTTTGTCCCCCGGACAAACGATGTGGTGCCGCAGCACCCAGCACTCGCAGCACACCTGCCCCAACAGCCCTCATGTCCCACTCCCGAAGTGATCGCAGACTCAAGGCATTGTTCTGCAAAATGGCCCCATCAACACAAAAGGTCTGCAGCAAATCCTCCATATCAATACCTGGAGGGATCCTCGGCAGAAGATCTCCCACCTCCCCCAAACGAGGCAACCCAGTCAGAAAATATACGTCTGTGAGGGTGATCTCCAACCTCTGTCCCCCAATCATAAAAGCACCCTCCGCGGGAACCCACCAACTCACCAACTTGTTCAGGAGCCGTCTCACTGAACGCATTGGTGGGATCTAAGTGAACTTCAAAAGTCCACTCACAGCTAGAGTCTGCCGGACCCCCGGATCAGTACGAATATTCTCCATCAGATCATCATCTATCTCCCGCTCTCGCCAGGAACTCAGCGGTCTCCTCAACATCCTGCCAAAAAACAGAAGAAATTTTTAGCCCTAGCAAAAATTTTTTGCAAAAAATACCATCGCGGCTTTTTCATCTAAATCCGTGATGATCATCGCGGCCTTTTCATCAAAATCCGCGATGATCATTGCGGCCTCCATTCAAGAACTCGCGATGAACATCGCGGATATTTTCCAAACAGTCGCGATGAACATCGCGACTATCTCCCATGAACTCGCGATGAACATCGCGGGTTCCAACCTCACAGTCGCGATGAACATCGCGACTGTCAGCCTAAAACCCGCGTGGTTCATCGCGGGAAGAGACCCGAAACCCGCGATATTCCACGTTGGAAGGTCAACGTGGAATTTCATGGCCTTCGGGGGCCCGCTGCCAAACAAAAAAGACATAATTGAAAAGGCTAAGGCAAATAGGGTTACCTGAAACTTGCAGAATCGAAAACCAACGGTCAAATCTCCTAGAAATCGAGAAAGAGCTCTGACTGCTCTGCCAAACTCGCACATAACAATGACATGTCATATCGGCCCCACGCCCTATTTATAGAAATTCCACCATTTTTCAAACTGCCATTCCGGTCTCATACAACGTTCGTTTCTCAAACCGTTGGTACCATTGGAATCAACGCAGCAAGAACTTCATGATAGATTTTTCCTTTTCCTGTTTTCATCAGGTCCATTTTTTGACCATTTTTTGACCAGTGTTATATCGCCGGATTCAGTTTTCCGCGCTCGTGATGATGCTTGAGATCATTTCTTGCTCTCACGTCCAGATTTTTTGGGCATTTTTCCCATGCCCCCTCGTCGCCTCGGTTTGCATGCCACATCGGTCGTTGTCCATTTTTTACTAGCCTTATACCGCCAGATTCAGTTTTCCGCGCTCGTGATGATGCTTGAGATCATTTCTCGCTCTCACGTCCAGATTTTTCGGGCATTTTTCCCATGCCCCCTCGTCACCTCGGTTTGTGCGCCACATCCGCCGTTCTCCGTTTTTGACAATCTTTATATCGTCGGATTCAGTTTTCCGCGCTCGTGATGATGCTTGAGATCATTTCTCTCTCTCACGTCCATATTTTTCGGGCATTTTCCCCATGCCCCCTCGTCGCCTCGGTTTGCGTGCCACATCCACAGTTCTCCGTGGTTGACCATCTTTATATTGTCGGATTCAGTTTCCCGCGCTTGTGATGATGCTTGAGATCATTTCTCGCTCTCATGCCCATACTCTTCGGCCATTTTTTCAAAATGCCCTCTCATTGCCTCGGTTTGCGTGCCACAAAGCCGCAGCCCCCTTTTGACAATCTTTATGTCACCGGATGCAGTATCCCACACACATGATGATGCTTGAGACCTTTTCTCGCTCCCATCAATCCATTTTTGTTCGGTATAATTTTATCCCTTTTTCGGGCCGAGCAATCCCTTTTTACAAAAAAGGCACTTAGGGAGTTTCTGTTAAGCTCTTTTCTGACTCCGAAAACAATGAAAAGATCGCCGAGCAACCTTGCTTCCTTTCATGCTTTCTAAACGTATCTGAAAGGGCGTCTACCTGGTATAAGTTTACCCCTTTTCCGGACCTTGTAGACTAATTACGAAAAAGGTGTACTCTAGTCACATCGGCTAGAAGAGTTCTCCATCTGCATCATTTTATGCTTTTTCGGTCCTTGGAGACTAAACTTACGAAAAAGACCACCAATGGAGTCCCCTTACCGCTTTCAGACTCTCTAAACATGAAAGTGACCACGAGCAATCACCATCCTGGGCTCGTAAAACCAACAGGACAGTAGTCATAACCACTGCAGAGTGTTCTTATCGTTTTCAGACTCCTTAAAAAATGAAAGCACCAATGAGCATGAACAGTCCTGGGCTCACAAATCCACAGGATAGTACCATTTCAGAGCACACTTTTATCCCTTCTTGGAGCTCATTAAAACTACGAAGAAGGACCCAATGGTGCTTCTCGGTGCCACAACGGATCACGTCTACTCATAGGGCAGCTTCCCCATTTTGGCCGCCTTTGTTCAGAGTATTCTGCAGAATCTCACCTTGAGAACCCCTCGAGAGAACCCATCAGCTTGATTCCCCCTCAGATTCAATACATACCCTTCAGTCCTTAAAATCAATGATTCCCACACCTACAAGTCAGTTCCCTACGCTGCCAGGTCAAACATGTCATCATGCTCTGAACAAAGGAAGTTTGAGTCTACCCACTATATGACCCCAGTTACTTCCCATCCCCACAAGTATGTCACTCCTACCATCAGTACTACCACACTTCAGTTCTACACCTCGCGCTCCTACAAAGGAAACATCATTGCCTTGTTAGTTGCAGGTCTCCCTCTGTCGACGACAACCAACTTTATTCCAGAGGATAGACCTAGAGGTCCCTGTGTCTTGGACTCATCACCATTTATGATGAGTGCCTACGAATCATTTCGAGAAGAGTCCTCAGTGCCTCTCCAAATGGTTGTTTCTCACATGCTCGACTTCAACACCTTGATCGCATCGTTGAGACTCGCACAAGGCATTGGTCCACTCAGTTATTAGTCGAAGACCTCAGATACCTCCTGACTCCTCCACACTTGAGAGTCTACCTATGGATACAACTAGTTACACCTTTTCTATAGATATCCGGGTTGCGTATGGCGATAGTATTCAGCTATACCCCAGTTTCATACTCCCTTGAGTATATAGTTACATTACTTCTCAGAGATGACTCACACTCTTTGAGTCCCTACAGATGTTGGACACCTTCAGTTTCAATAGTTCAACAGTCATTCCAGTGTATCAGTTATTGAGATTAGTCATGCCATGATCATGAGTACATCCCAAATTCATGTCCCCTCTTGACCATTATGATGTACCCGTATATTTTCTATGTATTAGATCCCCCTTCTTGGGACTAATTGTTATGTATATGTCTTGATACAAGCATGGGTATGCCCGCCTCGTCCCTTATCAGAGATTATCCCTCATTCATATTGAGGCCATGTAATATTTGTTTATTTTTTGAAGCTTCCATAGGACGCGGATCCAGTCTCCAATCGGTCTTTTCTCCTCCCCAAAAAACCAGAAAAAAGACAAAAGAACTATGATGTCTATCGGCCATACGATGAGCTCCTGCCCTCACACATCAGGGGGCAATTTGTTAACACCTAAAAAGTGCTCACTAGCTCATTCCCTTATTCACATGACCCATTTGTCCACTTTTCCACCATTTGAGCCTCTGAAACCAACAAAAGGTCACAAAAAGACCTTAGTACACCCCTTTTTCCCACTCAAAAAGGTTATTTTTCCTAAAAATCATAAAAAACCCTCAAAAAGGGTCCAAATTCCCAAAATATTAAAAAGGGAATAAAAAATATTAGTTTTATTCAAAAAAGGAAAAAGGAGGGAAAAGTACCTAAACCATGTTGGTCAATACCATTGGTTTCCACAAAACCACAAATGGTATTCCCCACCACCAAAACCTATAAAAAGGTGGTAGGGGCTCCTCATTTCACATCCATCCATATTCCTATCCTCATGCTGCCAAAATCTCCCTTGAGTATTTGGCCATTGTAGCAACCTTGGAGAAATGACCCATTGGAGATTGGAGCTGCTCACCATTGGAGCCATTCAAACAACCTTCATCACTTGGATGTATTGTTCTTGTAAACATTTGCTTGCCCCATTGTCAATACAAAAATTATTTTTTATCTTTCTTGTTCTTGTTCTTTAATTCAAAATGCACATGCTAGTTTAGTTTAGTTTAGATTTAGTTTATTGTTATTTATTTCTATTGAAATTGCTGCTACTAGTTAGCAGGTGTCCATAGCACTAAGCTTGGTTGCAAAACCAAGCCAACACATGTCAGCCCCAAAAATAGGCTCAAGGAAGGCACTCATGGAGTTGGAGGAATCCAAAGAGACTCAAATTTGAATTTGGGAGAAGATGGAAGGTTGGAACTAGGAGACAAGTGGCAAATGAGGAATATTTTCTAAATGAAAAATTATTGAATCTATTGAGAGGATTTCGACCCCATGAAGGCTAATGTTGGTTATAAAATGTAGAAATCAATTATGAGAATGGCTTTTGATGATTTGAGAGAAATTGCATTTGTGAAGAGAGAACTAGTGGATGACTAGTTTCTTGCCTTAGCCAATATCGAGGGTGAAAGATTCCCATCCAAGTTGGTGTTTGGAGAGGCCACTCAGGTCTTTCATGGTGCTTTAATGGAGTTTTATTTGCAGGTAGCAGCTACAGGAAGTTTCATGGTTTGGTTTAGTGCAGCACTTTCTCTCCACCATTTCCAATTTTGAAGGCATATTCGGGCTCCTTGAGGGATTGCACTTTGGGTGAGATCTTGCACTCATTGGGAGAGATTCATATGATATTTTTCTGATTGTAATATCTTCATATACTCTTTTCTTCATATTCAGAAACTCTCAGGTTGAAATACCCATTGAATGTATGCAAAATTATTGATTAATGAGCAAACAATGTCCGTTTCCCTAATGCTTTGATGTATGACACTATAAGGTTGATTATTTCGAATGGATGGATGATTCTATGATATATTTGTGATTAATATGCTGCCATGGATATATTATACAAGTTTCATGTACTTTACTTGAGCATTTGAAGCATTTTTACTCAGTTTGTTTGTATTGAGAGGTGAAATAGTGCCATTTCTCCAAGGGTCGAATTGGGGGTTTTTGCTGTTGAATGTGAGACAGTTAGAACAGTATTAAAAATCAGTTAATGGTTAATATGAGACCTTAATCACATAATTAACACATTACATACCTCTGTTCATAAATTCGTGGGAGTTTGGAGGCATTTGGAAGGCCATTTGCAGTGTTACCCCGGGGGGATTTGATGCAAAAATTACTAGTCAAAATTACCTATATTGATTAGAATATAAATCAAGTTTGAAGCAGTATTTGGAGGGCCATAAAACATCCATGAACCTAATATTCAA
This sequence comes from Larix kaempferi, assembly GCA_027924585.1. Taxonomy (NCBI): domain Eukaryota; kingdom Viridiplantae; phylum Streptophyta; class Pinopsida; order Pinales; family Pinaceae; genus Larix; species Larix kaempferi. The sequence goes on along the minus strand of BSBM01001492.1, from coordinate 3,048,879 downwards.
GTCTAAATACCATTCATACACTCCTACAGAATATTTGGGAGCATTTGGGTTGATTTGGAGGTCAAAACAGTAAAACTAGTCAAAGGTCGAAATTGGGGAAAAAGTGGAAAAATTGGCATTTTAATAAAATTTTGAAAAAGGGTCATTGCAAGTGGTATCAAAGCATGTTCTTGGCACCTGATGGTCTTAAAAAGAAGTCAAAAGAATAATCCACCACCCTTTGAACCAGTAGTTGAAGAGGTTTTTGTTGAAGAAGAGGTAGTAGAAGAAGAGGAGTCTTTTGCTGAAACCATGGGTAGAGAGGAGGATGACAAATTAAAACATAAGGAGGAACTTATTGCAACCTTAGATCCATGTTTCTCTAAACTTTCAGCAAACATGGATAGGATAGATGATAAATTGTTGCAAGGATTCGAATTGTTGATTAGCCAGCTTCAAAGCAAAGGGATAATAAAAGATGATAAAGAAATGCTAGCCATTATGCATGCATTGGCAAAATTCAGACAATACTTGGTGGGCAGCAAGTTTGTGGTGAAAACGGACCACAATAGTCTAAGACACTTTCTCACCCAAAAAGATCTAAATGAAAGGAAACAAAAGTGGGTAAGCAAGATTCAAGCTTATGATTTTGATATTGAATATGTCAAAGGAAAGAATAATATAGTAGCAGATGCTTTGTCAAGAAGGCCTTCTTTTTCTCTCATGGATATTGCCAAGGATTGGAAAAACATGCTACTAGTTGAATATGCCAAAGACAAATTTGCTTGTGATGTGTTGGATGGAATCAAAGGGGATGATAATTATAGGATTTTGAATGGACTGATATATTATAAGGGGAGAATTTATTTAGTTCATAACTCCAAGCTCAAGTACCGAATTTTGCAAGAAGCACATGATTCCCCCTAGCGGGCCATCCGAGGATCTTCAAAACTTATAGACACTTGAGGAAAAGATTTTTTTGGAAGGGGATGAAGGAAGATGTTCAGAATTATGTGAATGAATGTAAAGAATGTCAACAAAACAAATCAGAACTTACATGTCCAGCCGACCTATTACAACCATTGCCCATTCCGAAGCAAAAATGGGACAATATTTCCATGGATTTCATCACCGGATTGCCTTAATCCTTGGGTAAAGATTGTATCTATGTGGTAGTTGATAGGTTGAAAAAATTTGCTCATTTTTTTGCTGTTACATCATCTTTTAGTGTTGCACAAGTGACTGATATTTTTTTCAAAGAAATCTTCAGATTGCATGGGCTTCCCAAGAGCATTGTCAGTGATAGAGATAGTAGATTCATGGGTGTTTTTTGGAAAGAAATTTTTAGATTGGTAGGCACTCAATTGACTCCAAGTACCAGCTATCATCCACAAACTGAT